>JAUIRK010000142.1:570000-1132657 GCA_030549495.1 Nectonema munidae | reverse complement strand
ACACTGTAAAAACTACGTTTAGAATTTAAACACATTATAAAGTGTTTCGTTATTTTTGTGTTTAAAATCTAAACACTTCGCCCCTATGAACACAATAATATAAATCTGCTTAGCACTTAAACATAATATATAGAGCTTAGAAATTTTATGTTTAATATTCTATCAACCGAGATGCTTTTCTAAGCAAAGCCACTGTAATATGAAGCTTATAAGCTTACTGCAAGTATGCTCACAATTGACTGCGCACATCTGTTTCTTTTTATATTTTGCTTCTTAGCAATGATCTTTTCACTGCTACTTATATATTTTTTCCCCATCTATATTGCTTACAGCTATTTATTGTAAATCAATTTAAATCTAATCAATCTTACACTGTTATTATCTCCTTTTCCCACGGTTCTTTGCAGAAAGTATATGAATATCCAATGTGAAGTCTTACATTTGTTTCTATTGTGCTTTATCATTTCTCAATTTCATCGTCACTTATTCATTTCACTTTAGCCATACTATCTTCGTTCCATTGGGCGTAATAATTATCCTCTTTTGCTCACAATTTTCTTTGCATCTAAATCCAAAGATTCCTTTGCAATATCTTCATTTTGACTCATTCTGACAATATTTTTTTCTGATTCTCTATACATGTAAGTGCTTTTGAGAATTTTTTTTAACAAATACTTAAATGGACTTTTCAGTTCCATATTTTAGCTTCAAAATTTTTGAGTATAATTTTTCCAGTTTATTTCTAAATTTTTATCTCTACTTTGTATTCTGATAAAATGGAATATAATATTATTTTTTTATGTAAAGCTACAATATGTTAAAAATGAGCCAAATTAGTAAATTCAACAAAACGTATTGAACTTTAGATCAGGTAAAACTTAGGTCGAACCTGATAAATATAATACAATATAGCAAAAGAGGACAATTTTATTAGAAAAATTTGCGACTAGACAAGAATGAATTCAGAATTCTAAAGTATATTTTTTTCTCATATTTTAAAATACTTAAATACATTTCTAATGAAAGTCTAGTTTGCGTTTTTAATCATTTCATAATCGTGAAGACTGAGTTTTTTCTACATAAGGCTTTATAATGGATTTATCAATATGATATAATTTTTTATAGTTTCTTTAATTGTTATTATTTATAGAGTTATATTTGACTCATAGCAGTGGTTTAGAGAGAAAATGGAACTTAGGGGGCATGCAAGGAACTTGGAGGGCAAACTAAATCCGGTAGAACTAACAAAATTAATTGTATTACCAATTCACCCATTTTTTCTTAGATTAATTTGTTGATTTTTTATACAAATAAAAATTTTTCAGGCAGATCAGCATGTAAATACAAAAAGTCTACATATGATAAATTACATGCTTCATGTGATAGATCATGTTTGTTTACAATATCACATGAAAATGAAATATATTGAAAATTTATTTGTCTTTTGTGAAGTACAAAAGTTTAAAGTTTTCTTAAAAAAACTACGAAAATAATTAAGTTTAGTCCAAATAAGTTTTAATTTTTACACTCTTTTTGTAATTATTTGAAAAAAGAGTGAAACTAGTTTAACTTAATCATAGAGTTAAATTTTCTAGTACGATAATATACTTTGCAAATAATGTTACAAAATTTTAATTTTCTTTTAACTTTTTAGAATTTAAATGTTATTTTGCCAAATTTGTCCGTTTTTTTCTTATAAACAAGATGGATTAATTGCACACTTGTTGCTCAGACATAAGTCAGAAATTAACTTTCGAACTACGTGTTGTAAGGGTCAGTTAAAATTTTTTAAAACGTATGAAAGCTTTCGTAAACATTGTAAAAGGTCTCATTTTTCTACGAATAAGTTTAGAGAAACCCTTCAAACAAATTCTCTTTCTTTAGTTAGAACGAACCTTGTAAACAATATTTCCAATGAAAAACTTTTTGAGGGTTTTTTCATACTTAATTTGACTTCAAAACTAAATTTAAGTCAAAGGTCAGTAAATGAAATAGTCACGTTAACCAAAAACCTTTTTAATGAAAAACTGACTCAGTTTTCGAGAAAATTGGAAACCATTTATCCTGAAATACAGATGATTCGAGAACAGAACAATGAAGTATTTCAAGGCTTGGAAACAGCTTTTTTACAAGAAAAGTTTTTCGTAGAAAACTTTGGTTTTATCAAACCTGTAGCTATTAATGTTGGTAGTGTAATGCAACATTCTAAAAGAAAAAACAACTGTTGTTTAAAGAAGAAAAATATCTATGGTTATTATGTTCCTTTCTTATCACAGTTAGAAAAACTACTTTCTATACCTGCAATTAAAAATTGTTTGAGAAAACAAACATCATCTAATTCAATAATGATCAAGGACTTTTTGATGGTGAATATATGAAAAAAGTTTATCCACCAAACAATTCCAATTCGTATTTTTTGCTTTATATTTTGATGATTTTGAAGTAGTAAATCCGATAGGATCTCATAGAAAAAGCATAAATTGTCTGTGTTTTATTGGGCTCTACTGAACATTTCGCCTGAATTTCGTTTCAAAATTTTTTCAACACAACTTCTGGCCATTATTAAAACTAAATATATGAGGAAATTTGGGCTTGAAACTCTTCTTTCTGACTTTATAAATAGCATTCAGAAATTATACGAAGGAATTGAAATGAAAGTTTGCGGTTCCAGACAAACTATTCATGGATATCTTCTCTGCGTTATTGCTGACACTTTAGCGTCCCAGATGCTAGGAGGATTTAAGGAAGGTGTAGCTTTTGCAAGGAAGCCATGTAGAGCTTGTGACGTGGATAGTACAGTTTTGAATACAAGCCTTTCAGAAGAACAATTTGTGTTACGCGATCTAACAGAGCATAAAGAAAGATGTAACTATTTGGAAAATTTGAATAATATAGGTGAGAAAAAATACTGGTCAAAAGTGTATGGGGTTACATGTAGAAGTGTATTGGTTGATTTACCCTATTTTAACATCACCAAGTGTTTGCTTCAAGATCCAATGCATGTTTTATTTGAGGGAATTGTCAAAAACTATATTCAGCTTATGCTTAATACTTACGTCGAAAAAAAAATTTTTTCCTTAGAAACACTCAATAGAATTATCACTAATTTTCACTATTCTTTGAATAAAATTAATGATAAACCGCAAAATTTGGAACTTCGCCATCTTGATCGAAAAGTTGTTTTTCCTATGACTGCTGCTGAAACGAAAAACTTTCTTCTTCTTCTTCCATTCATGATAGGAACATATATTGATTCTAAAGACAAAATTTGGAAAAACTTTATCAGGCTTCTGAAAATAACAGTTTTGATTATATCTAATATTGCTTCAGAGAAGTCAATATGTTCTTTGAAATCACTCATATCACAATTCAATAATTCTTTTAATAAACTTTTTCCAAATCATTTCACTCCTAAGTTTCATTATTTAATTCATTTCCCGAATCAAATCAAATTTTTTGGTCCGTCTAGAAACCATTGGAGTTTTCGTTTTGAAGCAAAACATGGTTTGTTAAAGGAAAAAAATGGAAGAATTTTACTTCCATAGAAAAATCGGTAGCTTTTCATCATCAAAGATGGATGTGTTTGCAACAATACTCTTTTACCCTGAAGAATTCGAATCATTTTAGAAATATTATTATTGATGAAAAAGATAGAGTTTTGAATCATTTTGAGCAGAAAAAAATTGAAATTATTTTTCGTGAGAAAACTCAATTGGAATTCTCACACTTGGAGGTGTATAGATCAGCATGTATATATTCAATACAATACAGTGAAAATGATGTAATTTTAACTAATCATAATATGGAAAAAACTCCTAGTTTTGTAGTTTTAGATAAAATAGTGTTCTTAGATAAAGTTATTTGTTTTTTGGGCACTGCTTTAGAAATAAATTATTTTGATGAGCACATAAATGCTTTTAATGTTTTAAAAACAGCAGAAAAATTAGTTGTATTTTATGATAAACTAGCATATCTTTCACCTCAATTGGTTCATGTATATAATGGTAAATCGTTTGTAATGCTCGTAAATGTTGATGATTGCTGGTCTTAGTCAAATACGTTATGGATTGGATAACCGCTGCTAGCAAACTGATCAATGAGCAAACAAGCATAGAAGACTTGAAAAGTATTTGCAAACAGCTTGAAGTACCTCCGATGATAGCTGAAGCGATTGAAAGTAATCATTAATTTATAACATTATCTTGCTAAATTTTTTGAATTTATAGTTAACGAAATAGATGGGCTTTCATTGAAAAACCTAAATGATCAAGATGTTAGGTCTTTAATACCTGGAAAAATTGGTTTGACCAGAAAATTGATGATGTTAGTTGAGAAAATCAAGCAGGGAGAATGCAACGAAGTGTCAACTTTACCAAATGTTTCACAAGAAACTGAACTTTTTACGGCATGTGACAAAGTAAGTTTTTAAAATTAAATACTGTCAAATATTTTTGTATGTTTTTCAGAGAGGTGAAAGTCAGGCTCTAAATAGTGTTTCAAAAGCATTGTATCCTTGTATTGACTCTAAGGTATATTTTTTTGATAGATATAAATGAAGTTAATCTCTGTTTCAGCTTCCAAAATATAGTAAAACAATGCAGAACTTATTAGAAAATGGAGAAATCCACAAGGAATTTGACAAGTTTATTGAAGAAACAGCTTATCATTTACTCTCATCAGATAACATAGATAACAAAACTTCTTACCATGAACTCGGTAAAAGGTTATATGATTTGTACCCTTGTATTGGATTCAAAGATGGGAAAAATCCATGGGTAAATTTATCTTTTTTTTAATGTATTTTTAGTTCAAGATATTTCAGACACATTTCAATTCAAAACTTTCGCAAAAAGTTAGGAATATTAGATGGAAGTGGAGAAGAAGAACTGAGGATAAGTCAACCACCAGCATGAAAAAAGAAGATGAAAGCTGTTTTAAATTTAAACATGATTGGTAACTATTTGGTGTAACTACTTTTTGTGAATTCTTTTAAATTTTTTAGAAGACTTCACAATGAACGAGAAAGAGTCAATGGAATTTTTGAAAAACGAATTCAAAAAGTTGAAAAGTTTACAAGATAGAGCAAAAATGTTTATTGCCCAAAAAGTAACCTTCAACAGCCGGCGTAAAGCGATTCTTATATCAAAGACTAAAAATATTGAAGATATAATCAAAGAACATAATTTTTTAGAAGATGCTGATTTTGTAAAGACTATTCTTTCTTTGCTATTTTTTAATATAAAATTTTTTTCTAAGATTGAAAAAGAATTAATTCTGATTACAAACATCGACAAAGAAACAATGAAAAGTTCCTGGGATTCAATAATTCAAAAATTGAAAGAAATTTTTAATATCTCTGTAAGATAAAATCTTTTCTAACTCTAGTTATAAAAATTTTTTTGCAGAATCTTGAAACTGAAGAAAGTATTTTGGATCTTCTTTCAAGATTAAATGAATCTGTGAAATTAAAATCTAAAAAAAATGAAGATTTAAAGTTTTTCAATGAAATCAAAGTATATTAATAATTTTTAGAAATATTTTTTGTTTCATATTTTAATTTCAGTGTTTAGATTTTGGTGAACCGGACCAAAAGTCTCCTCCTAATATCAACATTTTGATAAGTCATGAAGAAAAAATCCTGAGTATGATGGTTGCAGGTGGTGGTATCAAATTCGACATTAAGCCGATTCTGATGGAGGCATTGATACACCTGCTCAGCGTTTATTATGCTTTCGATCTATCATATCCCAAATGCTTTCAAATATTGGGATTTTTTCAGACTTATTTGTTAAAAGATTCCACTCCATTTTGTAAAAGCAGCAAATACTTGATGTTTGAAAAAACTCATTTTTCTTAAAATCAAGCTCATTTTTTATATACTTGCATTCTGTTTTGAAAATAAATAAAATATTTAGCTTGTTTTGAATTATTTTCTTTTAATTTTTTGTAAATTAGCTTCAATTATTCAATTATTTATCAATAGATTAAAAAATTCAATTTTCTTGAAAGATTTGTGTTTTGAAATTAATGTTGATTTCGTATTACAAAGTTATTTAACTAAGAGTATATTTATCCAAAAATTTATTTTATGATGCTTTCTTTATAGTTAGCAACAAAGAGATAAAAAATACAGCATCATTTATGTGGCAAGCACTACATTCTGCAAGTGAATTCAATGTAGTTATAAAAATGCCTAGGTAGAATTGCGTTTAGAACTTTGATATATTATTTCAAAACACTATTTTACGTAAACATAATATTTTGGTACACAATAAATTTAAACATATTTTATCATTACATAAAAAATTTAAACATGTTTAGATATATTGTGTTTCCAAAAACGGACTCATTTAGTGTTTAACATTGTGTTTAGAGCCTAAACACATTTTTTACAGTGTACCTTTGATGAAAATTGCTAATTGAGCAGTATCACTTTGATCAAGCTTTCATCTAAAGCTAAACTGTAATAACGACATTTAGACAAACTTTTTTTGAGACTATTTTCAGTAAAATTTGCCATATCATCTATTCTACGAGAAATTGTTTGATGAGACAGACTTGTTTCGTTGATCAAGTACTGTTTTTGTGGACAATACTCTTTAAACGCAATCATAAGACAGTCTTTGATTAGTTCTCCATCAGCCATCGGTTTACCTTTTTTAACTATTTTTTGTGCAATCAAATAGCTCACCTTCAACCCACCATCCATATTTATAACTGTTCTAAGCAAAGAATTCTGTTGACTAGCCGTTTCTCTTTTGTACTTTTCTAGTTTACTTTTTCTCGTTTCTTCCTCCATTTGAATGAATTCTTTTTTGTGTATAGTGTCGTAGTGACGTTTAACATTGTATTCTTTACAAGTTGAAATTTTTTCTTTACAAATGAAGCAAAAAATTTTACCACCAACCTCATGAACAAAATATTTTTGTGACCAATCTTCATAAAATTTGCGATTCTCCGAAGATATTTTTCTTTTTTTATTTTCCATTATTTTTTTGTGGGGCTTCAACTTTTTATAAGAAATTGTTTATCAAAATGCTGAACGAATTAAAATTTACTCCATATTTAATTAGATTGAAAAAAACATTTCAAAAAACAAAAAAAAAGAGAAGAAAAAAATTAATGTGTCAAAAAAAATCATTATATATAATCAAAACAAGTATTCAAAAAAATTTTGGTCAGAAAGTATAAGTTTTGCACTGCTTATCAGAAATATTTTTTTACAGAAATTTGAAGAGCTTGAAAAGCTTTTACGTAAAATATCATAATTTTTTTAATTTTAAGTTTTTTCTAAGTTAGTAGTTGAAAACATATAGAATTTAGAATTTAATTTTAAGATAATGTGAAAACTGGTTAGATAATCATCAAAAAAGAAACTATTATAATATAAAGTATTTGTGTTTTAAATTATCAAAATAAAAAACTTTAACAATATCAAAGTAAAAACAAAAAATTATATTGTTAAATACATTTATTTTAAGACTGAAACTGATTTATATACGAATTTCAAAACTATATAAAAATTTTTGATCGGGCCACGGTCAAAATTCGTTCGGGACGCAGTGCGGCCCGCGGGCCATGGATTGGACTACACTGTTTTAGATAATAGTGCATTTATATTTGTCAACCAAAAAATTAGACAAGTCCACCACACCCCGCATTGTCTTGTAAAAATGAAACAAAATGGCTGTTTAACTAATATTTTTTTGTTTTCATGTTTGGACCATCTTTGAACTGACTTCAAAGATAAACCCTCGAAAAATTGCTTCCAAAAGCACTTCAAAACTCTACTTTGCTTTACTGTTCGCAAAGCTCTAAACCCTTTTGATTTCAACTCCCTTAGCAAATAATACAATGTGAAAAGCTGTCAAAAACAGTGTGTCTCTTATGGGAAGGTATGTCTTCCAAAATATGTAAAACAACAGAATCGTCTAAGACCAAATCGTCAGTTCTAACAGCTTTATCTCCTGATTTCCCTGTATAGATATATGAAATCCTTAGATATATAGGAAATCGTGTTCTTAATGATGATTAAAATTTACTTAATAGTCCGAACTTATTTTGAAACAGACAACTATAAGTTTAATTATAAAGTATTTTAAAAAATAAAATTTAAGAATACCGCCAGAGTTTAAATGCTAGATATGATTTTGCTGACTCTGGTGAAAACATACGATTAAAATTTTTATTAAAAAAATAAACATTTGGAAAATTTGTTAATCAATGCAAAAAATCTTTCAAAGAACACATAAAAATTGAAAATAAATTAAACAGAGAAAAATGGCTTCTCCAAATAAATTCATCCGCAAGTACAATTTAAACAATTCATTTGATGTTCCAAATTTTCTTCTGAGTTCTCTTTTAACTCTTATCCAAAGATTTTTAATATTCTGATCTCTGAGTCATTAGGGTCTACAAAATTTCTTTGATGTACGATAACCGAATGATCAAAATATCCATTACCAATATAACTTATGTTTTCGTAAGCGCGCCAGCCATCAGTAACAATAATGGAAGCCGGCAAAATATATCTTTTAATGGCTTCAGATAGAGTCGCTTCATTTCTGTCTTCCACTTCAATCAAAAAACTTTTTTACTTCTTTCTATCCCATCGAAAACCCATTGACCCTCTCTCCATGTTCCTCTATTCTGTGAAAGAATTTACTTTCATCAACTTCAATGATAAATCTATTAAAATTTTTATCCAAGCCCCCAATGGTAATTGGGTTCTTTTCGATCCAAACAGTGCCAACTTCTCCAAAAAAATTGCCCAATCAAGACCGGTCTCAATACTTCCAATAGAAGCCTCATACATGAGAGTCTCCAACGAATATTCACGACACTATCCATATATAAATTCATGGACTTGAATTCGAGATCACTTCTGGATAAGAAAGATTCAGTTCTAACACTTTTTGGCTCACCATAGGAATAGCATATCCAAGGAAACTGTCACTTGAATCGCTCCTTTTTATCAACTTGCAATTTTGTGAACAGTTGATGCACTCTAATGTATTTAAAATAACATTTATTAGCAGAACACGATTCCAAATTTTCATTTTTATCTATCGAATTTAGGATTTTAAACAGAGCCCAATAATTCCAACTTTCAGATAAAATTTGTTGATCAGTTAAAATACTATTAGTAATTGCATCCATTGAATCAAGTTAAAAAGTCTAGAAACACAAGAAACGATTGAAGAGAAAGCAATTTTAAAAAGTAATGCAAATCCAAAGGTTTAGATAAGATAGAAATGTTGAATGATTGAGGAAATTTTAAAAGGCACACATGTTTAATGATTATTATCTCTTGCCAATGTTCAAATATTGAATTGTACAAGTAATTGTTGCAAATAAAGTAATCTAACCCAATATAATGTGAATATATAATATATGTATTGTGCCTTTATATTTGTCTGCACTTAATAATGAGTGACACTCAAAGAGTCAATCAGTGCTTCACAAATTTTTTGATTGAAGTCACTGGATTATCGAAGCCATTGATATTATTATTGAAAAAATGAAATACATTTAAGTATTTTATGCTTTCAAAACTGTATATATTTATAATTTTTCTAGAGAGTTCTATTATAGACAATGAGTTATATCGTTAACAACAGATAATATTAAAATTTTATTGAAAAATTCAAATTTTTGATTGATATTTTTTGAAATCAGAGGGTCATTCAAATACAAAAGGTGCAGCTAGCGATTTTAGTAAATCACGAAATTTTTTAGGATATCATTTTGATTGCTGAGAAATTTGTATCAAAAGAATAATAATTATTATTCAAAGGTCAAATTGACATGTTGAAGGCACTTTAGCTGCTTTTATGCGTTGAAATAGTATACTTTAGATTAGGAAGGTTTGTGATAAGTTCATTTTAGCGTTCTTTCATACTCTAATATTCTTAAAGAAAATGAGTGTATTTGCTTCATAAAATTCAATTGCTAAAGATTTCAATAAAAGGAATTACTTTATTTTAATTAGATTTGTTTCATTCATAGCAAAAAAAATAAATAACAACAAAGCAAATTATGACAGATATAAAGCTTGAAATTTGAAAAGGTAAATGATTATAATCTTCAAAGATTCGCTAATTCAAGAATCTAAAAAAATAATTTTAATGTAATTCTTGTATAAAATCTTGATATGACATAAAGTTTATTTTTATTACAAAATATTTTTTACAAACAAAATACGATAAAAAATGGAAATCATCTATCAAATTATACTCATTAAGTGTTGTAAATCTAAAAGGAGGTATAATTAAAAATAATGAAATTTTCAAAAAAAGTTTTAGCACTACAAAACACACCAAACACGACAAAATAGTGTAAATCATCTATATAAACTACTTGGTAAGTGTTGACAATTTATTTTGAAGAGTTTTAATAAAAATTTTGAAATTTCAAAAAAAAATCTAACACCAAAAGACGACCAAATTCCATAGAATGGTGAAAGTTATATATATCAAGCGACTTTTCAACCATTGATAATAATAATTAGTTGTTTAATATATGAATTCCATTATTTTATCATTTTTGAAGTATTTTGTGGTGTTTAGTCTGACCGATTGGATTGTCAAAATTGTTATAATTGAATTTGTATTTAAAATGGAATAATCAGTGCCTTGACAAATGCTCCAAGACAATGCCCACATTTTCAGAAAAATGCTGACAAAAGAAAAAGTTGTGGGTATTTGTCTGAAAATTTCAAGGGTATGAGCATGTCATGGAATCAAATAATCATACTAACAACTTTTAAAAAGTTCTTATCATGGATTCTCATTCACTATATTTTTGGTCATAATACTCAAAATAATATCACTCAAATTTGAAACTCTACTTTGGATCAAATTATTTAATGAAAGCAGATTATAGCAACTATCTTGGTAAAGTGTAATTTTGATAATAACTAAGAGAAGCTCTTAAAAGTTTTTATAAAATAAAATACGAAATCAATAAATATCAAATGTATTTTTTTCTTTTATATATTCCAAAGTTTCAAAATTGATATTTCAACATATATAGTATAAAAATAGGCCAATCCTCATGCATTACATTTTGACTAATGAATACTTAATTTTTATCCTAGTTAAAAGCTGATTAATGAAGAAATTTTGTAAAAATTATTGAAAATCACTCAAAATTTGAATAACGAATATCAGAATCATAAGTCGAATTTGCACAAGTATGTAAATATACCAATTTTTTGAAGAAATATTTGATTCTAACACTATTCTTACTCAATGTTTTGAGGAAAATTTTTATTACTTTTCAACATTGCTAAGAGAATTTTCCAAGAATCAGTCATTGTCAATTACAGTTATAAAAAATCTTTTGTTATGATCCTGCCTCTTTCCTTATTTCCAAGTTCTAATAATGTGCAAAGATTTAAAGTAAGTCTTCAGAGCTCTCTGTGTTTATCCGGTCTTTCTTGCTTCAATTCTTGGTTGCTTACACCCTATCATCTCTGTAACTAAGCAAGATCATTCTTCGTTTGGATGGAGCACGAATAAAAAGCTAATTGTTGAAGAAAGAAAGAATGATCATATAAAACGTTTGCAAAATTATCTAACTCTGGAGAAACTCCCCTTATTAAAAGTAAGTTTACTTCAGCGTCCACTCTTATCTTTATTCAAGATCCATAAACTATAAAAAAAATTCATATATTGATTCAGTAAATAAAAAAGTTAACTTGTTCTTACATCCACTAAGTCCTAAAAGAGCTAAAATATAAATATACATTGAATTTAATTCATTGGAATATAAGAAAATTTAACTGAAGTTCGATCAAACTTTCATCATTTCGTTTGTAAAGCTAAGCCTTCATTCTAGCCAAATCGCAAATGCCCCTCCGGATTAAAAATTATGTGACTAAAGCGTGGCAAACTCACATGTAATGATTTTTGACTTATATAAAAATAAGAATACATTTAGGATATATGCCATTTTGGCTATAGAAGTGCTCTGCCTTATACAAATACTTCTTTTTCCATACCAATCATGCTTCATTTAAATAAAAAACTACAAAACCGCTTTTTAGATTTAATTTGTATGTAAAAATGCTATTGTATACGAAAATTTATTTATATGTTGCTAAACAAAATTAGTGTGCTCAATAGGATTTTCTTCCATTTGGAATGTAAGTTGGTTTAGCTTACAAACAAATATTTATAACTAAGTGATGTTATACTTACTGAATTTTGAACAGGTGTTTGAAAAAGAAGCATCAAGTACTTGATACAATGGATAAAGAATGTATACTAAGTAACTTTAGCTTTATTGATGTTTTCAGGATCCAAATTCCAAACGATTAAAAGTTAATATTTCTAGAGGTATCTTCTAGCTTTGAAATTAAATACAAAAATTTTCAGAAGAACCGATAAGTAAATGAAATGCTGGAAATTTAAGAATAAATTTCATAAAAATAGCAAGGCGAAAAGAAAGTCAACTAGCTTAAAATAAGGTTAAGTTTTTGAATTTTTAAACAATATTTGAAATGTGAAAATGATTACTTATTTAGGCAAGGAAAGTTATTTTTTTTTGTTTGTTAGTATAAAGACATCTTTTTTATTTTATAATATATTTAAAAAAAAATTTATAAAAAATTTAAGAATAACTTTGGCATAAAATTGACTAAAAATTAAGAATTGCCTAGCTTCAGCATTGTTCAAAGTTGCGTATTTTTTGGAGATGGATTCACGGAAAACAAATTAAAAAGACTTTTGTTGTTCCTGAAAAATAAAAGAGACAGCACCACAAATATAGTTTCTTAGGCAACAGAAAAGTTTAGAGGAGTTGGAGGTATGACAAAAGGATAAGTTATAACAATAATTATTATTATTAGGAACTTCTTACCTTCATATGAATACGCTAAAAGAGAAGAGGGAAAAAATGGATTTGAAATTTTCGTAAAGAAAGTTCTTACGAGAAAATTGAAGATCAAAAACTTTGATAGCATTTTCTCTCACAAAAGAAGAGTCAATGCCTTCAACGCGTTCAAAGACGGTGGCGTAAACTTTTTTCACACTTAAATCCGGCACAAAGTGGAGGGAGACGGTATACGTGTTGGAGTCCTCTTGCTTTGTCATTTCGATTTCGGAGTCGCCTTCACTTTCTGAAAAAACTTGTCCATTCACTTCAAAGTAGACGCCATACTCTTTACCCCCATCTGGACAGTCTGCACTCAAGCGTAGCGTTGTGTCTTGCCCTCGGTGTAACTTTTCTCTCTCCGTCTTTCTCTGACCAGCAGATAGTATGCAACCGGCTGAAAACATTTTCGTTAGTCTAGTAAGATACACATTTGATATTTTTACCTCGCCGTAGTTGTATATTTATTTTCTACGACTAATAAAAATAAGAACTTGGTATTGCCTATTATTACTATGATGATTAATTAATTTGTGCTATTCCGTCTTTGCAAAAATCATTAGTGAATCTTGTAAAACACAATTATATACTATAAACAAATGTGTTCCGAAATTAATTATCATACATTTGAAGTGCAAAATAATGAAAACTTCATATGTAAATATATCAAAAATTACATCCTCTATTAAAACAGTGTTTCTCAATTTTTTTGTTGAAATCGGCCAATGAGATTGCAAAAAATTTAAAAATCGTGAATAAAGTAAAAAAATGGAGTAAATTTTCACTTTTTTTAATTTTAATTTGAATTCTTCATTATAATTTAAGTTCACAAAACTTTTCTTAACAATTTTCTTGTACAGTTTCGATATTATAAGAGAAGGATTTATCAACTATTCATTTATTTTTAGTGGCAAAGAAATCCTTAATTCTGAAAAATATGTGATCTTTCAGCAGAGATTTATGATATAAAAAACATGTCTTTGATTGAAATTTTAACTAGATTAAATTATTATGTGAAAATTAAATTGTTTAAAAATATTTGAATCTGTCGCGTATTCTGAAAATTATTATAGGAGGAGGGGGGGGGGGACTTTTCAAAATAATCATCATAACTATGTCGTTAGTATTAATGAAGTAGAACTTTTAAAGGGTAATTCGTATTACATTGAGTTTCTAATATTTTTCTCGTTACAAACATAAATATTTTAAATAAACTGGAAGGCAAACAGATATAAAAGATCGATACTTCACTTTAAGAAAGGGGCCTATTTCATTATTTTTGTAAAAACTACCGAAAAATGATTTTATTGGCCTTAAGTTTTATCGGTATCAAAGATCTCAAAAAAGTGTAGAGTAATTTTTAACATAAAAAGTGATCAGTGCGCGATTTCAGATTATGCAATGCGCTACTTTTTGATCATGTCTCATCGGTTGGCTACTTGTGGTCTAGACTAGGGCTTCGTAACCGGTATTCTGTACAATTATTGAGTTACGCAAAACTTCCAGGGTTCGCCGAGAAATAATAATGTGAGCTAGCATATTTTTCCACATTGGATATTTTTTTGAATGAAAAAAATTTAATCAGGTATTAGATGCAGCAGTAAGAATTTTATCTAGCACTACTAAAAAAACTGATGCAGAAGTTTTCGCAAACTACCTTTTTTTAATAATTTTTATCATTCTTAGTTTACGTTTTAATATGTAATCTATGCAAAATTTTTATTATATTTTTTTGTTCGTTTATCCTCTTTTTATTTTAAATCTAATTTTCTTTTCTTTCAAATTCAAAAACTGAGATAAAATATTTTTGTATAGCGTTCCTTGAAAGATTTAATATATTTCAAGGCTGTCGAGAGGATTAAAATGTTGAGAAATGCTGGTCTAGACCAATCGTCCTGAGCATGGCCTCTTAATCATTTGCTCTTCAGTTTCTGTATTTGTGATATTTTTATTTAATTTTAAGTGCAAAATTAACGCTTCTAAATACCGTCTTTCTGGATCTATGACGGGTTTTTCAGATTGCACATGATGAGGCGCTATCTTTTTCAAATAACATTTGTCCAGGTTGAATTTGTTCGGTCATCATCCTATTGAAATTTTTTAGTACTTTTTATTTTATTTGCAATTTTAAAAAAGCAAGCATTCAAAATTCGGATGTGTAAAAAAAGTCAAACTTAATCACTTGATTTATTTCTTGCTTTCCCAAAGAAATATAATAAATATTTTGGATAAATATTCTTTATTTTAGAACTAATAATATTAATCTACCGCTTCTTGTTTCTTGTAAAATTTCCTCAACCTCCTGTAAAACATTTTTCATTCTTGCCCACTTAATCAAAGACATTTTTAGGCATCTTCACAAAATTATTTCAAGCCTCTCTTCATAAATTTTCCTTTAGTCTAATTGGTCTAATAAAAAGGAATCGAAATTAAGTAATTTGACAATTAACCGCCTTTCAAGTATAATAGAAGAGTCCTTTTAAAATGATGATTCGATCTAATTGGCCAATTGACAGATGATTTGAAGATGTTAGTGAATACGTAAAAGACTTACATGCTCGATGTAGAGTAATTTGGTACAAGTAGTTCTGCATGAAGTATTCTTCGTTGATGGCATAAAAGGGTTCATGAGCCATGAAGTAGACATCGTACACATCTTTTTCAGGCAAAAAGGAAAGCGTATACACCAGCTCTCCATCCGCGTTTTGTGTGGAAGAGATTTCATAGTCGGGGTTAGGTTGCTCTTCAGAAAATAAGACTCCGTCAATGTAGTAATACGCGACTGCTCCATTGAATGGACAAGAAACAATCGTTTCCAATGAAACTCTACTTCTTTCAAAGAATGCCATTTGTTGTTCGCGATTCGTTTCACGCTTGGGAAAACACTTTTCTTTGAATACAAATGATATATTTTAGCCTGCAAGTTTTAATTGTCTTTTGAATAATTAAATAACTATATACAGTATATAACATTAGTCATAATATATTAGTATATAACATTAGTGAACTTAATCACATAGGAATCACATCAGATGTAGAATATATTTTCATCGTGAAAAAGGAGTCCAATAAGAGACACTTATTAAATCCTGAGAAGTGGAGTTCTGGAAAAATTAACCCGAGTATACCACTAAGTATATGTACATTGTACATATGTGAAAAGCTTATTTCATAAACATACGCACAAAAATAATTAGAAATGAAAAAAATAGAATAATAAGATAGCCGTAAGATTAGCGAACGCGTGTCGCCAAATATATTAGTGCTACATTGCCCTTATTCGTTTCAATTATTTTCCTGCCTTAAGAATTTTCCACATATAAAATTTATGCTATTATTATAGTAAGCATTATATTTATAATTCAATTATGATATACTAATATAAGAGATATTACGGTTATTATTGATTATCATCAATCTCAATAAGTGTAGATAATTAAAAATTTTCTCAAAATTTAGCCACAAAATCTAAAAAATTCTAACTAGGCCAACAAATATTTAAATTATTTTGTAATTTAAATTTATACATTTGTATAGCTTTCTTAGTCGTTGGTATCTTATCCAAGGGAAGAATAATCCTCGATAGCTGGACAGTTGGCAAAGATAATTGCCGATTTGTATAGTTTATCTTTCGTTTGCTTTATTTTCATATTTATTTTATTTTATTTTTACAAATAAAATGCATTTTGTATGTAAATACTTTTCAGGTGAAATATTAGATTTTATCATATGGTAGCCGCAAAGTTTGCCAAGTTCAACAAATATGCCACCGTGTAAAAAAGGTTGAGAACCACTGTTTTAGAACAATTCACATGGTTCAAAATTGGTATTAGATCAATCATTATTTGGCCAATATTTTAGAAGCGTTAATTAGTGTTCAATGGCGAACCCGACATAAAGATCACATATGTTTGGTGTTAATTTAGCAGCCTCGCAAAACTTCTAATGAGAATTCAAAACGCCAAAAATTGAATAATAAAGGTAATTATGTATGCAAAATAATACTAATTAAATACTAATTAAATAAGTCTAATTGCATTTTTTTTTCTTCCCTCATGATATGCCAATTCAGGGGTTCGAATAAGGGTTTTAAGAGGTTGGGATTCTTGGTTGAACGTTGGCTGTTTACCGCGAGATTACATTAAAACCTTTCTTGTTACAGACACCTATGAAGAATACTTAATCAGATAAAGAGGATACTGAGAAAAATGGGTTCTTTAAATAGTAAAGTTAAATATTGTTTTGTGACTTTCGCACCCCTGCATTTTGATATCGTGTTCCCGCCTGGAATACTGAATCTCGGATCTACCTGGACTTTTAATCCCACAAAACGCTTAATACCCGCCCCCCTCTACCACATACCTATGCATTGATATTTTACAAGAGTATATGTTTCAAATATATGAAAATAGCGAAGAGATTGATACTCTCCTAATTCGAACGTTCCCAAAATAGTAAATAATCTTAATGCCTAGTGTTAGCTTGAATACTAACAAGGTTTGTTATTGATTCAAATCCTCTAACAGTAAAGAAAATAATGAACCCTTCGTCTGGTGTATTATTTACTCATATCTATAAAAATAGTCTAATTATATTATAGCTGTATCGTATAAAGCTAGTAAAGTCACCGTTTACCAATTAAAAAAAAATTTACTATCTAATTGGTAAGTGACACTAATTTTTTTAGAGTGAACGGTTCCTAGCACAAATATGCGGGAAGCAGTACTTATTTTAATATGGTATGCATCGAAGATAACAATAATGTTTCTCTACTGTACAGATGAGCAAACACGATCTCCCTCAAATTCATTCAATTTGACTCCGCCCAGAAAGAACTAAGTTATTGAATTCATTAACGAAGAAAGATTTTCTTGTTTGTGTGAGTGAAATAGCTTTTATGCAGTGATGCGTGTTTTGAGAGTTTGTATACGATCCATTCTCATTAATCCGAAGAGAACATTTAAAAGAATATTCGAGAAATAATTCGTTAGGATTGTACTGGAATATTACTAATATATTTTACCAAAAATAATTTTTTTTTAATCTTTTTTTTCTGTATTCAAAGGAAAAATTTTAAAGAAAAAAAGTTTATAGATAATGAAGGATTTGGAAAAATGAAGTCCAGATTAACGAAGTTTGACTGTAATGTTGTAGTGAAAAAATCGTAATTTCGCCATTATTATAGATACTTATGGTGAAATTATCAAATTGATTAAAAGAAAGTAATCTTGACATAATTCAAAATTTACCTACATTGGAAACTAAAATACCCTCTATTTAAAATTATCATTAAAATTTTTTAATACCCTTTTAACGACTTGTTTGTTTATCTGAAGAATACCAGAGTGGTCGAAAAAATAAAGTTTTCAATTTGTTTGAATAAAAGTTGTACACATTTTCCTATTATATCCTTCAACTTTTATTCATGACGTCTCAGCAACACTTTCTTTACATTTATCATTAAAAGTGTTGATTTATTTTTATTTTCTAAATATTCTTTGGAAAAATTTGATTCTTTCATCATATAAGTTGTTTAATTTCATTTCAAAAAGCTTTTCATTTTTATTTTTTTTTAACATTTCTATACTTTTATAAAATGACGAACTTTCCGATTTAATTAGTGAAAGTTGATTGCAGTAACA
Source organism: Nectonema munidae (assembly GCA_030549495.1). NCBI lineage: Eukaryota > Metazoa > Nematomorpha > Nectonematoida > Nectonematidae > Nectonema > Nectonema munidae. Next base: position 1,114,139 of record JAUIRK010000142.1, on the reverse strand, counting down.
TCTATATAGCTTAACTCGCAAATATTCTGAAAATTTTTAAACTCTGTGATGATGAAACAAAAAATGCCTTACTAAGAGCTTCCATTTCAAATCTTTTAATTTGGTTTCTTGCAACATAGAATGCATTAATTTGGGGATGTTTTTCACTCGCCAAAAATGAGATGCTGTATCGATCTTCAACAGGCATAAAGACGAGTCGGGAAACTCGTACAAACTTGCCTGTTTCATCTTGTTGGTAGTAATGGTTTATGTCAAGGTTGTCATAGCTTTCGTATTCCGTATACAGCACATTGTTTATGGAGAAGTAGGCGGCAAAAGTTCCATCATCTAGATCTTCTTTGCAATCAGTTTTTGCATACAAAGCATGCTTCAGAAAGTTCTTTAAATACCTGTGACGTTCAACGCTGCCTCTTTCACTGAGAGTGCATGTATCTAGAAAGTGGAATTATTTTACAACTGGCATTCTATTTATTTTCTTATGAAATCAAAAGTAAATAGAAGTGAAAAACGTGAATAACGTGCAAAATTCCCTCCACTTCAAACCTATTGTTATATATTCAGACGTGACAAACCTGCTCTCTGTTTTAACAAATATTAAAATAACTTAAGTTATAATAAAATAGTATTGTGTGCTCCAAAGATAAATATCTAGACTAAACGTCGAAACAATGAAATCAATGAAACTTCTAAAACTTTAAAACTTTGCATTAACAATGCTTCATCACAAAAATATGATTAAAAAGCCGATATAACATAAAAATCAATAATTAAATTTTTTTGATTATATTTTTTACTTATGGACAAAAATAATATTATGATATTATTCTATACCATATATAAGTGTGCTTTATATGTTTTTTTCTGGGATTAAGAAAATTGATTAGGTGTTTTAAATATAATTTTAAGTAATGAAAGAAATCATGCATGGGGTAAATGAGAATTATCAAAATAGTTAAAAATTTTGAAGGTGAAAGATTTGAGCTCAAAGATCACAAGAAAAAAAAGAACGTAGAAAGATGTAATTTTGACATTTTTATTTCACATTAGTATAAACATTATATAATAATTTTCTAAAATTTTTCTATTTTCTATTATTTTTCTTTATTGTGAAATAGGTAGATATTCTACTATTAATTAAACCATATCTCATTAGTAAGGGCACTTTTGTTGCTAAATTAATGTCGTCAAAAAGCAAATTATCATGAAAAAGGTTCAGAAACACTTTTCTAGACTACAAGAGTATTCTTTGCAAAAAGTTTTTTAAAAATCACAGTATTCAGTTTAAAGAAATATATAGATGTAATTTTTGGAAAATCATTACTTCTCAAAGTTTGAGAGTTTTTGATATATAAGTGAGCTTTTAAATTGTAGCTTTCAAATTTTAGATAAAAATAAATTTACAAACTCAATGAAAGTGATGAAATACTTTACAGAAGATACAAAAAAGACAATTGCAAAATATGAACAATATTAGGTTGATCACAGAAAAGAAACCTTTCAATAATTTTTTGTTTATTTGCTGCCTTTATCAATTAGGCTAACGTGTTTGTCAATCTTTTTCTACTCTCAACCCTTAGACGACATTATTTCAAAGAAAGTCTACACCATTTATAAAATATAATTTTAACCGATTAACGACCAGAGTCGACATTACAAAAATAAAATTGTCTGCGTTTTAATGCCTTTAAATACAACTCTTCTGCTTTGCATTAGATATCGTCTGATTATTCTGGTCGATAACGGGTTATTAACTAAGTAACTAACGAATAACTATCTAGCTAACTAAAATATTTGGAGCCAGTTGGTATGGGAATGAGGCAAGTTGGTAAAAGTGATTTTGTGAGAGTTAGTTTTGATGCGAGTTGTCCAAATCTACCAAACTAAGTCACACGCCCGGGCAGATCTGATTCTAGCCACTCTTATTAAAAATTATTTATACTAGGATTCTAGGTCTGCTTAAAGATAATTGGTAGTGAAATTCTATGTAGCTTCAAAGATCATTGGTTGAGATTCTAGGTCCCCTCAAAGATCATTGGTACCCGCAAAGATCATTGGTACCCGCAAAGATCATTGGTACCCGTAATAATCAATGATATCCCCCGGAAAGATCATTCATACCCGCAAAAACTTAAACAGGCTAGTTGTTTGTTGTTTATCGTGCATATTTTAATGTTGGGTTTGATATTACTGGAATTAATTTCACTTTTACATTTATATATACATTTTTTTAAATAAAAATTAAATAGTTATTACTAGTAATTCTTAGCTTAACTACGATAACATCATATGATGTTAAAACATCAATTTATTTGTATCTTTTTTTAATAAAAAGATTTTCTATCATGTAAAGTATTTCATTACTTTCATTGAGTTTGTAATTTTGTTTTTGTCTAAAATATGAAATCTACAATTAAAAAGTTAACTTATATATAAAAAAAACTCTCAAACTTTGAGACATGACAAAATACAATATCTACTGCAACATTGTCAAACAAATTGAAGTATCTTAGCCATTTCCAATTAGCAAGAACGGAAATTTAGTTTTTTTGTTATCGAAATTTTTTCTCATAGTTAAGTTATTTTATTTAGTAATATACAAAAATTTTATCTTTAATTAATTTATTTAGTAATATTCAAAAATTGTATTATTAATTAATTAATTGATTTAGTAATATTCAAAAATTTTATTATTAATTAATTAATTGATTTATTTAGTAATATTCAAAAATTTATTAATTAATTAATTTATTCATTTAGTAATATTCAAAAATTTTATTATTAATTAATTAATTGATTTATTTAGTAATATTCAAAAATTTATTAATTAATTAATTAATTCATTTAGTAATATTCAAAATTAATTAATTAATTGATTTATTTAGTAATATTCAAAAATTTATTAATTAATTAATTTATTTAGTAATATTCAAAAATTTATTAATTAATTAATTTATTGATTTATTTAGTAATATTCAAAAATTTATTAATTAATTAATTTATTGATTTATTTAGTAATATTCAAAAATTAATTAATTAATTAATTTAGTAATATTCAAAAATTTAGTTAACTGCTTCATTGAACCTCATCATAGAATTTTAATGCAATTAATTCTCCTTTTTCTTAGAGAATTTAATTTACAGATAAAGAATAAAATTAAAATATCTTTCAAATGTTTCCTAAATGTGTTTGTATTTCAATCAAGAAAAAAATGTATGGATAATAATACATTAATTTATTCGTACTGTTTTACAGAGCATTTTATAGGAATGGCAAAATGCCCTTTTGTGGACGCTAGAATCAACGTTGAGACGCTCTGAATTAAGAGATATGGAAACTAATCTACAACTGATGTAAAATGTGATGTATCCATGGCAATCCTTTGATCATAAAAAAAGATAACAATACCTGAATAATTTCTTATAAAGACCTAAGATTTGAAAACCTATCTTTATAGTTATACTAAATTTCAATAATTATTATTATTAGTTTAAATTAAATCCACTTGCACAGTTTGTTGCTATTGAAGCAAACATTTGTGATATGAATAGAGGATTGAAAACATGTTAGTTAAAAAAAATTTGAACATACATTTAAATTCGAATGTACTGTACTTAGTAATGTATTTTTGTTATGGATGTTAAAGTTATTTATCAATCTGCTGAAAATTGCAAACCATATTCCTTAATTTAGTGTCAAAACTTTATTTTTTTCCACTAAGGTGATCGTAGAATTTATTAATTGAATGTTTGAAATATTGACAAAAATTTACTTATTCTTTTGTAATGCTTAATAACCTGTCTAGCGAATATGCGAATCTCTACTTATCACAAGCCACTATCTTCTATAGCAAGTATATTTATTGCCCATCTATTTAGTGTATATAAATTTAACCTTTTTTCTCGGTAGATCTTGTATAAGCGGGTTAGAAGTTCTCGTATGATACCTGCTATGGAGATGGTGTACGTTTTCTGTGCATTTCTCTTGACATAAGCAGCATCAACATTGGGATTTTCTTCAACTTTAATGGCATGTACCAGGGTATCCGTGTTGACCACAAAGTACAGCGTATAAGAAAAGGATGTTGAACCGTCAGTATTCAAGTTAGATTGAGTGATGAGAGTATATGATGGAGTCGAAGAAGTCACGAGAAGGTCATTGATGGAAAAGTACACTTTGTCGTCTCGATCGTCAGGGGGACAGGTTACAGAAAAAAATAGAGTCACTTGTTCACCAGTAAGAGCCGTTTTTTCTTCTTTATCCGCTCCATTTAGATTGCAAATTCCTTAAAAGTGTCATGGCAGTCAGATTCAATGCCAACAATTATCACGCATGAATTTGAAAAATATATATTATTTTTGAACTGTACATTAGCTTTAGTTAAGTCTAATTTTTATTTAATTTATTTGCATTAATGAGGGTAAATTTATAAAGAAGACAGTTGATTAATCCAACTTTATATATATACATATATATATTTACTATCTGCTTATCTTTGCTCATCCGAATGTCATTTTCATCCAGAAGTTGGCCTTTCGCGCATCGCTACATTAAAAATAAAGCAAATTTTCCTTCAATTTGATTAAAAATACCAAAATTTTATATTTTTTCCAAAAACTAAAAGAAGTATACAATAAGATTAATTGTGTGTGTTTATTAATAAAAATTGCTATTAAAAACTAAGTAAATAGTTTTAAATGTTAAGTAATTTATTTGTTGACAAAGAAACCCTTTGCCTACACGTTCAAATTACACATGATTACGTAACATAAAATTCATGCCCAAACAAAAATGAGCAGTTTGTGTTTGGGATTGCACTTACCCCTAATCCTAGACTACATTTTTTAATGCTACAAACCTACCGTGAAGTATCCATTTTTTGGCAGGATAAAGTTTGAATTTGTTCAATTCAAAGAGAACTAGGCTCAGTACCAATAGGTATCATGAACAGAAGGGATTTCTTTACACTAAAATCAATTGTGATTACATACCTTTTATTCCAGAAAGCAGTTCCGCAATTATCACTAATAAGGATGAGAGCAAGATACTGTTGCGCATTCTAAAGAAATCGTGAAGAAACAAGCTTTTGAAGGAAATGATGAAAGGTCTCACTCCTCACGCCTTTATTTATAGCTCCTTTTCCCACCGTTTACGTATATTAAAAATGTCAAAATATTTACCAAAATCAGAAGAACTCGTAAGCCTTCCAAGGTTAAGCTTCTCCTAATTCGTTCACAGAGCTTCGTATTACGTATATGAAATATATTTTTCTCTGCCAATACTAACAAATTAAGTAAATACAAGCGTTATTGCTAAAATGTGTTGAGGCAAGAGTAGAAGTTTGTAGAAAAATATTCATTCATTGAATATACAGAACCTTGATATCAAGTTTCCAAAATTTTGTCAACGATTTAAGATTTTAATTTGAAGACTTATCCATAATCCTACAAACCCATTTCGACTACAATCGCTTACATTTTCAGATTTGTTTTATTAAATATGACAAATTATTAATTATAAAAATAACAATTATTAATTAATTAAATATTAATTCCACCATAAAATTTTTATAAAATGACATAGTAAAAAATATTTCTGAGTGGCCACTCTAAACAAATTGAGTACTTTATGCTCGCTTTAGTTTTATTACTAGTGTTCCTTAGTTTATCCTTCTTTTCATGTAATAAAAAGTAAAGAGACAGCTTTGAACTATATATCTCAATATTACCTTAATTCTTTGCTTACTAATTCGTTATATTACACTGTTTCTTCATTTCTCTAATACTTGATATGGTGTCTAGTTTAGCTCTTCATTCTATATAATAGTTCCTTGGTAACACTACTTTTATCACAAATTTATTAATTTCGAAAAAATCTTTTTCAGAGATGTATTTAGCACAGAATTTAAACTCATATTTTTTATATTGAAGACAATATCTTTGTTGATCTTGGTCTTTTTAATGAATACTAGATTCACCAATTCCTAGCTCTTTCGAAATGGGTAGATCTTCCGTGTAGACAACTTACATACTACTTATATAGCTCCTCAAAAGATTACAATATTCACCATATAAGAGCATTTTATTAAACGACTTTCTATAGTATCTCATTTCATTCAAAAAAAAATTCATTTTCCTTATGATGTCGTTGTAACATCATTATGGTATGTGTAAATATTCAACATTCACCTCATTCATCAAATCACCATCACTCCTACTGGACCTTGAATCATTTAACCAACAATTCTGTAAATTGACATTTACCTGAAGATGACCACAAATCGAAGATCTCAACTCAAGCCCAGCATCACCACCACTCTGCAACAGCTCTCGCTACTACAGATCACTCCAAGACATACGGAGATAAGGCCAAAGAGCTTCCAATCCTAGCTCAGAGTTGGTGTCTGGCATCTTTTGGAGATCCACGATTGCCGTCAATAAATTTTCTTATTAACATTTTGCTAGAGTCGTGTTCTCATTTCAGTGTGCCTTCAAACATTCTTACAATGTAATAGCAAAAAGTAAGCCCTGAAATGAACTGGGCTATATTTTATTTAAAATATAAAATTATGTTTTAGAGATAATTTTCAGGCATATATCACTAATTCTGGACAAAATTTTCACAGTTATGGTGAAAACTGAGCGAAGAAATTGTATCAGCACCATATAAATATTCTGCTGGATGTTTTTGAAATTTGCATCCATGATTTTAATAATACTTTATTGAAAATAGAAATAATAGTCTATTCTAGGAAATAATTTTTAATCGTCAAACACAAATATGATTAAAATCTTCACACAATCTCCCATTTTAATGGCAAAAAAATTGTGTAGAAATAAAACAAGCATGTTCGATTTATTTAAAAAAAATATATAATTTTTCCCAAAACTAAGTCTTCAAATGAAATAAACATTGTTGATTTGGTATAAAAATTAATTTTATTTAAAATTTGAATAAATCTTTTGGTAAGGAATTTTATCATCAATCAAAATTTGGATTGACATTTGCTTCAAAGTTGCGATGTTTATTGGGAAAAGATGTAAAGTAAGTAAGGGATAGGGTTTTTCAACAAAATCAATATTACAAAGTAAATTTATAGAAAAAGAAGATAAAGGATGATCAAATATAGCAAGAAAAACAGTGTTGACAAAAAAGTGACGTAAAAATGACGAATGAATTTTGGTTTAGTAACGAATTGAAGATATGAGGCATGAGAGAGTTGGATAACTTATAAACAGTCATGGCTACCCTCAAGTTATATATATCTTTAACCTCCAAAAGTTTATGTTCGAAATAACCCGACATGTGTGAGAGAAAAAGTTCATGTTAAAAACAATTCTCAACGCATTCTTTTGCAACCGTTGCAGAGATAAACAAGAGTAGTGAACCCAGTTGAAGATACTGAATGTGCGATGAGGACTAAGGAGGGATTTGTAGGGAATGAGCAGTATACTAGTAGTAGATGAATTTTTGAAATATTTCAATATACCTATCGTATATGCAAGCTTGTGATGTATGTTTGAGATAAGTTTGTTCCAGGAGATATTTGGGGAATTGTGAGAGCGAGTAAATTGAAATTAATGAAGGGTAGGAAGCTTAATTAGAGTAGAAATGAATCAAATTTTTTGATGTTCTTATAAGAAAATACCAAACTACGTGATTTTTTTGTATTTATTTTTAAGTTATTGGCCGAAAGCCAGGAAGATGCAGTTTATATTATAACGTAAGAAATCTTCAGTTCATAGCTTTTATGAGAAGATAATTCTTACAGCATCAGCAAACAATAGAGTGGTACCTATTCAAAATATATAAATTGAAAGTAATATAAAGTGGTAGCTATTCAAAATATATAAAGTGGTAGCTATTCAAAACATATAAATTGAAAGTAGTGAAGGGTAGGAAGCTCAATTAGAGTAGAAATGAATCAAATTTTTTGATGAAGTTATTGGCCGAAAGCCAGGAAGATGCAGTTTATACTATAACGTAAGAAATCCTCAGTCCACAGCTTTTATGAGAAGATAATGCTTACATCATCAGCAAACAATAGAGTGGTACCTTTCGGTGTACATTTAAAAATGTCATATAGATGTTAAACAGGAGAGGCCATAAGATTGACCCTTATGGTACTCCTGATGATACTCAAATATCGTGAGAGAAGAAATCTTTTAAATAAACCGATTGAAGTCTATCTTCTAAATAGGATTCAAAGAACAGAAGGACATAGTGGGAAAAGTCGAAAAATTCCTGTTTTTTGAGCAATATTACATCAGATATAGAAATAAATCTAAGAACAGGGAAATTACTTCGTTTTTATATTCAAGGCCATTTATAATCTGTAGAAAAAGAAGGCCTAAATCTATATTGGGAGTGTGAAATCAAATTGTTTTCAAACAAATAATAATTTGAAATTTGGAAATGCAGGATTTTCTAAAAACCCTGGAAATTGAGTTTACTATTGCCATTGGTCTGAAATTTGAAATTTGATTATGTATAACTCTTGTGTGTTCCAATATATATATATATATATATATGATTACAAATTTTCAAGAATAATAAAATTTTAGTTGAGGGGTGAGGGAGAAGGGCAGGGGGAGGGGCTAAAATCCGCCTCCCTTGTAAATGCACAACACTTGATATGAAAGAACGTTTAATATGTTTCAATGGAGCAATAGTCTCTATTGAAGAAAACACATGGCGTTCCATAACAATTTCCATGGGGTATTCATAAAATTATTGTAGACAGGAGCATGCGGCTTTTAAAAATTGATACTTCAAATCCAAGATTCTTTTTATTTCAAGGTTAATTCTGAACCGAATAACATCCAATTTATATTATGCATATATTTACAAAAAATGTACTATTCCAAATGCATTGAAAAGCAAACAATACAATTCGTCTTTTATAAACTATTATTGGTGATCCCTACTTCATTGTAAGAAAGGGGAAGGTGCAATGGCCCTCTGCCTTAAATACACCAGTGACAATGATCTTTTCAAAAAAGCGGCCAATTCTTTAATTTCAATATCAAAAGTGAGTCCATTACTTGCTTTCGGAAATAACGACTGACTTGAGAAAGTCATTTTATCGGGTCACACTTCCTGTTGTGGGAATTTGTATTTTCCAATTTTGTTGTTGATCATACAAATTTTGGGATAATATAGAAAAATAATTTTTAGTTCTTCAACATTTATTCATTCAAATTTTAAAGAATTAGAAAATCTTGCATCTTTATTTCCTTGATTTTCAGGTATACATGTTAATTCTTGACGTCTGTACAATTGTCATTATTTTGGAAAAAATCACCATTAACTTATTCCAAAAAAATCTAAATTTCACTGTTGTTACAAAATGAAAGTTCACAAATTTCATTCGTTTCTAATTTAAACTCTCTCATTTTTTTTAGAAATATTAATTTTAGAGTAAAAAAACGTTTAATCATGCCAAACAGACATTGTTACATGCAGGCCTTCAAGGAGGAGAGGAGTGCTAGATGAGAAGTCCTGCCTATTTTTTAACAGGATTTTCTTTTAAAATTTTTTATATTACCTTGCAATTTTCTCTTTATATCCTTTGTTTAAATAAAAATTTAGTGAAGTAAAATAAAATTTTTATGACAAAATTGATTTTATGCTAAAAAATTTAATAAAAATGTGAATAATAATTGGGAAAATTTCATTAAAACAAATCGTAAAAATTTACTTGCTAGCCCTCATTTTTTTATTAAACGACGATGACGTTGGGTTCATATATGTAACATAAAATTAAATTCAAATTAACATATGATTTGATGAATTTCAACTTTAAATTGAGATTGAAAACTATTTATAAACGCAAAAGAAATCTCAACTAATAAATGCAAAAAATATGCCTTTATACATTATTAGTTGAATTATAAAAAAAAGTATCACACTAAAATTTTTTTTAAGAAAACACTTGCTCTAAAGCAAAAAAATCATCCAACAATTATTATTAGTATAAATTTTCATTATATATACGCAAGCCACACTATAAATTTCGTTAATTGATCGTAAACTCGAGGTGCTAAAGGCATAACAACTCATTTAAGGGTACATTGCAATTATAAAAAAATCTTTTGCATCCATAAAAATTAAAAACAGAAACAATTTTTCATAAAGTTATAGAAAATTATTTGCGCTTTCAATGGTTTTTAATTAAAAATTAATCAAGTTTTTTTAAGTTAAGTACAATTAGATGATATGCAGGCATTTTTTTGTCAAATGTCGTCAATCAGTTACACCGGGTTTCCAATATGATTAACCTAGCAAAGAAAACGCAAGATTAATGAAATACATAGAAAAATAAGGAAAGCTAACAAATTTCATTTACAGAAATATCAAGATAATTTATTCATCTTTTTGATCTTTTTTCCATCTTGTAAATCTGACAGTAGTTCTTTTTTGTTTCCAAGTAGCGAGTGAGGTTTTATTTATCGTTATGTGTTGTTTAGCCAGAACACGTTCTCTGCAGTTGAGGCATTTAATTTGTTAGTAAATTTTGTCATGGTAATGTTGATTTGAGAAAGGTTGATTTGCAAAAGGGTGAAGTATTTTTCATGAATTTATAGAGGTTTAAACCATTTGAATTTCACGTAGTCTATATCAAATTTCTGGTAATATGTTAGAACCAGTGACGTTTTTAGAATTTTCTAACTCACGGGGATGGGGAGTGGCAGAAGAAAATTTTAAGAGAAAACGAATTTTGTGAATGTAAAAAAGGATAAATTTGAAGTATCGTACGCTCTTTTGGTTTGCGCACATGAGAAATTGAGCAAATGATGAGATCCGTGCTTATGAAGAGATGGAAATAATTATTCATTTAAAATCCTTACCAAGATGACTGTGAAGGTGAAAGGGCAAACAAAAATGGCCTCATTAAAATGTTCTCCTTTATATGGTCGGGAGAAAGCAGGATCATTGCAAATAAATCCCCTGATAGCTGGCTCTCCAAAGAGATAGAAGTATGTTGAAGGCAGTAGAACTAAATAAACTACAATGCATCCCTTGAAAAAGAACAATATTGGAAACGTACTGACAACTTCGATCAAAATTTTGTAGAGAATGTCTTTAAATTTGAAAGATATCTTCACTTTTTTCCTTATCTTATCCATTTTGGCTTTTTATTTATGTTGATTTGAATTCTTTTTCCTGAAATAAAAGATAACTAATGAGGATTATTATTCGTTTCTCTTTTTATTTACAATAACCCTTGTTTTAAACTGAAAAGGAAAAAAAGTAATAAAGTTAATTAGTAACGTATTAGCTCAACTTTACATAAATTAAAGTAAAATTTAGATTTATTAATATTTTACAACTCTAATCTTGAGAATATACAAAAAAAGGATGAAAAGTTCTCTCCTAGAACACTAAAAATTTATCAAGTGTAAATGAAAAGCAAGTCATAAAGTTAGACAAATTACTTTTATTTTTTATGTTAGTTAAGTAGAGAATAAAATAGATAATTTATAGCTTATTTAAAAAACTTTCCACGTGGTTTCTTAACAACATTCGAAAGTATTCATCTATTGCATCTGATCTTTTTTTTTCAATTTTACCACTACAAACTCGCTTCTATTCCACAATATTTGTAGTTTAGTCCTATTCAAACTATATTAGTTTTGGAATTGAAAACAAACGATTATAGTAGCTTGTGAAGATTACGTAAACCCCAACTTTTCGAATTTGGGGCGTTTATTGAATGTGATTAGAAAAAGTTATTTTCTTCAATCCCACATATAAAACAAGTCTGTTTTTAACTGTCGATAAATTTGGATTTTATGACTAGATCAATCATATAGGGTCCATTAATCAGCATTCATGAAAAATCAATTTACATACACTATTTAAACTTAATAAATTTTTTAACTCTTTTACTAAACGGAAAACGTAATAATAAAAATTCATCTATATACTCTGTAAAATATTTGTTGGAATTTTTGGTCCAATAAAGAAGAGTTTCAATATTATAAAAATACTTGAATTTGATATAATATAGATATATTCAACACATTGTGTATTCTTTATCTTGGAGCCTTTGCAACGGACCTTTGCCCATTGAAGATTTTGCAATGATAATTTTTTCTTTCTGTGTTTTTAAATGAGACATTAAAGATACTGAATTAGCTTACAGGCCTTAGTTAGTAGAGCAGCAGTAAGTTTTGTTAGTTTATTTGTAAATCATTTAGTTAGCTGCCTGTTAAATTAATCCGTGAGTTAATGATCCAAATGAGTTGTAGAGTTGGTCAGTTGGTTAGTGAAATTGTTAATTAGTTAACTTTTGAAATGACTTATTTAAAGAGTTAGTTAGCAAGGTTAACAAGCGAGTTTGTTAAATAGTTCATATCTAGATTAGTTATTATTTAGTTAGTTAAATAGTTTATCTCTAGACATAGTTATAATTTAGTGGATAGATATAAGATAGAGGCTTAATTAAGTCATGCCACAATTCTATGTGCTCGTGAGAAATTGATTACTGGGCCAATGTCATTATTACAATTATTTGAATGCCAAAGGTTCCCTGGACAAATATGGAATCGGCAGACGTCCTACACCCTTACCTATGATATCAAGGATTGCCTTTAAGATCAGGTACAATATATATAGTTTATATTTTAAAAATAAACAGTAATGTTCTACCTCTTTCAAAGCGAATAGACGAAGAGAGGCATTTATCTGATTGTGTAGGTAATGACTGTATCTCTCCACACACCTGTGAAAATGAATTGCGAGATTGAGGAACAAACTTTATTCGCTCTACACACCGTATATAACAAGCATAACCTTAGTACTTGTTTTTACGCATACCAAGTGTTATTTCTTCATTTAAGCTTAGGCTCAAGGCTCGCCACACACCTCCCCACCTCCTACAGCTCCTCTAGATATTTCCATCAAGGAAGAACTAGTTAGGGAGGAGTGTGGACAAGAAGTATCTCCCGAACTGGCACACGGCAGAATCTCGGCATTCATGGAAGCTCTCCCAGCCACTTCCCGCAATGCTAAAGATAATGTTATTATCAGTTTGTTTAAAATCATTTCTGACTATGTAGATGTGATGCATCCTAAAGACATAAGGCAGGTAAATCTATTAGCGACTACTGCATGTGTGGCCACTCAAAGTAACTGGGAGGCCGCAACTCGACAAATGTCAGTAAGCGCGTTCTCTGGATTACATATTCCTGCTCCAACTCAGCCAACGCAGCCGGCTCGTCGTATACCGCCCTTTCCAAGAAAGGCGCAGGCTCCGGCGCGCCAAAATACGAAGCCGAAGAAGTGAAGCCTTTCAGCGGGCTCTTGCAAAAATCAGCAAGAGTCCCCCTGAAAAGTCCGCAGAGCCTGACGACCTCTGCGGCTTTACCGACGCACTAGTCTCTAGTGCCGTCGACGACTTTCTAGACACCATCACCGACGAGCCGAGCCCAGCTGCTCCCGTCACAGATACTCCAGGTTTGCTCAATGAATTGCCACCATTGACGGCATCCAAGATGGTATCTCCCACCATAGGAGAACTAGAAGAGGCTATGTACCCCACGGCGTTAATCAAAGATCTAACAGAAGACTTCGTCTTTCCTTCGATCTCCGATGCCACTGACATCCTTGGAGACCAAACGCCGGTACAAATTCCTGAAGACAAGTTTCACATGATCCTATCGTCAGTCTTCGGCCCTGAATATGAAGATATCCTCGAACAAGAACCGACAATCAGTTCTACGCCCACACCTATCGAAACTCAAGAGTTAGAAGAAGACAGTGGCGCCGATGTTGAAGATTTCTTCAAAAAAGTTCAGCAACACCCTAATGTTAACGAGAAAACAGTGAGACTCATCACTACATTCGAGTACAACATAAACCGCAAGCGGTTCTCCCCCAAAGTATGGAGAGAAATTTTTACAACACTATTATCCGATGTATGGGACAACCCTACGGAAGAAAACAACACAGGAGACTCTGAAGAGCCATCTCCGCACGGATGCTGTCTAATCAATGCACCCAGACAAAAGAAGATTCACGAAAACTTAGCATGGGAGAAAAGATCCTTTTCAGCTAAATCCTCCTTGTGGACAGCTCCGCCAGATCTACACAACAGCAAAGCCAAAAAGATCCTATTATATGGGTACAAACCCAAAATCACTAACAACATCAAAGCTGGGAAGCTAAGTTCCTTTTTCAAAGCACCCAGCTCACAAAGACAAGTGATCCAAGAGTTAATTATACCTGAACTCCTTAAACACAGTATTGTTAAAGTGAGTAAAAGTTCAAGAATTACATCTCCCGTCTTTCTCATCCCTAAAAAGAATATGGAAATAAGGTTCATTCAAAATTTTTCATTCACAAAGACCATATTCGAAAAACACCCCATCAAGTTAGTATCAGTAATGCTCCTCAAGTACCTATGCTATGGTTACAAATTCGCAACAAAGTTCGATATTAGAAATGCGTTCTACGGGATCAAAATTAACAATGCATATACTGACTTCTTTACATTCAAAAGTGGCGTACATACGTACGCGTTTCAAAGATTGCCCATGGGGGCTAATTTCAGTCCTGGAGTTCTACAATTCACGTTAGGAACTTTAATCAATACCTTCCTAAACCGTCATAAAGACATTGAAATAAAGTTATTATACTACATTGATGACATCCTGCTAATTACAAAGGATGAAAAATCGATGCAAAGGATGGCGACTGCATTTCAAGAGTTTTGCAAAGAATGCAACATCGTCTTAAACATGAAGAAATCGGTCACCTCTCCACAACAAGTAATTTCCTTTCTCGGAATCAACATCGATTTCAAAGAAGAGAAACTATCAATTAACAACAACACTAAAAGTCTCATTCTAGAAGCTACATGCAAATTGGTGTTACTTATGATGGAAAGTGATCCACCAACCAAGGTTACCCAAAAGCTACTTGGATTTATCACATACTACATGGGAACAGCTAAAGGAAGACCTAAGGTCACAAAGATGTTATACAACATACTCTCAAAGAAAGAAATTCACTGGGACACTCTAAAATACATCATTGCAGATGTGGACAAAGCATGGAAATTCACCAAATCTACTGGAGAAGATGGTAATTCAGTACATTGTGACGCTACTCCCAACCAACTCGGCCTTTGGACAAACAATGGATCCTTCTTCGTAAAGCTCAAAAGAAGATACAACATACAAGTAGCCGAATTTCTAGCGATCATCTGGGCAGCCAAGATGACAAAGACTACCATATTCTCTGACAACACAGCAGCCATCTATGCAATCAGAGGATATGGTAGTAACAATCATACCATCCACAAACTGGTTCAAATCCTCACGCTTAAAGATGAAGATTTCATGGAAGCCATCAAACGAAACTTAAAGTTTGTGGCTTCAGATGACAACCTCGCAGATTGGGCCAGCCGCTGGACAGGAGAAAATACATAAACTATATATAGCTCAGCACTCCAGCGGTTGGTCACTTCTTTACTTTTTCCTTTCGCGTATCGCTCAGCTCTCTCAATTCCCACCCTACCCACCCTGAAAGATTATTTTTTGTGTGTGATATACGATTGTTATATTTTGTGCCTTTTTATTATCAATAAATAAATATTTCGAGAAAAATAATAAAAAAGCACAGCAAAAAGCTGTGGGACAAAAAAAAAAATTTGTTATGAGCTTAAGGTTAACATATTAATTCTATAAACATCAAGAAAAGGAGGCAAAAGAGAAGTCTGGTGACAAGTGACAAATAAAAGAAATTTTTTCTGTATTCTGAACAGTTTATCAATAAATAAATACTTAATTGAAACCTCCCCATATAACATTTAAGTAAAGAAGATGAGGATGGATATCAGCAAAGTATAGTATCCTACGGGTGTTAGGCGGCAAAGAGTGTCGTAGGCTGAAAAAAATACCATAATAGCGAGACACAGATACTGTGATACATGCGTAATCCAGGATAAGTTTTCACATATAGTGAGTCCAAGATATTTTATTGTTTTAACTCTAGAAATAAGAGTGTTATTGATAACCAAGTCTTCTGCCGTATTATTCGAGTTTTTAGAAAAAAGCATATACCTGCATTTCTTTATATTGAGCGCAAGACAGTTCCTTGTACACCAATTGTCGATACTAGCGAGGCAATTATTAACAACGGAAGATGAAAAATCAAAAAGTAAAGTAACATCGTCCGCACAAAAGAGCTAAGTACAATATTGGTCAAGAACTTTTGAAAGATCATCGATATAAAGTAAGAAAAAAAAGGACACAGAATAGATCTTTGAGGGACCCCACATTCTACTTCTCTTGTACCAGAAGAACAGTTATTTACATTGACAAAAAAAGATCGCTTAAAAAGAAAGCTCTAAAGAAATTTTGAAATATTAACACAAAAATTAAGTCAAAACTAAATATTTTTTTAAAATTTAAATCTTAGAATAAAATTTAAACAATTTCACTTAAAATGATATAAAAAAAATGGAAAAAATAATTTTTGGTTAATATAAAGTTTTTCAAGCAAACATATCTTTTTAAAAAAAATCAAAATTTTTTTTTCTTTTCATTAAATCTATTATTCATAAGAGTACTTTAATCTCGATGATAGTGTATGAATATAAAAGATAAAAAAAGTCTTTCTTGAATAAAATGACTTTCAAATTACCCTGGTCAACAGCCAAAATGGTTCTTTAGAATAAATTCAGTTTTGGTAATCATTTTTTGCTTGAAAAACTATTTCTCGTATTGCAAATCATATGTAACTTGGATAGATTATGTTGAATGTTCGGGTAAGCACTAGAGAAGATTCTAGTGATGTTCAGGCTTGATTCGGTGGATTTTTCTCGCAATTCACTTCTCTCAGTTACCTATTTTTTAAAGCAATAAGTACAAGTTTTATTCATTCGCTTCGATTTTTGCTCTTGGGAAATGGTAACATCGAAATGGCGGTTAAAGAAAAAGACACATCTGGTATATGGAAGAAAGGTGTGAATAGAAGTCCGGGAGGTCGTGCCTGATACTCAAAAGTGCATGTGTGAGATGTGAGGAAGGGGAAATGTCTTTAGTGTAGGAGCGAAACGGCAATTCCCACAAAATGAACAAGTACAACTTTTTCAAGAGCTCAGACAGGCAGTGCACAGAGAAGAAGGAGTGCACAGTCTTGAGTTTGGAAGGGCTGCGCAGAATGCGTCTGCACAAGGCCTGAAACACGACGACTCTTATGCCTTCAGCCACAAAGTACTGGTCGCAGAGTTTGGCGCAGTTCAAAAGGTCTGTTAGTTTCGCGCTTTTTATGTGTTGGCAGTAGGAGCACTGGTGCAAAAAGTGCATGAAGGTGAGGAGAGTTTCATTTCTCGTGTTTTGCAAGGTGATTTCTTTGCTCTTTCCTTCCTTGAAGGAAGAATTCGCCAGCATCAAAGATAAGACTGGGGAGTAAGACGAAATCAAGGCTTCAGGAACTTTGAATGTAGAGAGGTTGTTTGCCGAATTTATCAGGACGAAGATGGTGGCGGAATACTCTTTCGTGGATTTGAGCTTCAGTTTGCAGCGGGTTTGTGTAAGTGAAATGGAAAGATTAGTGAAGGATAAGTCCTTTGAATCAACGTTAGATTGCACAAAGACGAATGCACAAATCAAGTGATTCAAGTCCTTCAAAGAGAAGGATTCCAAGATTGAGGGGAGATTCGTTTTCAATTTGTTGCGCTTGAAAAAGCCTCTTCGCATCGAAACACGGCATCTAAAGTAATTTATGAAAATGAGTTGTGTGAACGCGATTTATACACAAAAAAAGAACTGAAAAGAGAATTTATTATATATATATATATATATATACATACTACCATATACAGAGCTTTGAAAAAAAGGAACTTGATATCATTAAAAGCTTCAATCTTTTCAAAGTCAAAATAGTATATTCTGTGGATTCCGACACTATAAGGAGTTTTGACTCCGAATTGGACTCCTGCATACCAAAAATCATTGACTTTATTATTAGTTTAGAGAAAATGTCTTAACTTGAAGATTATTATACAAATGATCAATTGACTTCTACTTCAGTATTTCAATTCTGAATCTAATCTACATATGTATTTTAATATCGACTAACCCAATTATAATTATTCCAGCAAACATTAATTTTGTCAATTTTTCTTATTTTTTGATTTATTTATTGACATAATTCCATTATAACATGACTTTGACTCAACTTTCATAATTTAAAAAAATTTAACACAAAAAAAAGTATTAAAAAAAGAGAATTTATTATGAGTTATTTTTTAAAAAAAGAAAAAGAAGCGTCTAGCAAATCTTCCTTAAAGATTACTCCGTAAATCCGACTCAATGATTCGAGAGCTAAAAAGTTTCATTTGACATATGGTATGAAAATACTGCTGTTTATCATATATTCTGTTTTCCCTATGTAAGACAAATACATAGTCCTGTATTACAGAAAAAAAATTATTGAAGATGAACAAGATGCTTTGAAAGTATCAAAACAAATTCCCAAAAATAAGCCTTTCATATTGAGGAAGTCTACTAGATGAGAGCAATCGCATGCATTCCACTACATGTAATCAAAGAGTAAGGAAATAGAACACACAAAAAGATGATCTCTGAACAATATAGAATAACAACTTCTCGTAGAAAGATCCACTTCCACCGACTTCGACTCCGCAACCATGCGCAGAACACTCACATTTTATCTAACTTTTAAATTTTATTATATTTATCAGTTTTAACTATGTCATACAAATTAAAATAATTTGCAAATTTTCTCATATTTATCATAAATTTTATTATATTTATCAGTTTTAACTATGTGCATACAAATTAAAATAATTTGCAAATTTTCTTGATAATTTGCGTGGTCTAATCACAGTATAAGCGATTTGGCATTCTACTACGCCATTTTTTCAAAAATTTAATAGTTTCATTTTTAGAAAATATAAAATCATCAGAAATTGCATTTATACAATACATCAAAAGTATGCATTGCCCAACTTCATTGAATAAAGCCAAATTTACAACTTATAAAATATACGGCACATATGACAGCATTTAAAACAAAATATAGGTTATCAAAGAAAACTTTTACATAATCCCCTTTTTCATCGTGCGAAGAAGGATATTCATTTGTACTCGAATATCTTCAAGACCTGAAGGTTGCACTTAAGCAATATCTGTTTCATATATATCCTTTTTCCGAGGGAATATATATTGTGTTAAAATTAGGATGTTGCATTATTATAAGGATGTAAAATATAAAGTAACAGAATTTTTATTAGGAACTTTCAGCAATCAAGCTTCACCAAACGTAGATGTGGAGTTGAATAATGAAGAAATGGTTTGTGAACAAAAAAAAGCTTCAGGGTTTGCGTAAAATAAGGTACACGTAGGAGAAGGGTGTTTTGTGGTTGATCGAGTATGTATGTTTGTGTGAGAATCAGGATTCTAAAAAATTAAGATTTCTGTGGACGGTGTTTTGTAGTATGACAGGATCTTCAGTAGGAAAATTGTGAGATGGCTTTCTGTGAATATATTCTATCATTTCTGAAGGATTTGTGGGTAAGGTGCTAGAAGAGAGGAATTTTGCAATGTTTTTTTGTGTTCTTGAATTCAGAGTTTAAGAAGACGTTCCTAATAAAAATTCTTTTACCTTTTACTTTTATAGAATGAGCATTTATTTATACAAACATTTTTTGTCTCAAAAAATTATAAAACAAAAATTGAAGCACAAATCAAAAAAGTTCGGGATCTTAATTTTATTAATACAAATTAAAAAAAATTTACAGCCCACCAAAAAAGTTGTTTATAGTAGATCTCTTAAAGACTATTGGAATTGATTAATTCAGAAAAAAATAAAGAATATTTTACTTGCTTATAAAAAGAATGTTGATTAGTTGAAGGGATGTTTGAATGCCAGTGGGGACATGTCTTTTGTGTTCCATCCAAGGGGACTTTAAAAAGAGTTGGTAACAAAAATCAGAATTTGCAAGATTAGAAAACATGGACAAGAAGAGGAAAAAGTATGCGATTTTGTATATGCACAGACTGCACTTCTGTGAAATGAACATTTCAAAGATCGACGAAAAAATTAGGGCAGGAAATTTGGCGCAAAACAAACGCTCGAAGCATATATCACATTGAAGCAGACGAAAAAGAATTTGCGAAACTTTTTGCTCAATCACGGGAGATTGTTGAAAGCACAGGACCAAAGCTTGAAACATTTCAGGAATGAGATACATCCTAGGATCGGTGAAGCGAGCAACCATGAGAAAGATGTCCAACACTCGCTCCACGATTTGACTTCTTGGAGGCGAACACAATTTGCATTCATCTTGCGAAAAGAGGGGAAAGTGGTGCTTCATCTTGTCCACTTGCTCGCGAATCACTTCTCCGCAAACCCTTTCACAGGAGGTGCATTGCGTGTGGCGCGAAAAATTCTGAGACGCTGTGCCAAACGTCTTGTGCAGCGTGTGCGTACAGTCATTGTCGTCAGAACAAGCGATAGCACCCGCTTGTGGAGATGAAATGGGAGATTTTGACGAGAGAGAGGGACATTCTTCTGGCGAAGAAAAGTCAAAAGGGGAGTGCTGGCTGTAATTGACATCTGAGGAAGAGGTTGACGCATTGCTCAAAGTTGGACTCAGAGAGGCATTCCTAGAACAACACTTTACGTAACTCTTTTGAGCGCAAACTCGCGTTGATTTCGTCGCTGTTTGTCGTGAAATTACGCGTTTTTCCGAAGCGAATTCGAAATAAGACAATAGCTGGTGAGCATGCTTTAAATTTTCATAGAAGAAATATGAAGGATTTTGTAAGGCGAAGTGGAGTAGAGAAGAGGATGTGCGAACTAAGGAATTATCACACAAATACAACTTTGCGCTTTCATTCTGCTCAAAGAGTAAAAGAGTTTCGAGGATTTGAATGCAGTGACACTTGTACTCCTCCTGCGCCATGAGTAGGAGGTAGAGGCTGAGGCCCTGGAACTCTCGCATTCGGCCACGATTCGTCACTTCCCGACACAAATGATACAAGATGGAAAGGACGTGCTGACGATAGGAAGAAAATTCGGTTTTTTGTAGCAGTCGTAGAAAGAGCTTGACAGCTCCATTCTTGCCGAATTCATTCGCAATGAGAGGAATTGAGACGAGTGTGTGTATCAGTTGCAGAATTTGCTTCTTTTTGCATTCTTCAGAAATGACGTAACTCAAAAGACGTTCAACGATTTCCGCATTGCACAGAGAAGAGAGATCCGCATTGAAAAGAACGGCCAAATTGAGCAATTTGATGCAAATCAGGTCTAGCTTTTTCTTTCCCAACAACAAAATCTTGGATAAGGTGCGTATCAAGCCACTGTCCAAGAGCTGTACAAAGGAGAATAAAAATTAAAGTTTGCTTTGTAAATACTAAATTTAACTCTCCTCGATTTAACGCTCCTGTAGATCCGTTTTAACGCTTGGACCCTGATATCGGCGTCATAAGCGATCTACTGGGTATTTCTATTTTGGCGAAAAGTAGGGATATCTTTGATACGTTTAAAATGTGTAAATAATAATTAAATGAAACATCCATGCCCATTATTCAATTCTTTACAGGCATCTGCGTCATAACCGTCAAAACATGCGAAAAATTGGCAAGGGTACTCCCTGAAATACGCGTTTATCGACATTTACTCCCAAACTTATCAAACATATACCATTTTTGTTAATATGCAAAATCTAGGTTATTTTTTTATCATCTTCAGTGGTTGAAATTTAAATATGTATATTAAAAAATTTAAGAGGAATTTTGAGAGAAAGAAATTTAGAGGAACTTTTAGAAAAAACAATTAATTTAAAAATATGATCATAATAATTGCCATATTCGGAATCAGCATGATGAGAGATACAAAAATAAGAAAATAAATTTTTCCTAAGGACAAAAAATATATTTTAACCTTAACAAGTGTGAAATTACATATGTCAAACATTTTTATCCTGTCCTCACAAGAAGGTCTCATCCTAAAGGTTCCTAAAAAATTTGGACCCGGATTCCCGTCAACATATTCGACACCCAGAAAGGATGTCTTAAAGAACATATATACCGAAATTAAATTGAAGCGGAAAAAGTTTAGCAGAACAAATGCTTTAAATTGAAAAAAAAATCAAACATTTGGTCGCAAAAATTGCGAGTTCCTGTATAGATATGGTCTGAAAATTTCGAAACTTTTTTTGCCCCCAGTTGCAAGTTGAATCTGGAGGAGTGAGAAGACTATAAGATAGTGGGCAAAAATAGTAACAATTTAATATATCGCACGTGAATAATCGTGGAGAAAGGTGAAAGTTATACTCATTTAATTCGTATTTGACAAAGAACTCTAAAAAGGAGTTCCATGAAAGTGAATTTGTAAGCGGTCAAGCGAAAAAATATTGAGCGAATTTAGTTACGGTGAATCACGATAAAAGCCGAATGTTTCAAAGTAAGTCTTTTTTTGAATAGAAGTAGAATTTTTAAGCTTCATTGATTTTGTAGATAAGAAATGTAATAGGCTCGCTCGCAAAACCACGTCTATGCATTCTATGTTTCATATAACTTTCGTTATTATTTTTGTTGTCTTCTACGGCCTTGCAAGACCACTATCAAAGATAAATACGTTTTAAACGGTTTCCTTTTAAGCACTAATTCTCAAACTGGTCCACGCTATCGCGCCTTTTTTCAATCACGTTCCCAAAACCATCACCTTTGTCCATCGATCAAAAAATCCATTTAATAGAATATTTTTGCTACAAAAATAAAAAAAAACTATTTTTAGTTTTTAAATAAAAAAAAATAAAAAAAATAAAATTTATAAAATAAATTTCTATATAAAACATAAAAAAAGTGCAATCAACTCCCTCAATCATTTAAAAAATGGGCGCGCCTTTGCTGCAATGCTTCAGCGCTTTTGAAGCTGCTGATTATTATTTTAAATGGCTGTTTCGCAGACATTTCTTACTCAATCAGAAGAGATTTTTGAAGGAAAGGAGTCTTAATTATAAAATATATTTTGTTCAGATTGATTTATTTTTTGGTAACATTTTCTACCATACAATCTGTGATAATAACGATTAAAATTAGTTTAGTGACTCCGGAATAGTGGAAAGAAGATTTTAAACTTTTTATGATCCTAAAAGTTATACTTATTTAGATAGATTATTTTACAGAAGCAAACTATCATATAAATTATACAAAATATTTAATACCAAATAAAGGTAAAGATACCGCGTGGGGTGTTTTCATCGAGAAGGCACAATTGCACCGCTTGTATCGAACTATGCGGAAATAGGTTTGGCACGGAATCGAACCCAAGACCTTGAGTTATGGAAACCAGCATCTAACCAACCTTACTCACACCCCAATAATACCAAATACTTTTATTCGTAAATTTTCAAAGCACCCCTCATGGGAACCACGGTCTAAAATGAATTGCAACAGGCGTTTCACCGAACTTCCGAAATCATCGCCCCAAAATTCATAAGTTTACCCCGACACTACTCCTTTGTAGAAAACGAAAGGAAAATACACTTAACAATGTGGATCTTATTTGCATCATATTTTTTAAAATTGAAATTTTTAAGCTGGAACTAATTTAGGAATACCCTTGAGTAGGCCCAATAACTTTAGCCATTACATATATCATCGCGTTTTATAATTTGGTCTCGTTTTCACGAACAGAAGTATATAAAAATTCATTTCGTCTAAAAAATCACTATATAAAAAAAAGAATACATTGATAGAAAATTTAAGGATACAATTTGTAAACTCTCCCAAATAATTTCAACTTACCTAAATTTTTTCCCTAAATTCCATTTTTACCCAAGCCAATGTATTTTACAGGGATTTAACAAGGTATGAATTACAGTAACAGAAGAAAATCGATCAAAACCTCAGACATCAGATAAAACTTGCAACGGAGAAAGAGAAACCAAAACATACCTGATATACCAAAGACAGAAGACACTGGCAGCATAATAAAAATAATAATTCAAAGAGTGTATATAAAATTGAATTAAACAGAAAATCATCTCAAATAGTATGATATGAGTAGAATAAAAATTGTTATAAACAAATCTGGGATTAAGAATGTCTGCAAAACGTGCGAATATGACATTTTAAGGTAAGCAGTCGAAAAGAAAACTGATCACAAAGATCTTCTGATAATTTCGCCATTTTCCCGACTGTTTTGCATATAAGAAATCTTGATGGAACAGAAACAACTTTTTTGAAGGTGTGCTTTCGCGTATTAAAGAAATGTACTTTTCTGTGAAAAAATTCTTTCCGATTAGGAGTGTAATCAAAAGGCATTCCATGATTTCCATCTGATACCTTGATAAACTCTGCGCTAAAGTATATTTTCAATCAAATTAATATCCCCGCCTATTTGCTTGAATAAACGATGTATCTATCCTTCACTTATTGCCAACTCCTTTCCATGCCCTGTGCATTTATTGAAATTCTGTTAGCTGGCATTCTAATCACTTTTCCATATTTGCCAAAAAGGATTTTTTTCTAAAAAAAATTTTTTTTATCTGTTTTAAAATATTTCTCTTTTGCAAACAAACTTTTAAAGCAGATTCCACAAAATCTTTTAGGAAATTGTTGAAGACACTGAGTTTTAAAATTTGAAAATACTAGAAAGAATATCTTTTACAAGCGTATTTCATTTAAGATGAATAGGTAAAAAGCAAAGCATAGCGAAAACGTGTGATGCGAGCGGAAAAAAGCAAGAAAAATGGAGAACCTTTTTGCAGCATCTGGAATGTTGACACATGATGCTCAGAAATCGCAAACCGTGCTTGATGCAAACTTCCTCACTTTCAACTTTGGAGAAGACGTAATTAAACATCTTGACCACCTGAATGAAAATAAAGCTCGATTAGAAAACTAGCGCTTGAACAAATTTTCGCAATTCCCTTTTGCGATGCAATTAAAATAAAAAAAATGTAATTGAATGCTACAAAACAGATACACGGTTCCCTACCCCTAAAATAATAACGGTCTTTTGTCCATTCTGCAACCCGCATCATCTCTTCAATTGTTCCTACATACACACAACATTAGAACGCATCCATTTATGCGCCAACCGGTAAAAACTTAATAGAAAAGTGGAGAAACAACTTGGATCTAAAAGCGATAAAGCCATATGTAGAAGCCAGCAGTACATAAGGGTGACTTTTATGTAGTTTGGCTGATTTTATGCCTATTATTATTATTATTGTTTCTGCTGAGAAGGGGTAACAAAAATTCTACAATTTTCCTATGATTCACTCATTCTCAAATAAATATTACTTTTATTTGATTGACAGATTAAGCCAATAACGGGATAGCATAATTTGAGGCAAACAACAACAAAAAAGGAACATAACTTTTAAAATGAAACGAAAAATATAGGCCGTTAA
Organism: Nectonema munidae; assembly: GCA_030549495.1. Classification (NCBI taxonomy): domain Eukaryota; kingdom Metazoa; phylum Nematomorpha; class Nectonematoida; family Nectonematidae; genus Nectonema; species Nectonema munidae. Next base: position 1,088,736 of record JAUIRK010000142.1, on the reverse strand, counting down.
TCCAAACATGGGCGGTGCAAATTGAACATCAATGGTTAATTAGCGGTTAAGCAAACAATAGATTTGTTTTTATATATTTTCCACCAAATGGATAAACATTCTTTTTCTCTCCAATTGTTCTTGGCTCAGAGAATACACACCATCTCATTAAAAGTATAATCTGTCAGTCAAAAATAATATTTTCAAAAATTGTAAAATCGTCCAAAAACCTAATGTCTTTTCTGTTTATCTAAATTTCGGTTAATTTACTTTGAACAGTATTTTCAAAATTATTTTTAATGTGCTTTCACACAAATACAATAAGTGATATACATTTATTCATCTCTAAAAGTTATCAAAGCCAAAATTTTTAAAGTGATTATTTATAAATATATTAAAGTTTTTATTTGGAACAAAAATTTTAATGCAAAATTATATATTTCGCTTCTTCAAAGAAGCTTCATCCAACTTGATGAAATGAAGTAGGCGATGACCGAGGATGTATACGGTAGTGTGTATTGCTTGGGGTATGTTTGCCAGCTTCTTAGTTGTGAGGTGAGAATATTTCTTTTGTTAATAGTAATGAAGATAACTGGTGTATGTTAAGAGAGGTTTAAGTAAATTACTGTTGGTGGAGTCTTTGTGTTTGTGGGAATGCCATGATTCTAGGAAAGGTAGGTTTTCGGGAAGTGATTTTTGTAGGATAATGGGGTTGTCTATGGAGAATCTATGGGAGGGGTAGTTGGCGATATGGGTTATCATTTCAGATGGGTTACTTGGAAGGATATCGGAGGAGAGGAATTTGTTGATGTTATTTTGGTGTTCGTGCATGCGAAGTTTCAGAGGACGCTGTGTCCTGCCAATGTACACGCAGGTGCATGAATCGCATTTCACCCTATTAATTACGTTTTTTTCATTGAAGATACGCTTTAGGTTCCAGAGTGTTGTGTGGGAAACAGGTTGATAGTTTGACTTTGCGATAACTGTAATGCCGTATACATCATCAGTCATCACCTACTTCATAAGTTTAAAGAAGCGAAATATATCATTTTGCATTAAAATTTTTGTTCCAAATAAAAACTCCTTTTTTGTAAATTTTATTCTTCATCATAAATATATACCGTGTATTTTCAAATAAACGAAGATGAAAAAGCATACATCACAATTCTCCGAAATAAAACGAGCGTGCTTCGCATCCAGCGACAAATTTGCGAGAAGCCGGAATCCTTGATGCCAAATTTCATTATCCAGATGCTGTCGCATCAACTTAACTAAAAAGTAGCAAACATGAAGACGCATTTAAACACGTAGGACTCACAAAGAGAAAAACTGCACCACAAAAATAAATAAGCCCTGAAGTTTTAACAACTTACTTGGAATAACGTATAAAGCTAAACACTTGTGGTTAATTGTTTACGAAATTGCTGGCGATGTTGTTACGACGAAAATTCGGGCATTAGAGAGAAGGGAATTAGAGGCTGTTCCGTTTCTAGTTCATTTTCTGTATTACAGTACTCTAGGAAGAGAAGACTCTTCCTAGTTTAAAACGCTGCTTGATGGCGAATTAAAAAGAGTTTGAACCGAAAGTGCGTAATCCTCGAGATTATGTTATGGAATATAAATGAAAAATGTAAGCAAACTTTTCTATTGATTGAAAATCATTTGAATTGAAACTTTTTTGCTATTAAACGCAAATTTTAGTTTATTTTGGAGCTTAGCTCTGAAAACTCTCCAGGTCACTCTTATTCAAAAAAAATATATATAATTTAATTACAAGCATTTTTACTACATAAGAAAAATGACGGACTCTATAACTTTAAAATTTAATTTAGAAATGATAATCGTCTTCTTTAAATATAGAAATACTATTGAAAACGAAACGAGGCGATTAATCATTAAAATTATGGCAATTAGCGTTAAACAATTCTTAGTGTTGGTGTGTAGGAATTTGTAAATGTGATTTTTATATCATCAAAACAGAAAAAACATGGTATTGAAGAAATTCAGAAACAAAATTTCCCATTTTTAGTAAAATAATTAATATGAAAAATACTTTGAAAGTAAAAGATGAGTTTTTATTACTAAAAAAAGAGATAAACACTGAAATTTGGAGCTAACATTTTTCAAACTCCTTTTTTGACATATAAGATTAGAGAATGAGAAAGTTGGATTCTTCTAAATCCCCCGGGATTACTTTGTTAATCAACAGTAAAACCGAGACATCGGGTAGCTCATGTACATAATATGCCATGAAAAGTCAAAAATAAATACAGTATGAAAAAGATACATCTTTCATGCTACAGTTTGAATATAAAAAAAACCATAAAAAACTCCGCCACTCAAAAAATTTAAAAAATATGAAATGCAATTATATAATAAATTAAAAAAAATTAAGTTTTAGGTTTTGCATTTTATACAGATGCCAGAAAGATTTCATGGTTTGAGTGTGTGTCACAGAGTTCCGTTCGAGGACAAAATATTGCTTTTCTTACAAAAATAATTAATTAATCTAAATTTTTTCAAACTCCTTTTTTGACAAGTGAATGAAAATCGAGAATTTTTTTCAATCCTAAATAGGCCTATCTTAAGGTGAACAGTTTGATGAGTGTAGTCCAACATACCTTCGATGTTATTATACGAGACCCATTTGTCGGAAATGATGGCAGACAGAAGAATGGAATCTGTTTTTTCCACCCGGAACATCATATATAAAATCTCTAATCCGCTGATTGGTCAAAAAAATAGATAGACGAAGCTCGGTTTGACTTACCTTAAGAAAAATAAACTTAATGTATTACGCAGTTTTGAAGTTTTTTCATTGGATCTTTGGGTAAAAAGGTTGTTGTCCTAATTGCTAAATTCTAGGGGTACTTCTACAAAAGATCACAATTTTCTACAATTGCAAACATTTAAAATAGCTCTATAATTGTTTTCAAAGCAATCAATAATATTAAACGAATTTTTTCATCATTAAAAATATTGATACGCCATCTCATTCCATTGAGAAGGAACACATGAATACATATCGTCACAATTTACTTGGATATTACATAGTCTAAGTTATATAAAACAAAAATAGTAGCTTATGAAATGAAGAATTGTACCAAGGAAATAAAATTGAGTGGAACGTTGCTTTAAATTTTTTTGGATGAAAGTATGCCTATATCAAGATTATATGATATAAAAAAATTACTTGTCTTGGAGATCACATCATATTCTTTGATCTATTAAAAAAGAAAGATTTTAATTTCTCATCGTAAATTTGCGTAATTCATCGGTATAATTTCCGTCAACAGTCGTTTGATTTCGTCAGCAACCAAAACCGGATTTTACACAACTACACTAGGACCTACATTAGCCAAAATTTCAGGTATCCGTACTTCAAATATGCTTAATATGTGGGATAATTGAAATTTATAATTTCAAGCCCTTGAAATTAATCATATGCTTTTCTTTTTGAATGAATTTTTATATATCTTAAAATAGAGGGGTTATATTTTGTGATTAAGACAAGCAAATCTATACAGAAAAAAAGTAGTTATATTGATACAAGAATTAAATCTAATGTAAAGCAAATTTCTATTAAAAATCATTAATTATCTTTTATTAATTATAATAATTTTTCTTATTTATTAATCTTATTAATTAAAATTAAATAAGATTTTACGATGCAATCACATTTGTATGAAGAAACTTGTTAGTTGAGTATAGAAGATAAAACACCAGTATCAAATTTTGAATAATCTCAATTAAAAATTTTAATTAATATTAAAATGCAATCAAATATAAAGAAAAATAGGGTGACAATAAGAAGGGAATGGAGGATTAAGAGAAGAGGGGATTATGGATTAGTTGAATGGTATAGAAGGGGATCATTAATTTGTTATATATGCGTTAAAAGAAAGAGTTGTAATGATAATTTTGCGTTATATAATATGTATGTTCCCTTAACACTATTAGTGACGGCCTATTTTCATTTCCTCAGTGACAGGGGGCTATTTTAGCACCCTCGGTTTTTCTTAAATGATTGCATATTTTTACAAAATTTTCCCGCGAACCTACTAAATGATTGATTGCGAATCTGATCATGACATTTATTTTTTAAAAAATCAATCAAACTTGTCAAAAATTAATTGATATATGACAGCTCAACTGAAAAAAGAAACTTTTAGTTTAAATGGATATACAAAGTTTTCTATTTATATACACCCGTTTTCATGTATGCTGAATACAATGGTTACATTTATTTTTTTTAAAAATCAATCAACCTTGTCAAAAAATTGTTTGACATATGACAGCCCAACTGAAAAAATTAACTCTTTATTTAAGTAGTTATAAAAAGTTTTTTTTAACATTTTTGATTAATTTGTGACTCTTTTAAAATCGTAGTATGTTTGCGGTCAGATATATTGTACTGATTTTGAACGATTTGTTTTCATGCTATTCTCCAAAGATTATATTCAAATTTTTAGTCATTTCACAAATGATTTATTTCTCTTTGAAGTTTAGATTTTATTTGGAATCTATAATAAAACAAATTTTTTCAGTATCAAAATTTCCAATGAGGCACGAATATTAATTTTGATACTCATCATTATACTATAAAATTGATTCATATATTTATGTTAAAAAAATTTTTTTTTTCATTTTAGACTATAGAATGAAAATTACGCTGTTAATTATATTTCAACTGAAGTTTGCATGATTACACCATGTTTTTTTAAATATTATGTATAATTTTTTCAAATTTTTTCAAAGTTTGAATATTCCATTTATATGTGCATACAGATATGCAAAATTTGGTAAGTTTCTATTTCGGAGGAATAAAGTTATAACTTCTAAAATTTTCTTACATTTGTATATATAAAGTTGGCTCCCTCTTCTTCAGAAAATGCCATCCAAGTTTTGCCAAGGTAACGATGTATATATTGAGAAAAATTATATAGAACTTATACACTTATAAGAGGCATCATCACTGCATATTTATCTTTGAGAGGTCGAAATTTAACCATCGACCGTTTGTATACCTCTATAGAGATAGCTGATTGGCTCTATAAAAAGGATTAACTATAGTCGGTACAATAGACACAAGAAGAAAAGGTATTCCGCAAAGTATAAAAAGTTTAGATAATAGAGATGAATTTTCTTATAAGTTTTGCTGGGATATAGATAGAGAATTTTTATCAATTCATAGTTATGTAGTATTTTATAAATCAAAAGGAAAGAAAAATGTATTAGTTTTGACTTCCAGACCCCCATTTTAGGAATTACAGTAGACGATGAAAAAAGTAAACTTGCAATTTTTAAACAGTACGATTTTTCCAAGGGTGGAACGGATATGGTCGATCAGAGAATAAGAAATTATTCCACAAATAGAAAAACAAAAAATGGACAGTAGCCGCTTTTTCTTATCTATTAGATACGGCAAGAGTAAATGCTTTTTCTCCCAAGAAATGTAAATTTCTTTTAAATGGAAATGTTTTTTTGAATCTTGATTATCAAAAAGACAAATTTTCGAATAAAGTTTTTCTCTTTATTTTTTAAATTATTTTTATTATCCTTGACAGTTCTTAATAAAGGAGATCATTCACTTTTTTTAAAATACTGCCAGTAATTATTAAATAAAATAGCAAATTTTATGCAGAAAACTCATGTTGAGGTGAAAATATTTTTCATTTTAGGGAAACGATACGACAACCAAATGATTAGATATAAAAAACGATCAAATTTTTATTATAAATAAATTATGTTTCAACTTTATCATCTTCGTTCATTTGTATATTGTTTGATTATACGTATAAAACTTTCTCAAAATGGTCAAGCACGAAACTTATTTAAATTGACCGATTCAGCTTGTATCGAGATATTGTAGAGTGAATGGTATAAACGAACTGTCTTTCTCCTTCAAATAAAATGATGCGCATCAAAATATGCCTCTACAGGTTCCTTGTTTGGTATTTAATTCCATTAAAAAAATCACCTCTTTGAATTCGGTATAAAATCCCGTTTTAGTTCTATATCATTTTCAGTTATATTTTCTTTTTTGCAATTTTGTTTTGCCTATTTATAATTCTATTTGTTCTATGACAAAATAAATTACATATATAGCTACGTATAACTATTTAATCATGAAGTCCTTTATTTCAGTTGAAGCGTCATATGTCAATCATTTTTTGACAGGTATAATTAATTTTTATAAAAAATAAACATCACTGTTGGATTCAATCTACTTGAAAATGCGTACATATGTGTAAAACACCTGATTTGCAAATTTGATTCACGCTTACAAGTACTTTCAAATTCTAAATCCAAAAACAATCTATAATTGGAATTGTTGATTTGTTATAAAAACGTGTGTATTTCATTTAAAATTTGAATGAATGTTCTCAGAGACAGATTTTAAAAATAAACCGCAACTTTGTTTCACACTTATAAGTATTTTTAAATTCTAAATAAAAAACAATCCATAAATGAAATTGGCATTGTTGATTTGTTATAAAGCGTGTATATTTTATGTAAAATTTTAATTAATGTTCTCGGAGACAGATTTTAAAAATAAACCGCAAATTTGTTTTACATTGATTAGCATTTTCAAATTATAAATGCAAAAAGAATTTATAAATTAAATTGCGATTGTTGATTTGTTATAATAATATATAATTCCATGTAAAATTTGAATGAATGTTTTCAGAGACAGATTTTAGAAGTAAACCGCAAGTTTGTTACACACTTATAGATATTTTCAATTTCTAAATTCCAAAATGAAGCCCGATTTGATATAAAAAAATATATTTCATGTAAAATTTGAAGGTATATTTTATTAGATATATTCTCATCAATCAAAATTTTGATTGACATTTCCAAAAAAGTAACCATGATTTTGAAAAAATTTAAACTATAAAGTGTTATGTGTTCAAAACTGTATATATTTATAAACTTTCAAACGAGTATATAATATAGAACCAAAGTTATAAGCTTAACTAGAGATACTGTCAGAATTTTGGTGAAAAAGTTCTTTTGATTGACAGATCAAGACATAAAAAGGTCGTTTAACTGCCTTGAAAATGGTATCAAAAGATGGAGATATCAATTTTACGAAATGTCACGAAGTATGGTAGCAAAAGATGCAGCCAATTTGGTACAAGAGAAATTTTAGTTGAGGCAGGGGGGGGGGGGGGTAAAATAGCCCCCGTCACTGATAAGGTTAAGACATCTATTTCACTTGAAGAAACAGAATAGGATAAAAATATTTAAATTTGTTCCAGAAAAATTTGTTAACGGTCAGTCTCCAAAAAAAATAAGTGTGTCATCATGCATGGCCTTACAGTAAACACCAAAAACTATAATAGGTGCTTTTCAAGATAAAAGGTAAAATACTATAAATTATTAATGTTACATTGCATAGTGATAGAGAACATTGGGTAAGAAATATGTTTGAGAATCGAAGAATGTAATTAAAAAAAGTTAAAAACTGTTTTTCTCTTGATATTTTATTATAAAAAATAAAGTAATTTGATGTTTGATTAAGCTTAGACGATAAACGACTTACGTACGAAAGAGTTTGAGGGTCTAAGAAAACATTCGCTAATAAACTTAAAGTTAATGAAAGAGTTTTTGAAGAAAGGCTATTTGAATCAAAATTTTTGTTATCTTTATTCTTTTTTTTATGGCAATTCAGTAAAGAGGTCAAACTGAATATAGTTATTTTTGGAACGTTTGTAGACTCCACAAATTTTTCACAATTAAAATATTTTTTTTTTAATATTTTCAAAGTCTGAAAAATTTCCTCATCGTTATTTCCCAAATAATTTTTTTCATTTTTATCCATAGTTTTAGAAAATAAAAAATGAGTATTTCATCAAGACTTGAATAAATTTTAAACTTAGGATAAATAAGGTATCAAAAAAAAATATTTATTTCAGATATTTTTTATCTATTCTTGATTTTGTTTACCTTTTCTATTATTTATATTTTTCTAAATAATTATTTTCAAAATTGTTGGTTATAAAATCTTCTACATTTAGTTCAACTTGATAAGGCTCGTTGAGTCGAAAATTCGTTTAAAATCAAATTAGAATTGAATTTTTTGGTAGTTGGCAGGTTTGATTAGCGTCATCATATAAGAAAATCAATCCAACACCGGTATTAAGAGTTTTCTGTCTCGTCAGTCAAGGCAGATTGTTATTTACATAAATGACATCGATCAAAAACAAACAAGTAATGGTTAGGCTTTGTTGTAAAATTAGAATTCTGAAAATATTTAGTTATAAAAAAGAATGAAGATATAGCTTATATAAAAAATCGGTAAAGTGATAGATACTGTGTTGTGTTTATTATTATAATTTCAATTATGCTGAATAAGTTTGCTTTTAGTTTAATATCTTTTGCTTTTAGCGAAATATACTTAATCTAAATGAACTGCATTTTGTATTACTCTGCTCTTTTATGTATTTTCCCATCTTCCTTTAAAATATCTAAAGTTGTTCCAGTTCACAAAAAAGGAGACAAATTAGTTTTATCAAACTACAGACGAATAAGTTTAGTAAGTGTATTTTCAAAAAATTTTGAGAAAATTATCTTCAAAAGAGTTTATTCCAATTTTTCTTCAAACGGTTTGTTTTATGATAAACAATTTGGTTTTAAAAAGTTCCACTCAACACAACATTTGCACACTTTTTTTCTTGATTCTATAATTTCCTCTTTAGATAAAAATGAAGCAGTTGTGTGTATTTTCTTCGATCTTTCAGGGGCTTTCGATGTAATTCCAAATTTTCTCCTTCTGTACAAATTGAAAAGATATGGTTTTGATTGTCAGTCCTTGTTATTTTTTCGATCATATCTTGAAAACAGGAAACAAATAGTGTGTATAAATAATATTTTATCAGATGAACGTAGGGTGGATTCAGCCGTGCCTCAGGGATCTGTTATAGGGCAGCTTCTTTTCACAATTTTTATCAATGATTTGCAATTTTTAAATTACAATACTCTTCATCTTCTTTATGCTGATGATTTGACGTTACTTTTGAAATTGAATGACTCTGTCATTAATGAATTTGAAAGTTATGATAAGTTGGATATTTCAATTTATACTGTTTTCGAATGGTTTAGTTTTAATGGACAATTACTTAATAGATCAAAATCAAAAGCTATGTATTTTTCAAAGTCAAAAACAAAAAAAGTAAACCTTGATAATTATGGAGTCGATATAGTTACACTATTTAACTTGCTTGGTATTTTACTGAGTGATAACCTAAAATGGGATTAACACATACAACAAATAAATAGCAAAATTAATAGTATTATTGGAGTACTGAAACATAGACTCAACAAAATGAGGTTAAAAGTTTATAAGTCTCTTTTACTCCCACATCTTTACTACAGTGTTCATAATTGGGGATATCGAGATTTTGAGGTATTATTAAGGCTGCAAAAAAAAGCCATACGTTTAGTTTTTGACTTACCTTATTTGTCCCATACTTCAAATTTTTTCAAAGATAATATCTTTTAATGTTCGCTGATATATACAAACTTCAAGTTTGAAATTTTTAGCTAACTACTTTAAATATTCTTTACCCAAAGTGTTTGAAAATTGGTTCTTGAAGGTTGACAATAAAACGTCATATAATCTTCGATTCTCAAACAATTTAGTTCTCCCATTTTACAACAAGCCAAAGACAAAAAATTCTCTTAAGTTTAAAAGTGTTGTTATTTAATTTACTCATTTAGGGCGCATTCAAGATGTTGAAATGAATTTTGGTAAGTTTTTAAATTCAATAAAATTTTTTTCCACATATATCTCATCATGCACTTTTTAAATTGTTTTGCTTGTAAACGTATCTTTCATAACTAAGTTGTAATATAAAAATTCTCATGATTATAATGATGGATATATATATATATATATATATATTTCATAATTTGTTCCCTTTTTAAATACATAATTGTTTAGGAAAGATCATGCATAGCATTCAGTATTGACATTTTAAACTTCCTTGCATATATTTTTATATATCAAATACTTCTCTTTTTATGTTCTCCTTTTTTTCTGTTCAAAAATATTTTATTTTACCATGTTGTTAATGTGTATGGCAAAATAAACTCTCTCTCTCTCTCTATAAAATCTTAGGGACTCCATTAGGATCTGGAATATTCTACCTTAGGAAATAAAATACATTCGCAACATTCCTTTAAAAAAAATTAAAAGAATTACTGTTTGGCTCTCCAAACTTATTTATTCTTTTAAAATCTATAATTTTGCTTTTTTTTCTTTCCAACCTTACTCTGTAATTATCTTTTTATATCACCATAGTGCATAGCAATACTATCCCTCTGACCCTAGAAGGTTATTCTCCTTATTTCCTATCTTTTCAATAAATTACTTGATTTCAATCTTATGTTTTATCATATTTATTTTCACTATTATTTTTACCTTTTTTTCTATCTTCTTCTCCTTAATATCTTTCACTATTAAAATTCAGTCCCTCCTCTTTATTTATTCTTTTTTTACTTTCTAAAATCCTTAATTTATATAGATATAATAACTCTTTTAATTTTCTTTCTACCTTGAAATATACCTTCGAACATAGTTGGATCACATTTTCCTCTTTATTTTCTTACATATGCTTCAAACTCCTTATTTCCATCTACCTCATTCCCTACCAACCGCTCTCCATTGCTTATCTCATATATTCACACACCCTCTTGACTCTTCTTATTCCACTCCAATGCTTACTTTCCAAGCCAACACTGATGTTTACAACAATAAATTTTTCGGCATCTACGCCTTCCTTCATCCAAATCAAATGTTATATCACTATTTATAATCAAATCAATAATAGTTTAATAATAGATTAAAGGTATCAATAGATCTATTGAAAGTATATTGTAATAATAGATATAATAATAATATAATAATAATAACTGTAAATTATAATATGACGTAGATAAAAAGAGCCAAAAAGATAGAGGTACTATGGAGTTATATAAGTTACTGTAGAATGAATTATTTTCTGTGAATTAAACACCTAAAGTTGGTTTATTAAATAAATTTTGAAAATAATTACCAGAGAGAATATCACCACTGAATTACGCATGCTTAAAAATGGGTATATATGTGTAAAAAAGATTATATTATTACTTAGATAAAAATTTTCTGGAAATTGATGCCCAGCCGCACCTTGGTTTTACACGGAGAGAAAACGGCAAAGAATTTCAAGACAGCTAAAGATCGAGTTACCCTTATGGGTTGTTTGAATGCGAGCGGAACCTGTAAGATTCCATTAACATTTATTCACAAGTCAGCTTTAAAAACCAGAACATGGACCACCTGCCAGTCGACTACTATAGTCAGAAGAACGCGTGGATGGATGCTGCAACATTCAATAGATTGTTTTTTGAGAACTTTGTTTTCCGTGTTCATGAATTTTGCCGAGAGAACAATGTCGAGGAAAAGATTGTGCTACTGTTAGACAATGCTCCAGCCTACCCTTCCGTTGAACAACTAACTACAGAAGACGGATCATTTTTAGTAATGTTCCTGCCGGCAAATACAACCTCCCTCATTCAACCGATGGACCAGGGTTTTTACAACCATTAAGAAGACGTTATAAGAAAAACTTTCTACGTCACGTCTTGTGCAAGCTAGATACCCCGATACCAGAGGTGATAAAACAAATCACAGTTAAAGATGCGGTTTACTAGATTGCAGATGCGTGAGAAGCGGCGACACAGGAAAATCTTCAACGCTCTTGGCGAAAACTAATGGAAAATGTTGAAGAAAGAAGTGAGGATGAAAGTGTTTCAGAAGAACAGACAGAGAACGTAGACAACATGGAAAGGGATCGTAATATATTTAAAGCTATGTTTCAAGAACTTGGTTATGGAACTGAGGATATGATGAGTGTGGATGAGTGGCTCGCTGAATCTCCTGGACACCAATGGCTTACCGACGCAAAGATAATTATTGAAATTGATAGGGAGTCATCTGATGAAGAGAGTGAAAGTGAAGAGGAAGAAATAGGCTACCGAATTAAACGACAAAATTTAAGCAATCTTTAAGGCCTATTTTTCATTAGATTAATTAAGAATCCTTTTTTCTCTTTAATCTAATTACATTTCTTTTACTGGGTTCCTTGAAAGATTTATCATATTCCAGGGGTTCCGCGAAGGTAAAAAGATTGAGAACGCTGGTCTAGACTGTGAAAATTTGTCAATGCAACAGGCCATTATTTTATCTCTAATAATATATCTTTCCATTGTACTGGATGCTGTATGAATATTTTGGGTTAGTTTTATTAGTTTTAACACCTTTTATGTGCAAAGGTGTTATTAAGAAAAGAGGTTTTTGCGTTTGAGTTACCTTCCTTTTATAATAATTGTATTGATTTTAACTCTTTATTTATTTTGAAAGACTATAATATAGATGAATCATTAGTGCCTTTGAAGACAACAGGTAATGGTAGTTTCAGTTTTTATTATAAAATTGAGCATGAGAGGGTATATTGTTTCGATGATTCTATTAACGTTTTTGTACATTTTTCTTTGTTTAATGTTTTTACTATGCACGCCCTTTCTTCCGTTCTGTGTATCCTTTTAGGCTTATTATTCCTCCATATAACTCTGTTGATGATATAGCACATTTACCTAAGATATTGTTTCCAATTAATTTTCAATTAAAAAAAATTTGTTTGTTTCAAATAATATCAAAATTTTATTTACATGTGCCAATTACCAATCCAGTCATGTAAAGCTACCTGACCACTTTGACACTTTGGTACAAAAAAGAATTTCTATGCATAATGAAAACTATGCGAGTAATATAGTGAAAGATTTTAAAGTAGTGAGTGCAACGGATAAATTTATGGGTGATTGCTCATATGATCAATCTTCAAAGATTTTACTTCCTTCAACACCTTCTCCACAATGTAGTGTATTTTTTGTAAATGATAACAATATTTTTTCATCCTTATACTTCAAAATTTTCTACTGTTAAAAAAGACTCTCCTTTAATAAAAATTTTTAATTTTTTAACATGAAAACTTGGCTTGATTTTGTAATTATTTCTGTAAATTTTTTGGACCAAGTTCCTTTAGAATTCCTTAGAATTTTTCCTTCATTTTAAAAAGGAAAGATTTTTTCAAGAATAAATTTTAAGAGAAGTATGCATGGCACAAAAATTATACAAAAAGTTTTACATTTAAAGTAAATGATAATAGCCTTTCTTGCTATAGGGAGAAAAACCTTAATATGCCAAAATCCTCCATTTTTCGATAAAGATTTGTATAGTGTAATTAAATATGAACATTTGGTTTCGTTTCCTCATAACTTTTCGGATAATAATTCGAAAAACTATTCTTTTTATAAAAACTAACCCCAAAATCAAACGCTTTATTGAAAATCAGATATTAAATCTTTTTTTATTAAAAGAATACTCTTGATATAAAAATATTGCAAAGTAACCTTTAATTAAGAAATTGAAATAATTTTGGCTAATTTTTTACAAGTTTTTAAATTTCTAATAAATGAAATTAATGCGCTTTTTTTAGTTTTTTTAAATTGTTTCTTTTAATGGTTAATTAAAAAATGATGATTTATTTAGAAAATCTTCTATGCCAGTGAGAAGAAGACAAAGAAAAGTACCCACTAACAAAAGCGTTGCCGCTACTCAGTAGAAGGTAGGATCAAACGCTGTTATCCACCACTCGCCCAAACTTCTGGATGGAAAACTCCAGAAAGGCAGGTGGCACTTCTGATTTGTCATCTCCAAAGAAAAATTCTTGTAAAATGTAGATAAATCGTTTTTCGAATTCTTTGCCCTCCAATGCTTCAAATATTCAGATTCTCTCCTCGCACGGAACAAGTTACCTTAGCCGGGATGTGCGTACAATGGGACCCGATTCAAACTCTCAGAGCAAACAGTGATTACATTTTGGGATCCGGTCCAAATCGCAGCTTCGCAATACCGTTAAATGCTAAGAAAAATAGAATTCAGCACTCAAATGGTCATGACACTTGCACAATATTGCTATTTCTCTGATTTTTTCTCGTGCGTATATTAAACCTTGTGTATATAAAACTAAGACTCTTTTTAGAGCCGACACCACTACTTATTTATTATTTTATTGATATGTTCAATATAAAATTATTATTTCGTTATTAATGAAGAATAAAGAATTGTTTTTATGAATTCCCTATTATTTAAGTTTTTGAAAAACGAAAAAGTCCGTTACAAAGAGTGCCAATACCTCTGCCCAATGGCCGTGTTAGGCAAAAATTTTAAGGCTGCTTCATTGGTGCGCTAATTTTTGAAATATCAGATATCATTAAGTTTACTTTTTAAAAAATTTTTAGTTACCTAAAAAATGTTTTTATAAGCTGAGTATAAATGTATATACAATTTTAAAACTACTTCGCATGAGATTAGAAAAGTTTAAAGCCTGTTTTCGAATCAATCAAAACAGAAATTGGCTTTAGCTCAAATAGATCCAAAAAATTAGGGGTTTTAGGTAACAAACAGTTAACTGATTGAAACAAATTTATATTATATAGTTTAAAACCTATTTGTTGTTTCATTGATAAGAGTATCGAGAAAGTTATACAAAATACTTTTCAAACAAAGCTTATCGTCAAACCATTTTGTTCAACATTAAAAAAATGTAAATTTAATGAGTAATCAACCAATTTTTTTGGTAAGAATTATTTCCTCGATTCTTTATATTTTCCCTTAAATAATACGTGGGAATATTTATATATTTCTTGAAAAGTTGAAACCAAATTTTCTTTCTTTTTTTTAAAAACTTCAATCTTGGAATGAATAAGATTACAAGATTGAGCCAAATCACTCAAGATTATTTTTTATTAATTGTACCTGAAAAAGTGTATTTGCATCCATGAAACATTCGAGAGTTTTTTCAACAAGGAAGGCAATAACAAATTTTTCAAACCAACCTAAAATTCCTCCACATTTAATTTCTAAATCAACATTCGTATTTGGATTTAAAACATAGCTCAAAAATTTAGGTCACAAAATTTACACTTATACATTCTTTTTCCATGTGTTTATAATGTATATTAGTTAATAATGAATAATTTTAACTTCATTTAGAAAAAAGATTAAGTTAAATGTATTTTTATTAACAAGGCGATAATTTATCATTGATGCCAAACTATAAAATAGTTAACAGAGATTAGATTAAAACCTAGGATCATTAAAATTTAAAATTAAGTTTTATTTAAAAAAAAATTTAAAAATCTGAATATTTGGAGCATTGGAAGGCAAAGAATACGAAAAACGATTTTTTTATTTTTAATATTAATTTTGAAATTTCTCTTTTTTTTGGTAAACAGACATTTAATTTATTTATGAAACTCTCTAAAATGACTGCCAAATTTTTTTAAATTTAATTTAATGACATATGGAGTGAAAGTTTTAAATAATTTTTTACTATAATTTGCTTTTTTGGATGTAAAAACTCGAGTTTAGTATATATTCAAATTTTTGTATTGCTATTTCAAGTAGTTTTCATTTGTCTGACCCGCTTTATAAACTTCAAAATACATTTAAATTCCACGTTTTTTTCGGGAATATAATTAATAAATGACCTTGAATTTATTGGTATGATTTATTTTTTTTCTATGAAAATCAATCAAATCTGCCAATCAATTCCAAATATCGAAAATATAATTTTTTTGCTCTATGTTGTCTTATTTATATATTAGACTAACTTTTGGTGATTAATTCATTCAAAATATTTTACCTATCAGTAAATTAACGTTCACAGAAAGCCATGCAATTTTTTCATGATTAATAAAATTATCCATACACATTAAATCAAATGTGTTCAAAGTGATTCTCAAATAATTTGTGTCACTCTAGATTTAATTTGCAATTACTGGTTATCCTTGATTAATTTGTGGTCAGTTATTTTTTTTTATCAATGTGACCAATTTTCGTCCCATTTAGCAAATCGATATTTTAGGGGTATTTTTGTCAATCTTTACACAGATAATGAATAGTACATTTTAATGTGGTTAAAATGCTTAACTAATCCATAAAATAATTTTTTCTGTAGTTATAATAATGATTCTATCCATGCGATCAATAAAGATGGGACGAAATTTCTATCAAAAGCAACTCTGCTTTTAGCGTATGCATGATTTTTGCCTGCAGACGATACCACAAAACGCTCAGAAACTTCATTGATTTATGGCACTGATCTAAAGCGAAATCAAAGAGTTCTTTCAATAACACAAAAAATGAGCTTCTAAAAAAGTTTGTCGCATTGACTTTCAACAAGATGGCGAAAAGGATCTTAGGGTCTTTTCGTTTAGACGGCCACATCAAGTAATCACCGTTTCGTCTGCCTTTTATAGTTGTGTCCTGGTTGCCAAATTCTAAGGAAAATTCTCTCAGTTTACCCACATTTTGTTGTTTATAAAAGGAAACGGAAATTAAAAAAAAATAAAAAATTAATAACTTTATTAATAAAAAATTAATAACTTTAATGGATATTAAGAATAATTTTATTTAAGCAAAGGAATAAAATTGGCAATATCTGAATAAGTTTTTCCCTCTGAATCTAGCACTTTGTTACTTTTGCGCCAAAGAAATTCGCACACATATGAATGGATTAGTGATCGCGCAGTACCGCATTCTTTTTTTATTCCGCAATTTTGCGAAAGCCCACAACGATTCTATAGAGTTAGTGTGTTCGCCAGGTTCAGGGTCTTTGAAATATGTTGAATGGTCAACAGTTAGATGCTTGTACGCCATGCCTTTTAGTGATGTAATGCCAGAATATGCCCGCCATTTATCGGAAATAATTGTCGTTCCCGGTAAAATACACATAATAGGCAGAAGAGTCTCATGATTGATTAATGATTACCACATAAAAAACTTCCTTGGATACTAATACCATAACAACTAAGGCAAAACATCTTAACCACCGCATGGCAGAGAAAATGGAGAACCCGGATATCAATGACCAAGAACAGCACGACAATTTCGATGACAATGAACCCCGACAATCGACAGGATCTCCTAACAAATCAACCGAGTTCATTGCCAACAAGGGCTAATTCGATAGGTTCAAGAAGCGCTATGGACTCAAGAGCGTAAGTCTACAAGGAGAGGCAGTGGCGTAGCCAGAGCAAAGTACATGGGGGGGGGGGGGGGGGGGGGGGGCACAAAAAAAATTTTCCGCACCACCTTCAAAACATTTATAATAGATGAATAGATTTGATTTATATTTTGATAAAACATTTTTTTTATTGATTTAAACGATAATTTTTTACTATTAAACTTATAAAACAAATTCTAATATGGTTTTCAATGTTTTGTGAGGTATTAAGATAGGCGCGTTCTCTCTTTTTAAAGCGGTAGAGTCGCCAGTAGCCATATAGAGCCGCTAAATTGTTTTGTTCTAAGCTAAAACAATTGAATTCTGCGAGAATTTTCAGCAAACACCTTCATAAGGTCATCAAGATTAATGTTCGTTGTATAATTCCTCAAATATGATAAAATTATAAGATTTCGCTTTCGTTCATGGAGTATTGATGATCCTTGTTCAGACAAAATTTAGAGAAAAATTTGGTTCGTATGTTTTGAAAGATGGGGCATAGAAGGATGATGTGTATTGGTGTTTCTATTTCTGTGCAACCAAAACGGCAAAGTGGATTGTGTAGATTGAATTTGTAAAAGTAAGCATAGGTTGGGCAGTGAAAAGAGAACCATCTAATTGTGTTGCGTGCGAGAAAAATGTTTTTATTATTAATCGCAAAATTGATTAGAGGAGGAGAAATGTTGAGGGATGACCAATTGTTAAGGATGGATGTGTGTGTTGAAGATTTGATGCAGGATAGAGTGTACAATGGTTAATGTTGTGTTCGATGTTAATGTTTTGGATAATTGATCTACTATGTTGTTTTCGGTGCATGTAGAATGTCCGGGAGACCAGGTGATGGTTGGATGGATTTCAGATGATATGGAATAGTGAGCTAGGTTTGGTATGTACTTGGCACATATGGTTTCATTTGTGTTGAGTGATATGGTCCCCATTTGTAGGAGATGGCTTTCTTGAAGGAGAAAATGATAGGCGTGAGTTTAGTGTGTAGGTTTTTGATGTGTGCTGAGAATTTAAGGTTTGATTGGGAAATGACTGCGAGATATTTTATTTGGGTGACTGGTGTGGATGATGGCATGACTAAGGGTTGTGGTAAGATTCTTTTCCTAGTGAAATGTATGATGTTCAGTTTACTCTGGTTAAACTGAATTTTGTATTTAGAGGCTATGGAGTTTATATTCGTCAAAAGGGTGGTAGCGTTGTTCAAATTGGTTTCCTGGTCGTCGTTGGAGAAGGTAAAGAGAATATCGTCAGAGTAGCATTGTGCGAAGTGTGAGTTGGAATTAATGTGATTTAGGAGTGGATTGATGAGGATGAGCCATAAAATGTCTGAGAGGCAGCCGCCTTGGGGGTAAAGAGCGAGAGTTGTTTTATGTAAGTGTTGTTGTTGTGATGCAGAATGAGTATGCGTTTGTTGAGATAGCTTTGATGGATTAAGTTGAATAGAATTGCGGGATGCCAAGCAGAGTTGAAAGCATTATCAATGTCGAGAAAGGTTGTTGTTGTTGCAATTTTGCGATGGTTTAGTGTGTTTTCCAAGGAAAGAGTTAGGCGTGAGAGGGCCATTTGAGTATTTTTGTTAGGGAGATAGGCAAATTGATTTGGATGAATGAGATTCTTTCTGCAGATGTGGTGTAGTAATCTTTTTCGTAAAATTCGTTCTAGTACTTTGCCAAGAGACGGTAAAATCGAGATGGGGCGCCAGTTTTTAATTTCGTTGATGTTTCTGTTGGGTTTGGGGATTAGCACTAGCTTGCTAATTTTCCAAATGTTTGGAAAAAAGCTAAATTTTAGACATGCATTGTAAATATTGATGAGATGAGGTTGTAAGATATGGTATGCTTTTTTGATGTGCCTGGGAGAGATGAGGTCTAGACTATGAGAGGATTTTGATTTCATATCGTGAACTGTACAATTAAGTTCAGATTTGGTAATGGGCTGAAAAGGTATTGGTGCGTTGTGTGAGAGTTTATGGTGAACACTTTGCCTAATAATAGTGTTCAAGGGGTTGTCTGAGTTTTCATTGTCGGATGGAAATAGTATGTTAAGGAAGTGAGGGTTGATGTGTGTGTTTGAGTTTGAGTTGGGAAGTAAGTGGTGAGGTAAAGAGGCGTTCTGCTTTGTATTTCTTGTTTTATTCAATAAGTTCCATGGGTTAGAGGGAGTTTGGCTACAAAATTTGGTCCATGATTTTCTTTTGGCTTGATTGATTTCATGTTTATATTTTCGCTTAAGATTGAAGTATGATTCAATGGATGCGGTGGAATGCGATTTTCTTAAAGATTTTAGGGCGCTGCGTAGTTGTTTTTTGAGATGTGTGAGTTGGGAGTTCCAATAGTATGTGTTATGTCTTTTGTGATCTAGGTGGTTAGGGGTGGATGCTTGAATGCATGATGATATGGTTTTGTTGATGAATGTTGCGGATGCTTCAATATTTGGGATTGAGTTGGTGTCGTTTAAATTGAGTTCTAGTTTCTGAAGGTATGATGTCCAAAAAATTTGAGTGGTTGGAAGATTTTTTCTATGTTTTGAATGAGTTGGCTGCATATGAAGTTGGAAAGTAATGTAATAGTGATCTGATGCGGAAGGAGTGTTTGATATCTGCCAGTTATGGATGAGGTTGATTGAGTGGAATGAAGTTATTGTGAGGTCAATGTGTGATTTGTATAGTTTCTTTTGGTTTAGCTTCATATAGGTAGGATCTTTACTGTTATCAGCAAGAATAAGGTTATTTGAGGTGATAAAATTTTCAGCTTGCGTCCCGCGATAGTTTGATTTGGTATCCCATAGAAAGGATCTGGCGTTTAAATCGGCTGATATAATTACGTGCTTATTTACATGTGATATGGATGTAATTGTGTGGAAGTTATTGATAAACTTCTCTGATGATAGAAGATTAGAAGACGGTGGGGAGTAGAGTGAGCAGAATAAAAGGGGTAGTGGCTTAGTATGAACGAGAGTAAATATGTAATTGGATTCAGAGTGTTGGTATACTGGCGTGTTGTGAATTGAGGATTTGATTAGAATACAGGCAGAGTTTTCGTTTAGTGGGGGAACATGTAGAAGCGTGTAATTGCATGTGTATTGGGGAATATGTAGATATAATGGAAATGATATCATACTTATATGAGGTTAGTATATTGTAGAGGTTGAGCCATGCGTTTCTTCAATGGTTGAGGTTAATGTGGAGAAAGTTTAGCATATGCAGTTAGATATGGTGTAGTTATGGATTGAGTTTATGTGGTTTTGATGATTAATGTAGTGAGAGCACTGAGAAGATGTTGCGGAGTGAGGAAGGTGACAGTTGAAGCAAGAAAGTTTTGAGGTGTCTGGGGCATGTATGCAGGAGATGATAGAGTGGCCACGGTGCCCGCATTTTGGTTGGTCAGTAAGAAAGTTAAAAATTTGTGGGTTGGATGGTTCTAGTAAAACAGTGTAGGAGTATAAACCTTGTTTTCCTAATTGAATAGGATTGATTAGAGAGCCAATGGAAAGGATGTTTGGGTTTTGTTGAGAGATGATATTGCTAAGGTTCAAGAGTGGTATACTATTTGAAATGCTTCGGATGATAAGTTTAGGTTTTTGAGTAGTAATATTTTCTGCTATCATTCCTTTTTTGGTGAGTTGTGTTTGTGCATGTTTTTTTGTTGTGGATTATCGAATTAAAAATATATGGCGCCAGAGTGTGATGAGCGTGTTTTGGTGATGGTGTAGTTATTTTGTGAGGTTTCAAGATTTTTGATTGTAATTTGTTTATGAGAAGCTTTTTCTTTTCTAGTAGTTATGGAGGTGGGGGGCAATATTTTATGGTGAGATCAGGCTCTAAAAATGATTTAGTTTGTTTGGGTTTGGTGGGGGAGGTGGTGTTAACCAGTGAGGTGGTAGATTCTTGAGTGTTGTCTAGTGAGTGATTTGATGAAATGTTAGCGTAAATAGGTTTTGAGTTTATGGACTTTGATATGGATTGTTCAAAAGTTTTGAGATAGTGTAATGAAATATTGTATTTTAGGTCATTAAAAAGTGTTAGATCTTGAGCAGACAGCGATGTGGTTGAAATGAAATTGTTAAAGAGTTGGTCTAGGGAATCTGTAGATGGTGCATGTTGTGAGTTGGGTTCGGTTTGGGGTCTTTTATTGGTAGTCATAAATATAAGAGGTTATGAGTAGAGAGTAGGTTAATGAGTGAAGTTAAATATTCAATGCAATATATCGTTAAAAAGATAAATAAATAAATAAATATATATATATAGTAAAGTGGAATAAAAACTTGAAGTTAATTCTAAACCTAACCATGAAATTCAAGTATAAAAAATTAAATTTTTATTTTCAAAGTACATGGAGGGAGGGGGGCACGGCCACTCAGGCCCCAGCTTAGCTACGCCTCTGAGGAGAGGCTACCTCTGCGGATGAAGCCGTGACCGATAACTACGTGAACAACACCTTCAATGGCATAATTAAAGAAAAGGGCTTTTTAAATAATTTTAAAAAAAAAAGAAAGGGCAAGTTTTAAATATGGATGAAACGGGTTTGTATTGGAAGAACCCATGATTTTAACAATTTTAGAGCTTTCCGATTGAAGAGAATCTCTTTGTTTATCTTCGCTTTTTATCAATAGCCTGTGTTTTAGTATCACGTGATATGAACAGATATCACTCTAGCTAGTTATTTGCTTAGCAATCCTTTTTCAAAAGTCAAGTTCTTCATGAAATCATTCATAACCCTCTTTTTAAAATTTCAAAATTGGTCTATCATTCACGCCAAACGAAAAAATGTTATGTATGAATAAAAATGGAAAAAGTATGGTTTTACGATAATTTTGAGCCAAAAATCACTAATTTTATGTGCACTTTGACACATTTTTTCACAGTAATGGTCAAAACTGAGCCAATAATTGGTATCAGCATGGCTAATTCACTATAAGAAATATTTTACTTAAAATGTGAATGCATGTTTTTGAAAAGAAGTTTCAGGCAGTGCAAGCAAATTTGATTGATATACTAAGTCAAGAAATGAAATCAACGTGATTGATTCAGTACAAAAATATATTTTTTATTTTAAATTTGAATGAAAGTTTTGATAAGCAATTTTATCATCAATCAAAATTTTGATTGTCATTTGCAACAAATTTGTCATGTTTATTGAAAAATTGTGTATATATAAGTGTTATGTTTTCCAATGTGTATTTGATTATAAATTTTCAAGAGTGTATCAAATGTAAACTCTAAGTTATAAGTTATAGACATTATATCATCAAAATTTTGTAGAAAAAAATATATTTTTGATTTTGATTGACATAATAGGTTTATTCAACTACCATGAGAATAGTATCAAAAGATGCAACTAGCGATTTTAGGAAAAGTCACGAAGTCTGAACGTATATAATCCAGCCAATTTTGTACAATAGAAGTTTTAGTTGAAATGCGGCTAAAGCCCCCCCCCCCCCCTAGGGTTTAGTAAGAGTAATTTGAAAATGTTCAAACAATCAGAGTTACCTTACCATGACTATGACAGATACCCATACGTGTAGATATAGATGTAATATAAAATGCCCCCACTGTCAATGATGGGGATAAGTTAGTTGTTGAATATACTTTCGCATTCTTTCATCTTTAACATTTGGTTCATCATATCTTGATGAAATTTTCTGCAATGATGGTACTAGCATATGAGGCATATATAAGGTGGAGCGACCCAAAAGAGCTAGTTCTATCTTTTAGCTGGTACTAAAAGAGCTCTTAACCAAAATATACTTTTTTCTGTAATTAACTTGTAACTTTGAAAACTAAGAGAAATCCCTGCATGGAATTATTGAAGTTTTGGAAAAAGATTGAGTTTTGGAATCAATCCTGAATCGTCTCATGGCGAGTCTAGCGATGAAGAAGATTGCGATATGGACCATTTATTAGCGAAGAGCAGTCAGATGATCAAAACGAATATGGATTTCGGTTCTAATGTAAAGGTTTTTGATAAATTTTTGGCGATTGAAGAAGCAAAAAAGTTACAAAGCCCGATTCAATTGTTTTTGATGATGATAAATGATATAGTTGAAGGTACTATTTGCAAACTTACAAAAAGAAGAAATTTCTAAGTTTATAGGTATACTCATTTTGTCAGGATATGTAGTTTTATCAAGGTTTTTAACTGGGGACACAGTATGGATTACCACAATGAACTTGTGTCACAAGCAATGCCACGCATGAGGACTTTCACTTTTGCGATGATAACTCTTTGATTGATTTGAATGACAAATTTCCTGAAGTGAGGCCAATTTTAGATCAAACAAATAAAGTTTGCGCCGCACTCCTACCAGTGAATTCCACTCTGTTGATGAAACGATGATAGAATCTAGATGGAAAGCCTATAAAAGTGTGAATGATGTGGAATTGGTCTACATGTAAAATGTTTCAAAAGGTGTATCATACAAAGTAAATTATACCATGTGTGAATACATATATAGGTAAAAGTACCGTGGGGTGTTTTCATCGAGAATTGCTCCGCTTGTATATGAGGAAAGCAGGCTTAATGAGGGATCAAACCAACCACCTTGAGTTATCGAATCCGGTTCTAGAAAAATTCGCCGTAGAACAAGTTTGCCGTAGAACAAGTGTTTGTGATAAAAACAGTTTGCTTTGTGAAGTACCATTTTATCTCTTCCAAACAACTAAGCTTGGCTTTCAAAGTTTTTGATAAGTAAACAACCAATAAGGAAAGGGAGTAATTATTTTTTTATTTTATTTTATTTTTTTATCCGTATTTTCGATCTATTCGGTAAATATAGTTAAGATCGTCAACTAATTTCAGTTTCCATTTGATAAACCATCGTCTGCCTACAAAAAAATAGGATAAAATAAAAAAAATAATCACTTAGCCAAATTTGGTTGTTTGAAAGAGATAAAATGGTACTTCAAAAACCAAACTGTTTTTATCACAAATATACTTGTTTTACGGCAGAATTGTCTTACTGCGAATTTTTCGGACACTATCGAATCCAGCATCTAACCAACCCTACTCACGCCCTCATTAGTTTTTTTTTTAAAAAACAAAATAGTTTGTTTCCTTGAAAATTGTAGCTTATTCATATGCGGCATAAAATTTGGTTTTTAATTATTATTATTAGAACATCACCTTGTTCGAAAGAGTAATACCTTAGTCAAAAGTCATATCTTCTAAAGAAACTTTGTTTTTTTAATATGATTTAAATTTTCATGTATTTGTCTAACGTTGCGTTTATGCAACCCTTTTTTTTTAATACTAAAAAAATCTTTTTTTCCTCATAATTTTATCTTTTTATCCTTTATAGGCTTCGATCATTTTCTGTATCAATTTTCACATTGTTATCATGAAAAATTAACCTCGGACAAAGGGGCAGTGTTTTAGTTTAAAAACCTTGGTCAAAAAAGATCAAAATTATACACCACATTTTTTATTACTGATAGTAATAAAATCTTGAATATTATTCATTACTCTATCCCAAATTTTAGTACACACCAAGAAAACATTATTTATTAAGACTTTTTTAACTGGATAAGAAATAATTCTGGAATAATTTCTTCAAAAGATTAGTTGCCCGTCGTCAAAATCAATATGTGATGGCTTCAAAATGTTCCCAATCACCGCCTACCTCCTTTGTTTTATTGTTCTCTTCTCACGTTCGTTATCTTGGCTGCACTATGAAGAGAATTTGTGTGAAATGTCCTTCATGTTTCCTCAATACTCCAAAATCTCCTTATCCAAAAACATCACCAAGAAGTTTCCACAATATTTCCTATACAAATACACAGAACGCTTTTCCTTGATAGAAGAATGGCGTCTCAAAATCTTGCTCGTTTTTTTCTTTCCAGGAAGTACTGGCAGTTTCAAACAAGTCCGCTCATTGGCTTCCTCCATTTCCAACGAATTCTCTGCAACCAATGGAAACGTTGCTTTCTTTACATTTGACTTTCATTCCGATTTGTCTTTTTTTGATGGAGCTTGTCTACTGCAACAATCCCAATTCGCTCTGCTTTCCATAAAGAGTATCCTCAGGCGCTATAAAAAGAAAACGTTTGATGTGAGTGTCATTTTAGTCGGACACTCAATTGGAGGAAGTATTGTCAATCATGTTTCTCAGCAAATAGCAGCCTTCACTCAGAAGCCGCTTCTACTCATACACTTAGCCTCGCCCGTAAAAGGCCCGATCATGTCTTTTGATGAAGCAACGCACTTATTTTACCACAAACGCAATCTAAAATGTTCGCTCTGCCATCGCCTCTCATTTTGTGGAGGCAATCGAGAATTTATAGTTCCGTGCTCCACCAGCGAACAAGCTCCAAACGACGAAAATGGCTCCTTTTTCACGGCAACAACATCATCCCTCCCCTTTGTGTGGGTGTCAGGCGATCATTACAGCATTTTATGGTGCAAGCAGTTTTTGAATGTTTTATCCCAGTTCACGTTGTCCTATTTTCATTCGGATAAATCCCAACAGCAGTTTTCGTCCCTGAATCGTCAATATTTTCTTGTTAAGCAGAGGACGAGTGAAATTAATAACGAGTTTTTGCGACCATTTTACAATGAATCGAAGGAGTCTTTCCTCAACTTTATTGCTGAGCACGCTTATTCTGTAAACGAGAGGAGCAATCACAACAACATTTTTCTAACGCTTAAAAATGGCGATTTTCTTTACCTGCATGAATGCGTGCATAGAGAAACAATTTTTCTCGTCAAATCTGATATCGATTTGGAAATGAATGCCTCTCTTTTATTGGAGAACACGCTTAAAATAAATGCTTTAATCACACATCAGCATTTGCCCCCCTTTCTTCACTTTTCATTTCTTCAATTGTTCACAGTGAATGGAGAAGAGTTTGCAAAAAGCAACCAAAATTCCTTTCCTATTTTGATGATGGGCGGTAGATCAAAGTCGAAGGACACCCATCGAGATGTAGTAGCATCATCTGAAAGCATAATCAAAGCATATGCCCCTGCCTTTTTCCTTCAAGACAAAATTCGTATGAATTCCAACCACTCCTGGCGAATCAGGATTGAGGGCATGGAGAGAATTTGGCAATCCTACTCAGTGCACTTGAGGGTGGAGCAGTCTAAGCAGAATAATAAAAAAGTGCCTCACTATCTCTATCTTCACTTTCATGTTCCATGGTTCCAACAAGACGTGTACAGTGTTGTCACATCAAGCAAAAACCTTCATAAATTTGTTCTCTATCTGGAATCGAATAAACCGGCCACTGCACCCGCTGAGGATGTGCCAGAGCTTTCTATTTATAAAATTCAAGATGAAGTCTCTTTTGATTTTGAAGCAAGAATAGATTTTAATTTTTGGCACAGCCTCTTCAAAATCCTTGCGCATTATTTCCTCATCTCATTTTTATTCCTATATCAACTCACGTTCATAGCTTGCTTCCAATATTTTAAGTTTTTCTATCTCCCTTTTTCTAGCTTCAATGCTTTTCCATTGCAGCTTTTTCTCAGTAACGCCTTTCTGCTTTTCGCTCTTTCATGCAAAACCTCATTTCCAAGCTATGTCCATAATGTTGATTCTTCCAAAACAGAAGACTACGAATTCCACCCCTTGAAAGATTTTTCCATTCTCCTACTGGTGAATACTCTTGTATTTTTCTTCGCCCATCTTCTTTCGATCCTCTCAGCCAAGTTGATGATGACGCCAAGGTTTTCTTTTCCCTCTCCCCTCTATCAAGTGAAGAACATCAATCCAAGATTTGTATCCTTTATCATTTTTGTCTCCATTGTCTCTGCGTATCCAGCACTTCCCAATATGTATCGCTTTGTTCTATTGCTGTCCTGCGCATTGATACACTCAACAACATTCACCATAGCTCATGAAAAGAACCCAAGCTCAGGTGACAAGTCTGCTTTATCCATCGATGCGTTCGTAGCTTCTCTCTCTCCCTTACTTTTCATCGTGTTTACCACGTCGACCGTTCTAACACTTTCATCAAAAAGACACCAATCGATGACGCCTGTCATAAATATTTTTTCACGCAGGTTTTATGCGCTACCTTTGTTCACACTGCTTAAAAGCATGATTCTTCTTGGCCTCAAACCAAATTCTTCCTTGCGTATGGCTAAATTTTCTGCAGTATACACGCTATTCCTCTTGTTCATGTTTGTATCTATGACGCAATCCACCCAACTCTACCTCCATTTCCTCATGATTGACGTGATTTCATTAGAAATGATCATAACCTTATTTTTTAACAATACTTTTTGTGTACTATCGCCTTGATCACTGGGTAATAATCTGTCAATCTTATCAAAACATGGATATTATTGGTGGAAAGTGTTTAGATTTCTAATTCAAGAATAAACTTGAATCGATCTGATAAACCCACAAATTTAAGAATACAGTAAAATTTTTTCAAAAGTGAATTGCAAATGACATACTATTGATGAATTTTATCATAACATATGTTTTTACGATTTTTATGAAAGGCGAAAAAGACATTTTTTGTAGGTGTGAGTTTTCTAGAATTAAATTTTCCAGAGCTAAATGCAAGCCGTGCAAATTGTGATCAAATGAAAAAAGATAATTACAAGCTCAAGACGGAAAATGTTATAAAAAGAAAGAGGGTAATAACGACCAAATGGAATTTCCTGGCTTTTTAGTCAGAGCGGCAGCCACATATGGACAAGAGGGGCTTCTAACCGCCTCCCTCCTCCAAAATTATGCAAAATATTTCTAAAACAATTAGAGAACTTTTACATAAAATAACACCATCTTAACACCACCCCACAATCTTTTCTACAGATGAACGATGAAAGAAATATTAATATAGATTAATATAGCTTTTTAAAATGATATTTTTCTTCAAATTAATAAATGTCAGTTAAGACAAATTTATGCTAAACTTCTTTAATAGGACCCGGTAAAAATGACAAAAATATCTTATCGGTGGCTTTACCGGCACTGACATTTTTGAACCCTAGTAAGTACCTCTTTCAATGTTATGACAGATTGCCATCTACACATATGTGGGAATAGAGTCTTGCTGAAGGCCTTTAAATGAAATCGTAGTGGAACACGAATCGAAGATCAGTGCATGCCAATATGATAAGGTAAATCATAAAATTTATTTCCAATATGCTTGCAAATGTGAAAAACAAAGTAGATAGATCAAAGTAAGCGAGTGTTTCATATAATAATAATAATAATTTATCAATAAACTTCTTTTTTTTGAATATGAATAAATAGGATGCACTGAGTTGAGAAGGTGAGGAGTTAATGAAGTTTCTTCATTTATATTGCATTTGTGTGATTTGGCGAGCATCATCACACTCACATAAATATTCGGGCAAAATCATCATAATGTGTATGTATATAGGTTTCTAGTAAAAATGGGGCAATCAGTGGAAAGGGCGATGTCGATTGGAAGGGCTTGGTTTGCAAAAGAATTCCGTGTTGACAATCGTGACATGCGTTTTGGGAGTAGGAGCATGCGATGAGAAATCTTTGCTACTTTGATTCGTGTGCACTTTGTGGATCCCAGAGTTTTCGGCATGGAATGAATTGTTTGGAGTTGTATAATCATCTTAATTAATTAAAAAATTGATCAATCTGAAATATTTTTAATTCCGGTTTTAACAACATTTTATAGTTAAATGAAGAAAGCTGGTGGAAATAAGATAAGAATTTAAAGAACACTCTTTCCTCTTGGAAGACTTTGCTTAAGTGATAATAAAATAGGAGAAAATGAGAGATGACTTTGAGTAACAAGTGCAGGGTGGTGTCTTGGTGAAGGACACTGGACGCGATATCCACAAGTGTAATTAACAGCTTTTAATCAGTTATCTTTTCCGGTAACCGAGAAATAAATGTGTTCCTTTCTGCGTATTCTCGAGAACTCCGAAATTCTCGTATAACTATTTATTTTTACTTTCAACATGTAGTTAGTTTTTATGTAAATCCCTGGAATATCTTTTTTATGCCAGACCCTGAAACATCATGAAAAACAGGTTATTTTTATGACCTTCGTAATTGGAAATGAATATTGAAAAAAGGATTTATTTTAGTAAGATGAAGAAGTAGGTTTGAATTTTTAAAAATGAAAAATGTTTGTGTACGATTTTTTGTAAGAAAATTTCCTGCAATCCCTTGCTAACGACCACAAGTATTCAGCAAGTAATGATGACGAAAGTTTTTCTTTATATTCATCCTTCCAATTTTTAATCTGCTGATGAAGACGTTCTCCATGTTCATCGAACACATCTGACGACATATTCATAGAAAAAATCTAAATGAGAATCGAGGAAATGAAGTTTGAGGGTCATATTCTTCTGCCCATGTTTTTACTTTATAATGCTTGTCTATTGCATTCCTAAAGACACAAGAAACAGGGAAAATTTGTATAACCAGGTAAAATAATAAATTTTAAATCTGCACATTTTACCCATAGAAATTTGTTCTAATGAAGAGGAACTAAAAAAAATTCAAATAGCTATAGGTTTTTTTCAATTCTGTTGAAAAAAACCAAGACAAATGTTAACTTTTTTTCAATTTGTAATAATAGAGCTTTCACACTGTTCTGGTTCAATTCAAAATAAGCAAAATAAAATGAAATTTCATTTCAAAAAAAATTGAAACCTTGGAGAACGTTTTCTGTAAAATGATACTTTAAAATTTCTTTCAAGCAAATTTCTCTCCGTTAATCTTGAAGCTAATCCTAAAGCGTTTTGTGTAAAAAGTTGTGGCTTTTCATTCAATTTGCAATATGATGCTAGGTTTTCAGAGTCTGTTTCTACGATACCCTTCTCTTCTACATTATTTGAAGCACTCTCTGTAATTTCAAGCAGACAAGGTTTTTGTTCCACTGGAATTGAACATAAATAGCTAATTCCGCCAACTTATTGGAATACCAAATGGTATCGGGTAGTCAGTTTTCTTCCATTTTATCATTACAGAATCTACTTTAGTATCAAAATAAGCTATATAAAGAGTTTTGACGTAAACATTTGAAGTGCATCGATTTTTTTCGTAGTATACTCTCCACAAATATAACAAATTTGTTTTAATTATTTTTACAAGCACGAGTTTATTGTAATAAAGAACTCGTGTTATTTTTTCAATGAACCTAAAAAAAACCTGGAAATAAATTTAAAAAAAGAAAATTGATTAGGGATTTATGTATTCTTAAAATATTAATTTATTAAATGTTAGATTTATTCAAATATTTGACCTTCATTCTCTAACAAGGAAAACTCAAACTCTTTTGCTTGGGAGAGCTGATGATGTAAATTTTCTAATTTTTTATTTTTACAATAATTTTATTATTTTAATTTTTAAATATTAAATTTTATTATAATTATTTTATCTCACACTAAAATTTTATCAAAAATTCTCCTTATTTTGAATAAGCACGAAAAAGGGAGGGGCCGTAGGCTGAAGTTTTAATATAAATATTAATTTTTTAAAATCTATGTATCGATCAAGAGTTAGGTGGGATACAAGTCGCCTGGGTTTGAGACTAAACAGTCTTTGGTTCAAATTCAGTATCAAACTTGTTTTGTTCATTAGTCAATTCGGCGTTCAATTGTGCTTTTTCGCTGAAAACACCCCATGGCAATTTGTCTAGGCCATTGTTTTTGAGATTTCGGTGTATGGTTGTATCTAGATGTTTTTTCGTGTCAGACGTGTATTAATACAAATAAATAGGGACATCTGTGTCAAAAAATGTATGCATGTATGTACGATGGCGCTAACACTAAACCTAATCAACGATGTGGACTACGTTACCTTCACCTTTTGAAGTTGTGATTTCATCTATGCTATGGAGTCAAAGTGGATTGCTAAATATCCCGATCTCATATCCCTGATGAAAAAAACAGCACGCGTTGTAAAGGAAGCAGCAAAGCAAGAAACATGAGTGATCGACATACTCACTCGATACAAAGGAAGACTCGAAGGAATGGGGGTTTTGGTTCAGGAGTGAGAAGTACTGTGCTTCGTCTTCGCGAATGAACGCGTTGTGATTTTGAGCGGGAAAGTATTTCCTGCTTTTGTGGGAAGAGGCTTTTTGAAGTTGCTGCAAGGATTTCTCCAGCTTCTCGTCATACATGGCGTTTATGTAGGAATGCTTTTTGAAGAAGGTGGGATCGTTGAATCCGGGAGACCGCTCTTCCTCTCTCAGGCGCAAGAAGGCGACTTCAACGTCTTCATCGCCACCCACACTCGATTGACAAGCGAGAGGAGATGCGAGTTCACGTGTCGCATTCTTAAAATCAGGACAACGATTATGACTATAATAGATATTTAGAGGACATGGCATTACCGCGTTTTGCTTAGACTTAAAGTGATAAGGAGATTGGTTGTAATCTTGTATGGGAGAATTGGAATGTTGATGTGCAAAGGAAATGTGTGATATCTTGTAGAAGGGAGGTGTGTCTTCGTGGTTGTTGTTGTACTCGAGCTTCTCGGACGAGGATATGCCGGAGGCGACACTCGAACAAAAGTTCGTGTGCTTGTCTGGCAGGAAAACGCCCTGTTTGCTCTGAGCCAGACTGTGAATGCTGGCTTCTGGGTTGTGCTTGAGAGAGAAGTTATGGGAGGATGGAGATGAAATCGCTTCGTTGTAGCCACGGAATGTTTGGGTTGCGGTGTCGACATACTGTCTCATTTTGGGAGTGGACGCAACGCCCCACACAGTGTGAGGTGGGGCACTTTCATTTTGGAGCTCCACTGCTCTTTTGCTATTAGCAACGCCATTATCTAGGCTGTTCATCAAGACGTCATTATCATCACGAAGATTCGCCTTAAGAGTGAAAGACTCGCCATTTTCCATCACTGCGCTGGACCTTAAGAGCCCATTGCTGAAGCAAGGCTTCTGAGGCCTTTCTTTTTGGGTAGGAGGTGGAGGGTATAGGAGATTGTGGCGAGATAGCTCATTCATGTTCTTTTGCAAATACTCTATCACTTTGTCGTTGTTGATGATTACGTGTTTGGGTATTTTCTTTGTTAAAACTGTCAATATCTTCTCCATATCCATCTTGAGAAGCTCTTCTAACAAGTACAAATTCGTAATTAAAGAAAGGAAAAACTCTAAGAAAAATAATAAACTACTTTTATAAAGTTTTAGAATGGTGTAAGCCATAGCGATTAATATTTTTTCTCCTTCAAAGATATAAACATCCCAGAGTCTTAAAGCCAGTGAGAATGGGAGCTAAATACAAAAGGATAAAAATAAGTTCTGAATTCTTTGCACAAAACACTTTTTATAATCAACATTTTTTCTAGCCATATAAATGCGTTTGCCTAATATAATTACACTTTTTTAAGTATAAAATTTTGATCCATCTACAGCTTAAATCCCTCAAAATTTGCAATTTTCTTGTCTCTTATTTCTAATATTTTGGCTTTTGATAAATTACAGACATTATTCGAAACTATTTATATCACAAATGCGTACATTTTCTACGAATCATATCCATGTATTAATGAGATTGACATGTGATAAATACACAAATGTTTTCCTTTATAGTATGGCTCCACACCTCAAAAAAGCAAATACAAATTTTATTAAAGAAACCAACTTTAAAAAAGGTCTTGGTTTCAAAATAAATTTTAGTTCTTTAGTTAGTAATCAAGAAAGAGTATAGATGATGTGACAGTGAGTGGTGATATCAGAATTAATTTAAGTAATATCGAGTCGAACATTAAACAGAGAAAGAGTCTAACTCCATCCCAATTCTTTTATATTTTATCACAACAATTGAATAATTTTTTAATGTTTTTAAAAATAAAAATTTATTTTGCTATTTAATATGTAACTTTATGGCAATGTTCTTATAAAGTCTAAAGGAACATTAAGATAAATTATCTTGTAACATTGAAAATTAATTTTTTTTCCATTTAAAGACATATTTCTACCAAAGTTTACTTTTTAAAAAAAAATTTTTACTATCAAAAACTATTTTGCTTATAAAAACGTAAATTTCAAAGTCATATATTGCTGTATGAAATGTTTTTTGACTTTCTTAACAATTGTTTTTAACAATGATATCATTTTGTTTAAAAAATATTTTAATTCTAAGAAAAAAATTTCTTCCTGGAGAGGAACATTGGACTTGAATGGGTGCAAATGAGACCTACTACTAGATGAACATAAAAGAACATCCTTTCAATTTTTGTATTTAAAGTGCAACTGGGTAGACATTAAAATAATGCAAAGATTTGTATGCCAAAACCGCGAACATAAGAATCTTCCTAAAGTCAAAATCTCTAAGACTGAATACACAAAAGTGATCATCAAAAACGCGTAAATTAGACCCCCAACACAAAACCTATGTATAATTTATAACTAGAAAAGAGAATGAAGAAAGATAAGGTTACCCGGTCGAGGAAGCATTGGAGAAACCAATTTATGGTGTAGGCGGATGAGGAGACTTCGCTCTCGTTGAGGTGTTTTGCGAGCTTGGGCAGGAGCTTGGCAATCACCTGGTCAAAATGGGCCTGAAAGCGAAGCAGCTTTGGAAATTTGGGGATGAAAAATCCGTGCATTGCGTGCCTGGTGTTCGTTAATATTTGGAAAAATGCCCAAAAAGCGTCCTAAAGACAAATGAGTTCAATTTGAAAAATGTCAGCTTGTACAAAGGATTTTTGCAAGAAAACCTTCTGTTTGCTTCATTTACTCATTGTTAGAATATTTTTTACAATATTCCAAATCAACTTTATCCACAGTACCCGTAAAGGTGGGGTAGCTTAAATATATGTAATTATTGTTATATCTTTGTTCCAAATAGATACATCTTACAGTTATATTTTTATATTTGCTCAAATAAATCGATTTGCCTTTATTTTTTTATTTATTTCTCTGCCTACTTTCATGATTAATTTTCTAAGATTTTAACTTCCAGTCCTCCAGAATGCTTTAGGTAAAGTTTACTTCTTGACAAAATAATGACAAGCAATTTCACTCACAGTAGACGAACTTTAAACATATGTTTGAATATATGTGCCTGTTGAAAAAAATAAAAGACAGAAAACAACAATCTCTAGAGAAAAAAAGTTTAACAAAATTCTTTTGTTTGCTATTAGCCATGCTAAAAGTGCAGATATTGCTAAGATTAATGAGGATAAATTGTCTTTAAAGGATCAAAGTTCAAACAGAAAGATGTTTATTTCAAATGAAGGCAAAAAATGATTGCTTAAATAAGCCATAATTAAAAATCAAACATTGAAAAAATCGTTTTCAAATTCAAACAATTTTAGAGAATACATCAGGAGAACAACGTTTGTCATCAAATGAGGAAAATGATCAATTATATGGTACAAGTACTTTTAAAAAATCAACAAGTGTTAACACTATTTGTTTTCGTATTAATCAGTGAATTCGAATAAAATTTGGTCTGTAGATTTATTTTATTTTTGATTTGAACTTTTTTGAATAAAAGTTTGATATAAGTTATCTTAAAAATAAAACTGAAAAGTGACCTTCAATTTATTTATTCCGACAAAAAGCCTTTGGACAAAAAATTATTTATGTGAAATTTATTTGTTATAAAAAAGAAGTTTTTATACTAACAAGAATTTATAATAGAAGAATCAATATTTTATATAGCTACTTTCCCTTAAGTAGATGTCGGTTATGTTTAACATTCATCAATTTTTTTTTTAATTTTGTATTTTATTGTTTTTTTACATTAATTTTTTAATGATTAGTTATTAAATAATTTTGAAAAATTTAGAGGTCCAAAAATATCCTTCAATTTTTTGCTCAATGCGTCAAAACAGGTTGAGTACAAATGCCCAAACAATGATTTAGCCTACAACCTGCTGATAACACACTCAGATTCATACAGGCAAAAATCAAGGACATCTTAGGGAATGGAATGGAAGTAAGAAAAAGTTGTAAATAAAAAAATAAAATCTTTGTTACTTCTTCGTTTAGATACATGAGGAAAAGCGCAGCAAGCTGGCTCATGCCTTGACAGTATCCAATTTCCAGGTTGCACACAGACATCGCATTCAAAATGTGGAACAGTGATCTTTGTCTATGGAAAAACGTTACAATACCATCATTTATATTTTATACATGAGCAAAAAAATGAACTTAAAAATAAATATATTTTTTCATGTTCACACTCTTTAAGCACTCCATTACTTATTTTATTGATTGATTGCATCCTACCTTATTTTTAAACATGATTTGATTTAGCGTTGATATTTATATTTTGGCTTTCTGTTTTTTTAAGTCAAATAAATTTTATTGTTAGGTAATTTGCTTAGTTACATTTAATTAAAATGATCTCTTAAACAGTTTTTTTTACAATGTTACTCCCCGGAGTAAGAGAAAGAGTAACATTGAAAAAAAAATTTTACCCCGAGGATTAAGAATAATTCTAAAATTTCCACTATTCCTAAATCCTGCAAAAATGTATACGGTTTGAAAAAAGCCGATTCACGAGAATTGAAACTTTGTGATAATATTGCTTATTAAGGATATACTTTTCAATGAATTCACATTTATAATTAGAATATTTGGTTAGACCTTGATATGAAACATGAGGATAAAAAATAGAGAGCAAAAAGTTCGACAAAATCTCCATATTAACTCTTTTTTGTTTATGCAAAAAAAAATTCTACTAAAAAAAGAAAAAAGAGATTTCGATAAAAAATATTCTACAATGCTTTGAAATTTTAATTGATATTAAACAATTTATGAGAGTTTTAAACTTTTAAATACGAACACTTTTTCTATGAAAGAATAGATAATCCTGAAAAAGTTATAGCAAGACATTATTCTCCTTTAAATCTTTTTTTTTACAAACATAGCGCAGGAATGGAAAAGGATACAATTGGTTGTAGTGCCCCTTTTTAGAAAATACTCTATCATTCATTTTAATTTACATTTCAGTGTGGACATGGACCGTGTGAGATTGGAATCAAAGTGTTCAACTTTTTTAAGTCATTTATTTTACGACGAAAAGGCTGGCTACATTTCAAACCATTAAAAAAATGCGCTAAAGCACAGTATGATGGCTGTAGGAATGGAGAAACAAAGTAAAAATGGTGGGTACTTTATGCCATAGCAGTCTCGGAACATTATGTGATTGCGATAAGTTCGTCTACAGTCCAGGTGAATCTGTCGGACGTCGAGCGAATTTTCACTTGCAAATTTCTTCATTTTCTATTTAAATGTGAAATAAAATCAAGCTGAGAGAAAACTCTACAATGAAAACACAATCAATAAAAGCATTCGGTTACCTCATATAAATAGTCTTTTCTTATAATACTTTGATGGTGTTGGGGAAGGAGTTTTAACGAGAATAACCCTTAGAAATTCAGCGTGGGGAGACAGACGCTCACAATGCTTGGTCATTATAACCAATTATAACTACTTCGTTCCTTAGAATAATACAACTTAGAGATTGCAAGGCATATATCTGTAGCCAAATTATTCAAAAAACAATTTCTTTGAATGCCCTGAAAATATTCTGCGATGATTTTATTTTAGACAAACATTGATCACTTTAACACAAGGACATGGCACTATTTAAAAAGTTTATATGAAATCAAATTGTTGCCATCATCATATCAAAAAGCAAATCATTTTCACACAATTTCCTCCCATTTTATTGAAATTAAGGACAGAACAATTCTTTTTTATAAAAAATATAAAAGTGTTTATAACTTCGTCTCTGAATAGTTTTCAATTTGAACATTTATTTTTAATGCGAAAGATCCATTCATTTAGTTCTCCCGCTAAGAGTTGTCTAAATAAATTTTCTTATTGGCATTAGGCAAAAAGTTCTCTCTTCTAACTGCACGAAGGAAAGAAGTCTGTGGTTCTCAAGCTTTATTCAATTGTGTACGAAGTGTAGTCTTTTAGCTATATATATATATATGTAAATAGCATCGTTTTGCATGTAAATCATAGTAGTTTTACATCTCCTCTCTCGAGTTTTCTTGCGCTGCCGTTATACTACACGGCTAAAAGAAAAGAAAGATAAACCATACAAATGCACTATAGTTGAGATTACAAAAATTTTAATGCATTGAGACACTAGCACTAATTTCCTAGATTTTAGTATTATTGCCAAAATTTTGAGAAAATTAAAAACTATAAATCAGCTACTATCGAAAATGTTTCCTTTTTCTTAGTAGCAATTTTTCTGTAATGCAGCAATAAATATATTTGGTGGCGCCCTTCAACGAATCTTACGGCGCCCTATGTGCCGCATACACCGATTGATAACGACTGAAACAAAGCTCTTTTCCTTTTTAAAAGATTTCATTGGAATTTGGAATAAGAGCTATGAATATGATGCTACTCTTAAGTTTTTGCATGTTTCTGTTTGGAGAAGAATTTTCCTTCAGACATGTTACTCCTATATTTCTCTTAGTTGTGCAAGTACTACACTTTTTGCCTGTGTTGATGTCTCCAATTGCTACATGATCAATTAGACTACACTTTGATAGCTGGACTTGAGGACAAAGGCTATTGTTTGAGATAAAGCAGTTCCATTTGCAACATCAAGTAGGTACACAACTTCAGCTATAGAAGGAATAAAAGTGGGTTTATTTTCCTCTTGAAGTGATAGAGAGTTTAAGCACCCCAGTGAAAGAGTTGTAGTCGATTGGAACGATTCCATAATTGATGTTAGGATATACTGGACGACTGGAAAATAACAAGTTGAGTGAATATCCGGTCTTAGTTTAAATTTTAGCGGATATTAGGATAATCCAGCAAAGATAAAAACTATTAACTATTTAATTCCACTATTAACAAAGATATACTTTTTTATAAAACCATGTTTAACTTCCTTACAAGTGTAGAGAAATTAAAAGTCAAATATTTTTTATATCTAGTACTTACCAATTGAAAATAAGTATACTTCAAATGTTAATTTAACTTGAAAATAAAAAAAATATGTTACGATTTTTTTCTAAATCAATTCATTTAAAATTTTGAGTTTAGAACTTTTTACTTTTTTACAAGTGACAAAATATTTAAAATTTGAATAAAATTTAAAAATATTTCAAAATAAAATACAGTTAAAATATTAAAAATCAAACTTTGACAATTTTGATGTTTATAATGGTATTTTTTATTCTCTTATTTAAAATATCGTTGTATAACAATTCAAATTAAAAATTTTACAAAATGAAATAAACCTTACATTTTAAGGAATAAAAACAAAATTAAAAAAATTACAAAAAAAAACAAATTCTTTGCTTTAGTAAAAATATGAACTGTAATCACAAAATTAAAATGATATAATGATTTCAAAAATAAAAGTACCTCTTTGTAAGTATTTCCAATGTGCACATTTTTTTCTTCTTTTTTTTTAATAAAAGATTTTTTAATTTGTTGTGAAATTTAAATAAATGCAAATAGATTATACTTTTCCTTTAATCAATTAAATCGTTAATTATGTGATACTTTATTGCTTTATTCCTAGTTGAAATGATTAAAAAGCAATAAAATATAAAAAGATTTTTTAACATCTTGGAAATGTAAACTTTTCCAAAATAATAATTTGAATTTAAAAGTTATTTTTTAAAGTTCATCTTAATGTGATACGGTGGAATCATTTTTAACTATCTTAGACATGTCTCATTGAAAGACTTAATGTGTAGAAAGAGATAGGCTTGTCACTAAGTCAACAGGATGGGGTAGAGAGCATTTTTTCTTCATTTTTTTTTGGCCGTTTCTAAATTTAAGTCTTCTTCACTGGTGTCAGAGCTGAATGATGATATAATTGAGTTTTCGTGATTTACAGAATGCATAAAATTTTTATCATTTGAATTTTTTGTCTACTAGTTTACTTGTCACGTAGGCAGTCTTTCCATTTGCTTTAATCGGCTTTGTATAAAATTCTTTATCTTCTCTACACAACCAATTTCCATCTACTTTTGTAATGTCAAAGAAAGTAGAATTTTTGAAATCTTCAATTCCAGGTAAGTTTCTTGCATGCTTCATGAAAGATTTTTTCTCCAAGTTTCAGATTTTTTAGCTATAACAAAACTAGACTTGAATTCACCCATTTTTAGTTGGAAAAAAGAATTAAAAAAACTAAAAATATATTTTGTTTCATAATAGTTTTCATATAGCTTTATTAAGAGAATTATTCATATTATAATTTATAAATAAGTTTTTATAAAGTTTTCACTACCAATTCTCATATTCAAAAGATAAATTTAACTGAATTGGTATTTTATGATTTATATCCTGGGAAGAGTTTTTTTGTTGAAAACTTAAAATTTCTTATATTTTCTTGTTTATGAAATTGTTCACTTAAAAAACGCCAGGGTAGTGAAATAAAAAAATTTTTTAGTAATAACTAGAGATGTAAAAAAACCAAAAAATATAGAACCGCTTCTCAGAAATGAACTATACTTAAAAACCGGGTAAAACTGGGTTTTGAGTACGTATGTTTTTCGGAAACCGGCTCTATAAAACCGGTTTTACATCTCTAGTAATAACGCTAATATATATATATATATACTAGAATCTCGCTTCTTCAGATATAAAACCCCTGAAGCTTTGCTAAGCTATCGATAAAGGAAAATTAGCTCGAATATATATACGCAACGGCGTATTAAAATTTTTGTAATTAATATTAATATTTGAATTGATTTTGATCGATACTTCATTTTAAGAAAGGAGCCTCCTCCCTCCTTGAATAAGCTGTTATATTAAATAAATTAATATAAAAGCTTGAATAAACTTTTATAGTTGAATTATATAGTTATAGTCAGAATTTAAACTAAACAGCATAAGGATTTTATTTTAACACCGTGGCTATTTAACCCCACCCTTTCATTTTAGTGCTTGGGCAAAGTTTTTTTCATTAAAATTCATTTTTTTTTATTTTTGGGTTTTTTTTATTAATTATATTATTCATTTAAAAACACATCACGTAGGTGGAAATTAAAAAAAATTCAAACCCTAGTATACAGCTATGGGCTCCTCCATTTAAATTATGGGCCTCATCATATCAGAAAAGTTAGAATTTACAAATTAAAAATAAAATGGAGATGAAATCATCATCTACTGCGAATATGCTTATAAAGAAAGCACAACAAATAAAATGCAACGATAGAAAAATAGTAAAAAAGGAAATTTATAATAAGAGAATTGTGTTCGACTCCTTCCGGCTCCGGAATTTTGTGCGAGCAATGCCGATGCGAGTATGAAGACATTAAATGCGCCCTCAATATTTATCTTTTAAAATGGACAGCAAAAGGGGGACAAGAACTGATCAACAGAATTGAATAAAGGTGTCTGCTTTTTCTTGCTTAAGGCAAGTATGAATTATTTTGGCAATAAAATAAAAACACGAATGATTTTAAGTAGAGAAATTGATGTAAAACTCCTTACAAAGTATAAACCTGAGTGTTTTGATTTAATTTCGGAAACGTGGAGCAGTCTAGACCAAACTTCACCCCGCAATTCTTCAGGAATTCCTTTGTACAGGCGCCTGGAAAACTACAAAATGGAAGCCGCAATGAAATGAGATGCGTTAACGCGAGCATAACACACACAAATAACTATTAAAAACAAAACGTTAACAATGAAGCGCTAATAATCTCAGAGAAAAGAATTTTGAATTTTCATTTCTTTGACATAAAATAAACGATGTTAGGAGCTCCAACAAAAAATGTATATAAATTAGTTTCTTTTCAGTTAGTTGGTGTTCGAAAATAAGACTTAAATTTGAAAGATGTTACCATTAAGTTGCGATATTTATTAAGCCTGAAAACAATTATGCTATTTCATTTTATTCTTTAACACTTCTTTTTCCCTTCATGTATAGGCCAGCGATGATAGGACGAGACACGGGTGTACCCAGAAAACTGTTATTTCGGGTAACTATCTGAGATGTGCTGCAGAAAAAGTGCGTAGCAAGTGATTGATAAAGACTTTTTAATTCTCAAAACTAAGAAATGTAAAAATTATTACAGATGTTCAAAGAAAGAGAAGAGATTCATTGAATTTAAACTTCACGTGAAAAGTTCTCCTTTTCTGAGTTCTCATTGGATGCCAAGCACAATTTTGAAACATATGTGTATACACGCATGTAAAAATGTTTGCGAAGCATGAATACGTCTGTGGAAACGAGACATACTTTTGGCTTTTCGAATTTAGAGTTGAGTTCAGAAAAATAACTCGTTAAAAATTTGTTCCATACCAATATTACAACTTTTTATAAAAAAAAAAAATTAGGAATGCATAATGATATTTATCTTATGTTATGTTAGAAATCTTTAAGATTATTGACAAATTGTTAGACATCACGTATTTAGCAAAAGCATATGATATACCACGAGCATATAGAACAATAATCCCTTGAAAACCATTTCTTCGTTTGTATTCCTTCCATTTGTCTAACATAAATATTATATTTTCGAAGCTCAATGTTTCTAAAGCTACGGTGCGCATTATCCATTACATACGAGGTGTGTTCGTGAAAAATAGCTTATAATTGGGAAGTTAGTGGATTAAATACGAGTGTTAACGGTAGTTTATTTGTTCAGTTATTCAACCCAACTATTACCAATGTTTCCAAAGGAAACGCAAGCAAACTCAAGTGTTAAAGAGAATTGATTACTGAAGGGTTAATTAGTTCATTTAGTTATCAGAAAAGAGATTGTATAAAATTGGAGCACTATAGCTCCTGGCTCAAATATAGATAGGGTTTTCTTTCCATGTAATTTAAGTGTCTACTGTGCAAATATATTCTGGTGAATAAAGTTATAA
Source organism: Nectonema munidae (assembly GCA_030549495.1). Taxonomy (NCBI): domain Eukaryota; kingdom Metazoa; phylum Nematomorpha; class Nectonematoida; family Nectonematidae; genus Nectonema; species Nectonema munidae. The sequence goes on along the minus strand of JAUIRK010000142.1, from coordinate 1,046,925 downwards.
AATGGCAGGATTTCAAAGACTTCTCAAGATTTTCAGCGATTAACCCTTTGATGACTGAAAAGAAATTGAAAAGAAAAACACTACAAAGGTCAGGGAAAAGAGATTAGAAGAGTATTGCGCATTAGGTTAAATTTAGTTTAATTAACTTTCTATTTTATATCAAATTACTTAATGTCTCCTGCTTTTATGAGATCAAATGTGTCAGAAATTCACTTGCATCCTTTATAAAACGACTAGGGATTTAAAGTGTTGAAAAATTCATTTCATTTCTATACAACATATATCTGTGTATGCACGTGTGCTAGAGCTAATCATGGTGCCTTCTTCTTTACGGACCTGTTTAAGAATGATGTAACAAAGAGAATAGAAAAAAGAAGGATTATACCTTTTCACTCAAAGAATACTTTTCCCAATTGCATAGCATTTTAATCCATTTTGATAGGCGACCACTCCTGGCTTTGATTTCCTGGGATTTGAGAATGAAGACAGGTGAGCAGTTAGAAACAAAAAAAGTGAAAGAAAAAGGCAAAGTGATACCGATTCACTGCCATGCGAAAAACTTCTCTTCCTCTTTCCAACCTCATTGACTTCGTTCGCACTGGAACTTGATTCAACAAAACAATTTAGATTAGACGCTTTCTTGTATGTATGAAGCAGTTAAGAGTGGAGCATATGGAGATTATGAGAAAATGAGCTGCCCGTTGACTTACGAACAGTTTTTTTTTTTGCACTTTAAGGACTTATGCCAACACGAAGAACAGGACATGTTGGCTCAAATACGTGATTTTTCCCCAAATTTTGCTACTTCTTCGAATTCCGTTCGCTACTAAATTTATAATTTCGCGATTACCCTAAAGTTGATAAGATTTTGATCCGCTATTTGATTCAAATTTTTTTTTAGTTAGTTAAAAGTGTTAATACTGCTATAGTTAATACAGATGGCCTAGTGGTGGGAGCGTGTGGTCTGGATTCAAATGGTTTAGGTTCGATTTCAGATCGTGACAACCTTTACCATCTATCGAGGTATGGAAGATTGATCTTCTCTATGGATACAATACGGTTACCTGAATTCAAAAAAGAATCCGCCTAGAAAATTTATATTTAGTTTTTTTTTAATTGCGACGATGAACTTCGCATCTAGTTTTAAAATGAGCGCGTTTTTCAGCTTTTGCTCTGGTCCTGCTTAAATGCACATAACGTATATTAAAAGTTAAATACGAAACTACGTAGTAAAAATAGATATTGATGACGTTATTGTCTGGGATAGTGTTTTCCGACCTATGGCCAATAAAAATCTTAAGCATTACAAACTCACTTAGAAAGACATTCGGAAAAGGCTTTACGATTCAATTCCTTTAAAGGGCGATTCGCTCTCGAATACAGCGTGTGTGGATGTGACTCCCAGAGTGTGTGCATATTTCTGATCGCTTCCCTATGCTTTTAGATTTAGGGCGGGCTTATGTCTCGCTTTATTTTTTGAGTAATTTCATGTGTCTTTTGAGCCTTAGAAAAATTTAAGTATAGAAGTTGAATGACCATGGAAAATGGGCAGAAATGTGCTTGAGAAAAAAAGTGTTTTTCCTTTTGAGATATTTTTTATTAAATCAGAGTCGCTATAAAAATGCACACGTGCTTTCATTATAAAGGCATTTTGATTTGTAAAAGTCAAATGTAATTGTAAAAATTCCTACAAAGACTGTTTCTGAATATTTCTTGAAACACGATATCATGGATTCGGAGACTGCATCAAGAATCAGTGATGAGAGAACAATTTAAAAAGAACCTGATAAAGCCGTATGAATCCAAAAGTTTATAGACTTCCAAGTCGTGATCATCAAATGAAGTTCGTGGATATGCCAATGAATGCTAAAAAGTAAAATGGAAACGTCAAAAAGTTGACATTGGGCACATTCCTTTAATTTAAGACCAAAATTCTAAGGTAGCGCTTTTTTAGATTAGGAAAAATTTATTTTGACTAAAATTTTTATTCAGAAAAAAAAATAAAAAAATTTTTTTAAATATTAAAAAAAAAGATGCGATATCAAATTTGAAATCTTTTTTTTTCAAAAAAAATTTTTTATATCAAATTTGAAATGATAATTGCTATTGTTGTATACTTTTATAAAAATTTAGAGAAAAGATGTCAATGTATATGTGTTATATCATAAAGACGTTCTTGACATAAAAATAAAAAAATTCCGAAAAACACTTTGCGGCAAATATAGAAATAAAAAAAATGTTTGAAAAATGCGGATGAGGATGTTAAGAGGGTGTACAATATTTTTTGCGGATATCCTATTTTTTTTTTTTTTTTTTTTTTTTTTTTTATATCCAAAAAAAAAAAAAAAAAATATTATTCAATTAATTAAAAAAAAAAAAAAATAATTTAAATAAATTATATTATTTAATAAAAATTATTTTATTTTATAAAAAAATAAAAAAAAAAAAAAAAAAATTATAATAAAATTTTTTTTTATAAAAAAAAAAGAAAATAAAAAATATTAAAAAAATTAAAAAAATAAAATTTTAAAAATTTTTTCAAATTTTAAAAAAAAAAAAAAAAAAAAAAAAAAAAGATCACTTAAAAAAAAAAAATAATAATTTTTTTTTTAAAAAAAAAACAAACCAAACTTTTTTCTTGAAAAAACTAAAGAAATTTCATTATAAAATAATCATCATTTTTCGGAGTACCTCAGAGTGAAGATGAAAAATGTCAAATCCAAAACTCCAGCTCAAATTTCAAACTTTTTTAATGTCCCTTGTTATGGTTAGAATAAGTTAATTACCTATAATTCGTTGATTTAGAGCCAGAATTGAGCATAAAATAATTTACCTATTATCACTTTTAGAAGTAAATATTCTACAATTTATAACGAAATTTATTATTTATTTTTTTTGTATCGAACTATGAGGAAAGTAGGCTTGATGCGGGATCGAACCCAAGACCTTGAGTTATCGAATCCAGCATCTTACCAACCCTACTCATGCCCCCTAAGACAAGGACGAGAAAAGAATAGAGATCTATTTTAGTCCGTGCAAACTTTTCACTTAAACTCATATGAGAATCTTCAAAAATCTAATCGACTTTCTCAAGGGAGAAATGTGAAGCTCGTAAGAAAAAAATTGGATAGCAAGAAATGGATCCTTGATCAAAATGAGCAGATTGAGATTAGTTTTTTTTATTAGCATCGATTTGGAGTATAAGCGATCGCGAGCTTTGAATTTCATCGATCGCTGAAATAAATTTACGTAGATCAATTTAAATGATTTTAAAATTTTAATGCGTGTGGAAATAAAAGTGGAAAAACATAAAACTTTTTAGTACACGCAAAGAGAAGTGAAATGCAATTTTTGTTCATTCCCTCCCAAAGTCAAAAAGAACGTATACAAATTTTTGAAAATCGATATGCCACTAAATCAAAGCATTGCAAGAAGACATCTTTACTCTAATCCAGAATTTCTTATACTTAACGAGTAATGAGAAGAATGTTACAAGCAATTTCTAATTTTCTAATCTTGACAAATTGAACGCGAAGTTTGAAGCACTTCTAGGCAAATTTGTTCGAGGCCAGTTTCATTCCCAAACTCTTTTATTGTCGTTTATCGAACCAATAGCCATCTCTGCTTTACATTTTAGTAGTTATGAATATCATTGTCAAACAACTTTTTTTGATAAAACGCATGATGGTCTTGTCTTTGCATGTTTGTAAAAGTAATATTTTAATCATTTGAAAAGGGGAATACAATACTGAATTAAATTTTTTTTAGCTGAAGTAGTCAGTTGTTGTTGTTGTTGTTAGCACCTAGATTATACTATCTCTATATGAGTATAATAATCTATCAGATCAAAACAAAACTTTGTTTAAACTAAGAGAGGAATTCCATAAAAGCAAGTACTCTCCGGGAAAAGTGTAGAATTTTGTTACACTTTCGCAGCAGCAGCGATAAACCAGTGTAGTTTCAGCCAACCCGCAAAAATCCACCATAACGTACTGCTGGCTTCTACATATGGCTAGAATTTTAGCTTTTCCTCCTAAAAACTGCTTGATATTAGAAAAGAGATTTTAAGGGGTGTGTCGTGTTACGCGATGAAATAGCGCAAAGGCAAAGTATCTCGCAATGAGTAAATAAAATGGTTTGAAATGTAGAAATCGAAATTATCGCCTAGGCAGTCTAAAAATGGTTCATCCCTTTGTTTTACAAAGGGTGGCGTTGAGGCATAAATTTTTGATGCAATTCTTTTTAATTCATTGGATGTAACGATAAGCATAAAATATATTAAAAGAGATGGAGTGATAGCTAATGTTGATGATATTAATGATTCCTCCACCGAATGATACTGTTTTGTATGATGATGATGATGATGATGATGTTTAGATTCATTATGAAAGTATCAGAAGAAACATTAGTGTATTTGACAAGTATTGATAAGCATATATTGAATCGAATAATACATATATGCATTAAAATCAATTTTCAGTGAGAAAGAAGGATTAAGAAATTATAAAAATTTTAATATAGACACGATAGCAGCTATTGATTTATCCTATAAATTAATGATAGAAAAATTGTAACGCATTATTGTATAGGACAAATATGCACCAGAGGAAGTGAGAAAAAGTCATGCCCTTTCGCTATTATGTCTAGTGCTTCTGCAAATGAGCGCCCCAAATTCAAAATTAAAATGGTGGATTCCATGTTAACCTATTTGAAGAAAACGCAATAGATTTGAAAAGTGATAAAAAAAAAAGAAACTTCAAATAAAAATTTTTCTTCAAACCAGGGCAAAGTTTTGCTATGCTTTTATTAGAAATAGAGAATTTAAATTTATTTTTATTTTTAAAAAAACTCAAATTTGTAATAAAAAAAGGTCATAAACAGCATGTTTGATGGAATCACATTTAGCATGCAAGCATGATGGAAACAAGGTTCGAAAATTGTTAAAACTGATTTGAAAGTCCAAATGACAATTCTCCGAGCTTATAAATTCATTAAGTTATAAATTTTCTAAAGAGACAAACAGGATAAAATTGTCACAAAAATCGCCATTTTGAAAATTTTCTGCTTCGATACCCCTTTAAAGCAGAAAGCTTAAAAATGTATTTTTCTGGCTATATTTTGTTTATAATATAATAAAGTTCATTCGGTTGACTCTGTGAATCTATCTAGGCATATGATTTTTAAATTTTTTAATTTCAAAATTTTCTTATTAAAGTAAAGGCACACCGTGGGCTGTTTTCATCGAGAAAGCACAAGTGTGCTGCTTGTATCGAACTATGGGGAAAGAAGGCTTGATGCGGAATCGAACCCAAGACCTTAAGTTATCGAAACCAAGGATATCTGACCACCACTTTACTCACGCCTCATTTTAAAGATTCAAAATTTGACATTTAAATGTCTCTTTATCTTTATCAATTATAAAATTTAGAGCAATCAATGGTTAGTAATTGTGAATTACTTGTAATATATATATATATATTCAGCTTTGCAAATAGGATGCGTGCGTATATAAGATCAAGAAGTTGTTGGCTAAAGTCTATACTACATTCCCACCACTCTATGCACTGCACTTCCTTTGTTTATTGACAGGAAATGCTCATTTTGTTATAAGCTCGTTTGACAAATCTACTTTCATATTTTTTGGTCTTGCATAATGTTTTAAAGTATGTCTCATCATGTAAAGTATTTTTCTTACTTTCTATAATGTGTAATTTCTGCCTTGAAGAAATTAGATTTGAATATTTTTAAACATAGAATATCAAATAGTGAAATATCTGAGGAGATATACCGTAAAGTTCGGCTTATAAGACCCCTTTTCATAGCTAAATATCAGCCTTAAAATTAAGAGAGGGTCTTATACGCCAAAGTAAAAAATCTTAGTTTAAAAAAGTATAAAAAAAAAAATTTTTTTATTTAGTACGGTTTGAAATTATCCTTAATATTTTTTATTAATAAAATTTTTTTTAGAAACTTTTGTAATATTTTTGTATATATATTTTTTTAATTTAATAATTTCATTAATAAATCTTTTAAATTTTTATATTGTTTAATGAATAAATTTGATACATATGAAAAATTATTGTATCCTTTTTGTCTTTTTTTATTTAGAAAAAAGGTACAAAAACTTATAATATCAGAAAATTTGGACCCATTAAGTTTTACTTAGTTTAAACTACTTAGTTTTTTTTATACATACATTCAGTGCAGGCGTGCACATCATTTCAGCGCTACAATGAACAAATTGCTTTCCATTTATAATGAGAAAGAGTTATAGACAGTGATTGCCAGGGATATCAAATTTTACGAACGAGTAAAGAAGATTAATATGCAGAAAGAGAGATTATCATCATCATCTTCCATCAGTGATATTGTAGTGGTGAGGTCATTAAAAGTAATAAAAAAATAAACATTAAATAGAACTGGGAGTATGCGCGCAACTCACCTTGGTTTAAAGAGTGGGACATGCGCTTGACCTGATTTCTCTCTTTTTATTGCGCGTATTAAATATGGAGGTATGTTCTCGCTTATGTACGAACGAACGAACGAGAAAAGAAGAAGCTTCGGGCAAAAGAATCAAAAGGTTTCACGTTGTAAGTATCCGAAGAATGCACATTTACTTCCAAATGATAAAAAGGACACACGAGAATTGAAAGCATCAAATTGTTGTCGAACACAATGTAGATCATTTCATTTCTATGCTGTCTTCTTGTTTGTCCTTTTGGAATTCTATTTTGTTTAATCCTTTTTTAAGTTTTAATTCACAATAAAAAAAATTAATTTTTTATTTTGTTTTAATTAAGAGGTTTAGTTATAGTTCAATGGCTAACAGCGTCAAAAAGTTTAAATTTAATGTCAAAAAGTTAACGTTTAATTTTAACTGGTCATAGGAGTATGCAGAAAATACATTAACTTAATTAAAAATATTAGTGGGAGGAGGAGGTTAAAGAAGTATTGAAAGATAAAAAGTTAGCTTTCAAGAAATGGCAGAAAAGTAAGTCAGAAGAGGATAAACAGATATATAGAATTAAGAAGAGAGAAGCAAAAAGAACTATCTCTGAATTGAAAGCAAATGAGACAGAAAAAATGTACAAATCACTGGGGAATAAAGATGGGGACAGGCAAATTTTTAAACTTGCAAAGTCTAGGCAAAGAGATATTAAAGAAATTGGAAATGTGGACATTATAAAAAACAGAGAAGGAAAAATTTTATTCAAGGATGAGGAAATTGAGAACAGATGGAAAGAGTACTTTGAGGAGCTACTAAATGTTGAAAATAACCATGAACTTATAAAATGAAAATAACCAATGAGTTTGTTTTGGAAGAAAGAGAAGTATTGGAAGCAATGAAAGAAATGAAAAAAACAAAACAACATGAATCAGTGAAGTTAGTATAGATATGATAAAAGCAGGCGGAGAAAAACGAAAGAACGCCGGAAGAATGGACTAAAAGCTTCATTATTCCGATTTACAAGAAGAGATGTGTTGAATTGCGAAAATTACCGGGGAATTAAATTGCTAGAACATGGGTTGAAACTGCTAGAGAGAATTTTGAGTGGACGCGTTAGAAATCAAGTAATTATAGACTCGAATCAGTTTGGCTTCATGCATGGTAAAAGTACAGTGTATCCGATATGTATAGTAAGACAATTGATGGAAAAAAGACTAGAAGGACATCTGTCTTTATTTTGTAGCTTTGTAGACTTAGAGAAGGCATATGACAGAGTTCCAAGAAATATCGTATACTGGAGCTTAAGATAAAAAAGTGTTAGTGAAAAGCTTGTAAGGTTAATTCAGGAAAAATACAGGAACTCTAAGATTTCGATTAGAACAATTAATAGATGTTCACATGAGTTTGATATAAATGTACGCTTACACCAAGGTTCGACACTAAGTCCACTACTTTTTGCAATTGTTATAGACGAATTCTTGAAAAATATCAGAAAAGATGACCTTTGGGAACTTTTGTTCGCTGGTGATTTGGTAATAATAGCAGACAGTGAAAATGAAATGTAAGAAGAATGCAAGAAATGCTGTCAATGAAACTGAAGGCCAACGTGTATTTAGCCATAGTGACACCAGTCATGACTTACGGTTCAGAATGTTGGTGTCTGAAAAAGAAAGAAAAGAACAAGTTGAAAGTGTTTGAAATGAAAATGCTGAGAATGATGTTAAATGTAACAAGAAGAGATAGAATCAGGAAAAAAGAAATAAGACGAAGAACAAAAGTAATGACGAGTGTGATAGATGTAAAACGAAAAGAACAAAATGAGATGGCATGGACGACACGTGCTGAGAAGGGAAAAAGATGAGAAAATAAGGAAAGCATACGATGAGCAGGAAAAAGGAAAAGACAAAAAATGAGAAAATGATTTGGAAGAAAGTATGAAAAAATTTGGTTTGAAAGAAAGCGATGCTACAGACAGAAAGCTTTGGAGAGAACGGATCAAAGCCATCGACCCCCAATAAGGGGATAAGATGAAGAAGAGGAGTATGCCAAAATTTTTACGATACCAATTATAATTTAAAAAAAAAGAGCTTTTACGATTTTTTTTATTAAAAAAAAATTATTTTAGCGCTTTCAGTATTCATGCAATGGAGTTTAAGTTTATCAGAGACAAGTGCTGAAAGCCTATACTAGCTATACTTTAGTTCAGTGTATATTAAAGGGCTAGCCAATACTGATTTTGTTTTAGATCCAACGCTCATATCTATGGAGTGCTCATATAAAAAACTCCTAGCATCTTTTTAAACTTGGTTTTTATGTGTACTCTTTGCTAAATATAGCTCATGAATTATTTTTCATAGTTTCATAGATATTTGAAATAATAAGGCTTTAACTGTAAAGTATTCAAGGACTTTATTTCTAAGTTTGCTAATTGTGTACAATTGCTAATTGTATTAGCAATTTTGATTTTGATGCCGTTACTTTGATTCTTATGATTTGCAATTCATCATCCCATTAAGCATAAGTGTATATCTTCCAAAAGCTCAATAGGTTTGAGAGGGGAGACAACCCCCCTTATAACTTTTCGTCAAAATCTTCCGAAAACCTCAAATGGATCAAGACATGCAACAAGCCCCCATAATTCTGTTTGCTCATTTTCATGTCTCCCGTGGTCTTGAAAGACCACTAATACATATTTTTTGCAAAGAAATGTATTAGCATTTTTAATGAATCCAAGCATAACAACTACTCAATTTATAAGCGAGTGCAGGATAGACACCGGATTCCTAATCAATAGAAAAATAGGGATCTCAGACGCGAAAATTCTTTAATGGCCCAAAGTTGGTATTTAAAAATGGGCATTTATCATAAATTTTGATCATGTTTCTTAAATAGCCAACACTTTAGAGATATCAGTAGTAAAACAATATGAAAAAAAGTTCATATACCTCACTATAATCGTGAACAATGTTTTTGCTTTCTTCGTCCATTATGCTTCTGTGCCTGAAAAACGAGGGAACCTGAAGAAGGATATCTGAAAAAATGCAAAAAATAAAGGATATAAGATAAATGAAAGTAGGATCTTTAAGTGTTTTTCTTTTTATCGTAAGAATATATCTCAATATTCAAGTGTTCCCATTTTAGATTTTTTTTAATTTATTTTAAGGATGATTATATACAATATGAATTTTTAAACAAACCTTTTTATCATTGCTTTTTCATAAATAAAAAAACTGAAAAAAAGGTTCTCAAAAAATTTTCTGAAGACAAGACATGTAGTTTTACAGTTAAGGTAAAAAGTTTTAAATATTTTGTTGGTAAACTGATGATAGCCTTTTAAATATGTCGTTTCAAAAAGTCGTAAAACATGGCGACACTACTAGCTGGAAGGATATTACAATACACTGTTTAATTACTCTGCTCAATAGCATGACAATTTTTGGAAATTATTTTACTGTAAGATTCTGAAGGAATGAACATGGATGAGACTTGCATATTTTTTTCCTATGTAACAAAATAAATTTTAGTTTAAAGTTCTTATTTTTTATATCATATCATTAAGTTTAAATTTTTACATTTTGATGATCAGGTAAAATGTAACTTTTTTTTTAAAAAAGTTTATAAAAATTTACAGTGTTAATTTAAGTTTAGCTATACACCAGAATATTAAAGCATTTTTAGTAGAATCCACTGAAATAGAGTGTGGATAGTCATTTTCTAATATTTCAAATATGAAATATGAAAAGCAAAAATTCTAATTCCTGAAAAAATTAAATTTCTAATTTTTTTAGAAGGGTGGGAAAACTTTTTTTAATAATTTTCGAAGAATTATCATAAATGAATTTTTGTCCATAAGTGCCGATAACTGCCGGGATTTTATTAAGTCAAATTTCCTCGTTTGTAATTGTAATCGCATCACTACCGTCTAGCTTAACAAGAACAAAAGCATTCATATATGAAACTGGTAATTCTTCATCTTCCTTATTTTGTTTACCCTCATCATATGAGGATTGTGTACATTTCCACTTCTATTTTGTCTCTAATCACGTCAATAACGTTTGGAGTGAACAAATTATTATTCACATAATCGTGAAGACTTGGAGATTTATAGCTTTTCATAAACTTAGACAGCATTTCTCTGAAAGTAGGATTTATAGCAATCATGAGCTCGATAAGTTCATCCTATGCAACAGTTCGGTGAACCGGGAGTTTCATTTTATCAGAGAGAGGACATTTCAAATTGAGGAAATGTCGGTTTTAGACGAAAATAGGCTGGCAAACACGATATATTTGGAATGCATGTAAAGGTTATTTTCAAGAAAATTCTTTTCATAAATAGAAAATGTAGATGCAAGTTGCAAAATAGAAGGAAATGAACTCTTTTAATACGCAAAATTTTATAAACTACATAAAAACATATCCTCAATTTGTCATCTTCTGAACCTTTGTTTCCTTCACGTGATTTGCAAGCTTTGTAAAAACATTTTCATTTTGTTGGAAGTGAAGACATGGAATCTGAAGGTTATGGCAATACGCGTACAAACTGCAAATGCAACTAATCCTTCTAAAGCTAAACAAGGCATTGGATGAACACCAACATCACTTTAGCCAGTGATGAGAAGTGACAAAACTTTGTACGCTTAGGATTCCTAAAAAAAAAAGGCCGATTTTGAAATATCAGAGTTAGTTAGTGCCATCAGAATCATTCAATGGGATGTATATTTATCAGAAAGAGACAAGTGCTACAAACTTTATAGAGGTTCTGAAATTTAATTTGAAATTATAGTTTTTCTTTGGTTCACAGCACTATCTTCGAATAAAATTCAACTCGATTCGTGCTATTTCCCATTACCTGAGCTGGAGCATCTTTTTAAGTTTGCATGATATATTTAAAACTGTTCTTTCAGTTTGTTTTTTAGAGGCATAGTTAGAAGCAAATATTTGAAATAAAAGTGTAAAGCATTCATATACTCTATTTTTAAACTGTGTAAAATTTAAAGTTCCAAAAAATAAGGAAGCCCATAGAATTCGGAGTTTATTAGCTAATCCATCAATTTCCTCATGTCTGAGAGTATCTCTATCGAGCTGTGTCTACCACGTTGGGTATGCTCACGCGTAGGCAGTTAGCTGGCAGCATTTGAAATACACATAATATGACAATCAAAGACACAGAGAAGCAGTCAGGCATATTTATAAATATTATTTAATAATATTTTAAATGTCACAGAAATAAAGAGCGTATCAAAACAGTCATGTGGAGTAGGCATTCAAACTTGTTTTCAACCGCTTCATTACTGGCAAGAGAATTTGAACAGGAGCTTCTTCATTACGGACATTAGAGATATCAAGAAAGCTAGTTGTAGTCGCAGTAGTTGGAGCAAACTGAAAGGCAATTTGCATCCCAAATCTTTAATTGGTTGCCTACCAGGATTCATAGCAATTGTGGAGTAGAAGCATGCAGGTTTGAAAGGAAACCACAAGTTCTGACGAGACTTGGATGTTAAAAAGACACTTCCCTTTTATTTCAAATACAATAGCAATAACTTTCCAAAGGAAACATGCTGGCCCTGGTATTTTAACTGTGGGAAGAAAGTTTTTTTTAATTTGAACAAGGTGGACCTACTACTGGCCATATTCACTTTCTTGACCAAGGAAGGATTTATAGCACGAATAGTATAAAACCACATAAGAAAAAATAGATTTTTTAAAACAGTATTCTTAATCAATAATTTTTTCCTTTTTATAATTTTCAATGTTAAAGCAAAAAAACAGTGGAAATTAAATATATTTAAGGGTTGTGCAAATCAAACAAATAAAAAAATGTTAAAATAAAAAAATATAATCATATTTAAAATTTAATTAAAAAAAATATAATTTTTTATTCAGCTTATTCATTTGATAAAAGTAATAACACATGCAAAAATCGCGGAGCTTACACTTGATCGAAAATTGCTGACACTCGCGTGCAAGCATCATATTCGTGAACGGATCGTATAGCATGTTCTTGACACATTATTAAAAAACCCCATGTAGCCGAAATATTGAAGCTCTTTGAGGAATTTTGCAAATTATGGAACAGTATAAACAAATCACTTTCAGACTGTTTAGAAGCCGATGAAAAAGCAAAAATTTTCATCGTACATGATTACACAAATCTTGTGATCTTTGATAAAGAACAATTTTCTGAATATATCCACCAAGAGATGATTAAACAGAATTGCTTAAATTATGTCTTTTATTTCTTGGAGTACCAGAAGATAAAACAATACGGATAAAATGAGTATAAGGAGTTACATCGAAGATATAATAATTTATTTTTCTATTTGTTTAAATTTAACATTGAAACAAAATAAAGCACTAGGGGAATTCATTTGTTGTTAAATGCAACATTGGACTTTGGTTTATGTGTCCTTGTGCACATTTTGCGCCACTAAATCATCCTCATTTCCTACAAAGTTTGAAAAGATACAAAAAAAAATTACGAAATTGCTTTAAAAGTATTAAGTCGTAATTTTTCGTATCTAACGATGTTCTTGTAGCTTTATCATCATTTGATTATCAACAAAGGAAAATTAATTTGGTCCATTTACTTAAGAATCCAAAGGATAAACTTTGTCTTGTTAAAAGTTTTGGTAACAGCATTTTAAATGAGAAAGACATAGAAATGAAAACAACTTTGGATTTTGTTTCAAGCAATACCATAAATTTTTTTAGTTTTATAAAAGTATCGCCAAACCTTTTAAATAGAGAAGCAGAAAAGTGAGAAATGACCACAGTTTGAAATTAGCAAACAATACTGCCACGAGCATTTATGTTGTAAATGATGCAGCTGAACGTGGAATAACTCTTATTCAGCGTATGATATAAAAATTTCCAGTAAGATAACAAAAAAACCGATATCACAATTTACTCAAATATATAACTTGAATGCTATTATTACTTATACTTGTTTATTTCAATTTTTTTTATAAAAAATCTTGATATTTCTATAAAAAATATTTTCATAATACCAAAAATGACTTAATAGCTAATCTCGTTGATATTGTGTACACTGCTATCATCAATGCTTTCATAGCTAAACTCGAACCTTGTCCACATTCTCTTTTCCACAGCGTGACTTTGAGTCTGGATTTCTTACTTAAAATAACGATCAAACCAAAGGAACGCAACCGACTGGAGGTGAAATATGCGCTTGCCAACACCAACACTTGTATTAATACACTCGTGCATAAAAAACATCACCCTTTTCACTAATTTAATTCTAAAGTAGACGAACAAGTCGTTTTAGTTGTTAATAAAGGCTATATATTCGCTTTATCGTGTAACGATATGTTTGTCAGTATATCTCCACATTTTTTAAATCAATTAATGTCATTTAATAAGTTCATTCTCTCTTACACATGAAGACGAAAATCTGGATGGTTGAACTGGGTCCAGGAAGAATTAACAGAAAAAAAGTTTGGCATCCACAGCCATAGACATTACTATCATATAATATAGCACAGATTGCATGGAGGCTCTTTAAAATATCAATCTATTAAAAAGAGCTTCTTTAAAAAGTCAAAATACTCATTTTAATCAAAAACTTCAGGCAAAATTTAGGGTAAAAGGTGAAACGCTTTACATTTTAAATGCCCAAAAACAGTTTTGTTTAACTTTTCAGATACATTGAAGTTATTTAACTTTTCCCAAAACGATTTCGATGCCAACACTTCAAAGAACAACGAGTCCTATTAATTTTGACATTCGCACTCTTTTTTATTTGTCGGTATCACATCCAAGGGACGAATGGACGAATAATGTTTCATAGCTGGACAGATGATAGTGATAGTCACGACTGGGAATCGAATCAAGACCAACTAGATCTAGAACCTACGTTCTCACCACTAAACCACCGTTTTAATTGCTTTGTTACATGTTGTTTAAGTCTAACCTTAATTTTACCATAAGCAAGATAAATTTTCAAAGACTATATTCTTCTAGAATATTTTATTTCATTAAACATATTTAACACTTGGGGATTTATTGCACCTATATTCAAAATTGAGAAAAAAATAATTATTGGCGATCTCTTGGTATTTTGAGCAACCTGATAGAACTTTCACAATTCTACAATTTTCGACAAATTTTTCTAATTTTGAAATGGAGTCTTTGGGGTCGAGTATCATAATCGTCAAAACGTATACATCGCATCAAAAATCGAAAACGTTTCATTCAAACTCATCACTGATCTAAATTTTCCGTCTCCATCAATTGCTCAATTATCCTTCAGATTTTGCCTATTTAATACACCAGCTCTCTCTTCCTTGGAAACATTTGTCTCCGTTTTTTATATACTGATTAGTATACATTACTCTTTCATTTAATATATCTAAATCAACTAAACAGCTCAAAATATTAATAGGATCTTTTGTAGCTTCCACAAATGCATGGCAATCTGGTTAGAATATTATAAGGATTTGTCGGAGTCGTAATAATTATTAAAAAATAATTCATAGATGCTCTTTTTAGTGTGCAATGTTGCAAAAACAGAACAGAAAAATGTTTATCATTTTAGTCCAAGCATTGTATTTTTGCAAATCATGGGAAAAAGCTGAAAATTCAATAAAATTAAAGAATGATTTTTTTTTAATTTTATATTAAAATTATTTTGTAAGGGGACAAGACTCAGTTTATTAGCAGAAAGTTTTTTCTAAAAAAAATTTAAACCACTTACCTTTGGAATCCATTTTTGGATAAATTCATGTTTATGAATTGTTTTGTTTTGTCTTAGATAAAAAGGGTTACAGACAATAATCTCAAAATCTTTTTGAAGACAATGCAGGAAAGACACTAAGCTACAAATACAAACAAAGACGAACATTTTAATAAATTATGTTGACGAAAGTAGATCATTCCTTGCAACACAAAGTAGAAATGTCTAAAATTTAGGAAATCTTTCAATAACTACCTAATATTAAAATTCACAAGCGACCTTGATATATGGTATGTCATCACACTTTTTCGAGAAAAAAATCTTTTTTTGGAGAAGTTGACGTTGCATAATTATAAATTTTTAGTCACTCTCACATAATCATATATAGGGGTCATCAATATTAAAAAAAATTATACATAAATGAAGTTGCAGTCTCAGAAATTACAAATACGTGGAGTCAAGGTCGAAAAATTTTGGAAATATTTCTAGGATTTTTTTTCTAGTTTATTCTTTTATTTATCTAATTCCATCAAATTGCCTAACTAATTAAGTATTTAAAAAAAATATTTTAAGATAAGAAGTTTAATATGAGACTTTTTTTAGTATTTTTTTCGGATAACGAAATTTTACAGTACGAAGAATAAGGCCCAAATGCTAAATTAAATTCACAGATGTTAAACACAATATTGTCGGATACTTTAATCATAAATTTTCAAATTTGAAAAGTTATTAGTCATATAAAACAAGAAAATGAGCCCTTAAATACAAATAATAAATAAGCGACTACTTATTTTTTGAGGGCATGGGTAAGATTGGTTATGCCTGCGTTTGTTATCGAAGGGTATAAGTTCAAACTCATGATTAATATAGTTCGCTGATAGTTTAATATAATTGGTGCAAATGTACCTTTGCAAGTCGTAACAGCTCACATTACATTTATAATTAATCTCCTTTATTGGATGTTTTAGAAATATGGTAATTTAAAAATAAAATATTTGCCTCAAAATAAATGATATCATTAATAATAATCTTTAAAAAAATACATACAAAAAAATAAAAATTTGTTGAAAAAATTATTACCAATAAATAATCCTCATTTATATTTTTTGTTATTGAAGAATAGAGCCATTTTATAGCTAGGTTAGAAAAATAAAAAAAACAAAAAATAAAAATGTTATATATCTAAGTTTCTTCATTTTTTTTAGCCAGGTTTCAAGTTCTAGTAACTTATAAGCTGACTTAGCTTTGACTCAATCGATGTTGATTTTATATAAATGTCTATTTAAAAAAATTTTTTTAATTGTTTTCTTATAGTTTTCTTATTATTATATTCATACACAGGGTTGCCAGATTGGCTTCTTTCAGTCCAAAAAGCTCATTTTTGGCTTTTTTTGAAGTTGTTTGGCTTTGAAAAAATTTAATTGGCTTTTTTTTAATCTGGCTTATTTTTTTGGCTTTTTTCATTTCATTTCCCTCTAAAAAAAACTCCTTTTGGCTTTTTCAAATTTTGACACGCATTTATTTCCATTTTATATTGAATTTCACTTTCTTAATATCAGGTATTATATATTTTTATTTTTCTCTAGATATAAATTTTGTTATTTAGATGTTAGATGTAAATTTAGATGTTATTATAATAGTTTGCTAGTTTAGATTATTTGTGTAAAATTGTGTAATACATCATTGGATTTTAAGCCTAGCTCTTTGAATCCGATAATCACAACTTTAAGTTCCCTCTCTTCCAAAGATTTGGAGCTTGAGGTAAACGGTGCATTAATGTTTTATTAATGATGAAAATAATACCACAACACCTACCTATATTTAACATTTTACATTTATATTTTTTTTGGATATTTCAGTCTATTCATGATTTTTTGACAGTAATTCAATCAGTACGTTAAATACTCATGAATCTACTCCTCACTCATATAACGATATTTTTCGAAAGATATTTTCTGCTCCACTTTTTTCCACGAAAACTTCCATTATCCATCTTCCTCTTCAACACGTGATCTTTCTCGATCTTTGAGCCTTTACAATTTAAATACTGTAACATTCAATCCCTCAGAGCTAAGTTTGAAATTTTAGAGTCATTCTTTTTTCAATTCAACTCTCTTAATAATTCCCCTATACATGTAGTACTTATAAAGTTTGTACTTCAAACAATCTGAGTAACTTTTTTGAGATAATTACAATTTCTCTTACTTTATCTAAATCTAAACTACTGTCTAATATTTATAGGAAACCATCTTCATCTTATCAAGATAATGAGTCTTTTTTTTTTGAGTTTGAAAAACTTTTATCTAATTATAAACTTTGTAGCAAAACTGCAATTTTTTTAGGAGATTTTAATTTTGATCTTTTTAAACATGATAAATGCAAAAATGTCAAAACCCTGCTCAATATTTTTCTTTAAATGCCCTATCACCTTTAATTTTGAAAATAACTCGATCTACTAGTAGCTCGCTTATAGAAAATATCTTTTTTTCTGATTGCTTAATAAGGAAAAAAGCTTTCAACTTGTTATATGATATTTCAGACTAGCCGGTCCGTGGGCATTTCTCGCTTCGCTCGAAACATAGGATTCTGGGTAATGTGTATTTTGAGTTGCTAATAGTGTTATATGGTATGGTGGTCAGTTTTTAGAATATTTGTATCTTTTCGGTGTATTTTTCTATTACACCATATAAAAATACATACAAAAGATATTTCAACCAATCAGAATGCTTCAAGCGACACTACAGATATATGAACTAATCACGCATATGATAATACACACAAAACATATAAAAATTTCAACCAAACAGAATGCTTCAAACACATAGATACACAAAACATATATATAAATAAATTCAACCAATCAAAATGCTTCCAGCGACAGACAGACGCTAGCTTATTATAATATAGATATATCCCAATTTTAATAACCTTAGATGTCTACCCTTTGATGGAAAACTTTTTTTAAAATCTAAGTTTAATGCTGCATCATATGTTAGGGATGTTAATTCATTTAATTGGCACAATTTTCTTGATAATTACATTGATTTCCCAAATCTTTACTTCCATAAACTAAACTCTAAGCTTGTTTACTTTATTAACATTAACACATATTATATTAAGTTTAAAAGAAATTCTAACTTTTATTATAATAACCCAATTAAATCATGGTTGAACAAATAGAATAATATAAGTAATTTTATAAAATTTATTTCTATTTATTAATATATTTATCAGTGATCTGGAAAGACGCCGCCCTCCCCCTCTCTCTTCTTCATGTGTATTGCTTAATAGTGCGCTAGTGTTTTTATTACTTTTTGGCTGGTTTAATTATTAGAGGATCACCAATATTCTTTTCTATAAAAACTGAAATAAAGAGGGCAAATATTTTATAATTATTCAAAAGGACTGATATTAAAATTTCTTCAAAAAAACTCAAATTTGAATGATATTTTTTCTTATGTTGAAGAAAAATTCTCTTTTTGTAATAAATTACAATAAATATTAATAAAAATGACAACAATTTTATCTTTTAATTACTTTCTAGACCCAAATGCAATCTTGCACTCTCTAGCTCACATTTTAGCAATATTCTGCAATATATAAGCAAGAAGGAAAGAGTGATGTAAAAACAAAAAATTAATAATATATAAAAACAGATTGGTAGCGTCATAGACAATTCATCATCACAATATTTCGATTCTATTCTATTAACTATAAAGTACATATTAATAAATCTATACAAATGTAAGTGTGTGAGAGCAAAATTGACAAATCATCTTCATTAACACATACACACATAGAACTCATCACACCATAATTTCAACCAATGAGAATGCTTCCAGCGACACACAGACAGACACACAGACGCTAGCTTATTATAATATAGATAGATGTAAGTGTGTGAGAGCAAACATTGACAAATCATATATAAATTCCAGTCAAATGATATATATTAATTATCTTACAAATTTGAATAAATTTGATAAATTATTTGATAAGAATGAATGCAAAGTACATGTTTTGAGTTGTTGCGTATTTTCTTTTATTATATTGAATTTGTGATAGCATATTCTTTTTTATGATGCTCATAACATTGACGAATATAGATGGCAGTAAGGCTAAAAAATTTAAATTGATACAAATATATATATACTATTTTGGTTACACGTGGATTCTAATTAACATGTAAAATATACTAAATTTAGAGCATTTATAATATCACTAGTCTCAAAGTTGTTTTCTTTCCAAAAAATTTCAACTTTATCAATTTCCAGAATTTTTTTTCAATCAATTAAATTTTTTATTTGCTGAAAAAAACTAGTGGCAACTTCTTCATAATTTTTTGTCTCTTATACGCTATAAGAGAACATGCTAGTTAATATATATTGATTAAAATGTTTCTAAAACAAAATTATAACACTAAAGATTTAAAAGATGGTGAATTTCGTAATGATTCTGAAATTAGTTAATGATGACAATGTATTTAAATCTAGACATCTGACAGTTAACTGTAAATTTACGCACTCTTATTTTTTCTCTCAATCATTTCTCTTAAATTCCTAAAAAAAGGAAAATTCCTTAAATTTCCTACATTTCTCTATGATGTAATTATTTATTTTATGATTATTATATAAACTATTTTCAAATACATTTTTTACATATATTGTTAACTTTTCTATATTTGTTCTGGATAAAATGAATTCTATTAGGATACTCATACCAGCGGCTTGAAATGGCCTTTTGAGATTCCTCGCATTTTAACGTGAAATTTGTAATACATCTTTTCTTCATAAATATTTTATAATGATTAAATGACATGAATATTATTATTGTTTTCTTTGTTATGCGAAATAAATTCTTCTTCTTCTTCTTCTTCTTCATTGATTTAATATGAGTTTTATTCATACCAGCGAACTAAAAATATACGTCTTTTTCTTTTTAAATTTTTTATTTAATACTTCTTTATATGTTTAAGCGTCTGTTCCAATTTTATTTTATCAGTTAATAAATCTTCTTCTTCTTCTTAAGCTTTTTCATCCTGCTCAACTTAACTACATCAAAGCTCACTCGATTTATTTCTGAATACCCTAAAATGTGGTTTTCAAATGTTTGTTCTTTTGGAATAATGAGTAAAGGAGATATTTTTTAAATTATATTACATATCCTTTATACATATTTTTCCATTTTTTTTTAATTTGCAATCTCTTTTATATAAAATACTTCTAAATTGCACGGCTAAGTTAAATATTTAGTTTTTTTTAGAACAATTTATAAAACAAATTTTTCCTTTATTAACGTTATTAATAACTTAATTTATATAATTAAAAAATTTTTTCGTTTAAAAACTCTTTTATCATGCGCAAAATTTATTCGTCTATACTCTATAGGTATATATTTATATTACTATCTATAATTTTGCCTAAAATATCCCTTTTATTTGAAACTCAACACTCCCTAAATTTTTTTGTTTAACCCGATTCTGAAACCTATTTTCATTTATCCCCTTCTTTCTCTTTCTAATGATCTAAACAACCAGTGATTTTACATATTAAATTTAATATATTTTTCTAAATTATTTTTCAACTCCTTTTTAAGTCGTCTGCTAATGGTAACATAAATTTTTTGAAAAAAATCTTTTCTATTTTTTATTATTTAAGTCAAAAAAACGAGGTCTTTCGTTAGAAGAAAAACGGACTAAATTGATTGCTTTTTTTAATGAAAAGGTTTATCTTATATTTATATTAAATTTATATTTTGAAATTATAAAGAGAAAAAGTGTATCAACATGATCCATGTTTTATAAATATATCTAAATTAAATAATTTTTTTAGAAAGAGCCTTTTCAACTCAAGGAACTTGAAAAATTAGTTCCTTCTGTAATTCCTATGCCTTCACAATCGGTTAAAGATGTCGTTAAAACACTCTGTGATGATGATTATATTGAAACTGATAAAATAGGCCTCTCTATTTATTTTTGGTCATTTCCAAGCAAATCTGGAATTATTGTATATTGTAAAATTTTTAAATTTTTAATATTTTCAAACTTTTTTTAGAAACAAAACAAACTTAAGAAATTAAAAGATGAATTTTTGAATTATGAAAACTCTATTTTTAAAATTAAAAAAGAAATTGAAGTTTCAAAAGTAGATAAAGAAGACACAGAAGGTTTAAATATTTATTTTTTATTTGTATTCTAATTCAGTCGTTATTTTAGAAAGAAACAAGCTTTGGGATATACAGAATAATCTTAGAGAAGAATTGAAAAAAATTAAAGAAGAACTTATTAAATATAAAGAAAATGATCCTGAAACAATTAAAGAAGTGCAAACAGCTACATCTTCAGAAATAGAAAAAATTAACTCTTATACCGGTTATTATTACAACATTAAAATCACTTATAATGTTTTTATCACTTCTATGTTTAAACCTTTTTAATGACTAATTCAATATTAATAAGTTGCCAATGTTCTCCTTTAATCCCATTCGTGACGGGCTATTTTGATTTCCTCAATGACTGGGGCTTTTTATCACCCAAAATATTTTACCTGTCAGTAAATTAACTTTCACAGGCGACTTAACGTCAAACACTTTTTCTCATTATATTAAAATAAACTCATCCATACATAGCAAATCGAACATGCTCAATTTGATTTTTTAAATTCTTTCGTCACTTTAGATTTAATTTGCGGTTACTGTTTAAGTTTGGTTAATTTGTTGACAGATATATTTTATAATTTTTAAACAATTTTTTCCCATTTAGCAAATCGACCTTTCTTTTCATCATGACATTATTTTTGTCAATATATACACATTTAATGAATACTACATTTCAATGTGGTTAAAATGTTATATATTTACTTAGTTCAACACTATATTGACATATATTTAAGCACAATCGATAAATAATTTTCTTTTTTGATATATTAATGATTTTATCCATCTCAATAAATAGAAACGAGACCAAATTTCTAATCAAAGCGACCTGAGATCATGTTAGACAAAAGTCATAAAACTAAAATCATAAAAATTTCCAATAATAAGCTTATAGATGGGTTATTTATATTATAATGATAAATAATACATTTAGCAATAAATTTTTTATAAAAATTGTAAAATTGCATCGTGAAAAATATTAATAGCTGCTAATCTAACTAAACCGAACTTTTGGCCCTCCTTGTTTTGATTCTTCTTCTCTATTTTGTCCTTCAATTAGTTCACTAATTAAAGAGGGAGCTTTGAACTATAAATCTTAATCGGACCTCTATTGTTTTACTTACAAATATGCTCTCAACTTGTATTCTGCTTCATTTTCCTATATGATATCTATAACTTTTCTATTGAAGAATCTCTTTCTTGATCCTGTCTTTTTTATCAATATAATGTGTTGTGTTATCAATGGTTAAGAACAAATAATACTCTGAATATTTACTAACCAATCCTTTTTCAAAATTCCTGTTCTTAATGAAAACATCTATAATGCTCTTTTTCAATTACAAAAAGTTTTCCTCTTTTATCATCTAAAAGACTCTCTTTTATAACGAAAGAAAAAATTTGTCAAATTTGATTCAAATTAAAATTGAGAATCTTTACATATTCGTGTCTGTCATATTTATGGTAACTCTAACTGTTTGAAAATTTTAGATCACTTTTTTAGTCAATTATTGTTTGAAATATTAACTAATAGGATAAAGGTATAAATATTTTTGATTCACAATGTAGAAGCTTCTTCACGGTTAAGATGTTTATCTCAATACTGCATTTTTACACCAACTCGTATTTCATTTGAAAACGGTATATCTTCCTTGTAAACAAGTTACATACTTGTTTCTTAAAACTATATATCTCCTGAAAAGATTACTATACCGATGATATAAAAACACTATATTAAACATGTTGCTATTTCATTTTTCTTATGATCAGAAATTTTAGTTAAGGGACGGGTGGCTAAAATGGCCCCCGTCACTAATAGGGTTAAGTGGTGCAACATTTTTTATTGAGTTCAGGAAATTAAAATTGTTGTTGACGTTGTGACATCCTCTAATGACCTCATCACTAGAGAGTAGCCAGTAATTAGAACTTAGGCAGGGGTGGGTGTGGTGGCATATAAATTAATTTTGCAATATAAAAATATAATTTTTTTCTTTATAAGATGATCTATGCTAATTTAGTATTTTAAATTGAATAAAAAGAGAATAAAATTTTAAGCCATCATCATCAGAAAACACTATATTTGCCTAGTAGCCTATGAAAGGCGATACTTAAAAGGTAATGAAGCTATAAAGCATAATGGATACTTTTCCCTCATCGACAATAACCTAAGTACTCGAATAGAGATTTACCCTCTTTCCGTATCCATTGGAAAATAATAGTTATTGAGTTACTAAATGATTAACTAGTCTGCTAGTCAAGTTATTTCCTTACTAACCTTGCTAATTAACGCACTTCAAGCTTCTCAAACTAAACTAACTAATTAATTAACTAAAGTTAGGCATTACGTTATCTCTAGTTATTCGATTACTTAACCCCTTAACGATCAGAATAATCAGGCGATATCTAATTGAAAGCAGAAGATTTGTATTAAAAAGCAGACGATTTATTTTTGTAAAGTTGACATATGTCGACTTTGGTTTTAGCCGGTTAATTGATACTTATGTTAGCCATGTGAAGTAGTTAGCCAAATATTTATTTAGTTAGTCAATAAGAAGTAAGTAATTAGTTTTTGTCAATATAACTTTATTTTTTATCCATGGAGAGTAAATGTTGATATGAGATCATTTTCTTCACATGTGAGAGAGAGAGAAGCGTAATTTTCATGATATGAAAAATGGTATTAGTAAATTAATCCAGTGATTCATTATGCTTATATCAATAGAGATATAAATAAATTACAAAATATGAATTTTTTGAGCTAAACATGATTACAATTTGATGTAAAATGGAATACTTTTACCAAAAATTTACAATTGGAATATGTATGTTTTTTTGGTTCAGAAATTTATTTTTTCAAAATATTTTATTATCCACCTCTACAATTTATATAAGAGAGTCAGGATTCACTTTTTCACCCACATCCAACTCCTAGGAAAAAGCTTGACATTTCACTGTTCACCTCTACCAAGAACATGAATGACCCAGTTTCTAAATTCTTTATCATTATACTTTTAGTCATTATGCATTTCAATGTTATTCTATAGACAATATCTATTCACTAAAATCATGGATGAAAAAGAAGTTTCCAATTGATGAGAAAGATTTGGATAAGCAGTTTGAAATTCCAGAAGATTTCGATTATTACCAAGATTAGCAACTTAAAGTTCTTGTTTATTTTTTTCACTATGTGAAATTAGGAAAAAAAATTTTTTTAAATGCTTCATTTTTTTACTATCTAATAAATTTGTTTATTTTATTAATTAAGTTACTGGGTTTCAATTCATTAACTCTACATGAGGCAGGGAACTGAATCTGCTCTTGTTGATTTTAAAGGGTTATAAAATTATTGAAGATAGGGGTATGACTTTTTTAAGAATTATTTCAAAAATCTTTAGGAAATCTTAATGCGATATATTTGAATTTTTAAACTTTTTATAATCTATAAAATTTTTATTGGTTTTTTAAATTAAAAAGATTCACAGAGTCGAAATATTTATAAAAAAATAAGCACCTAAATGAAGGTGAAAAGTATTCAGTATTTGTATATTTCTAAACTGTTTTATAAGTTAATTTTCCATCAATACTTATTTGCTTGTAAACAAAGTCTAAGTACTTATAATTTAAGCCTTAATAATAGGATCAACTTTTCAATGATCATTAACCATGTTCAGACAATATTTCAAAGCGCTTATTCTTTTCTAAGAATCGATCGGAATAGAACATTCGTTACCAAAATAGCCAATAGCGCCCCAAGATAACGTTTTGAAATTGTTAGGGATATTGTGAAAAATTACGTTTGGAAAATAAATTATATAAGTATTTGAAAATTTTGGATATTAAAAAAAATTTCAATTCCATTCCCACTATTCGGAAATGACAAAAATATTTTTAATTTTTTCGATCGATATAGTTAGTGTAAATTGAATTGTAAGTAATAAAAGAAAGCAATTAGATAATGTGAGAGTGAGCGTGGTGATATCATAAATAATTTTAGTAATATCTAAGTGAAATATCGTTTTCAGCTGCCTTTTTCGGAATTAATTTTTTGTTAACTCTTTGTTTCAGACCATACCGCCACCTACGATTTCATTGTATTATAGCTATGGATAAATTTCTTATAATTGAAAAGCGGAGGGAATGTGATAATGCATACCGAGAGTCTGACAAACCTGCAAAGAAGTAGAAGTGAGATGTTGACTCACTTGATGATATTACTAGCTATGAAACAAGCTCAAGAATCCCACATCCATCTCAGAAAGAGAATAAGGAAGACAATGTTACCGCACCAAATGCCATATCTCAATATGCTTATGTTAAACATTTAGCTTCGTTTAAAGGAGCATTTAAAGCATAGGGAAGTAAAATTTCATGCTTTGTCTTTCGTGGATGCTTTCTTTGAAAAATTTGATTGTGTTGAATATTACAAAGAACATGATGCAATGTTTTGCTTCTTGTTTTATACATTTTTCACCAACAACTTATGGCAATGCAGATAAATGTTCATAAAGAGTAGCTTCGATAGATGGATAAAGCCCATGGAAAGAAACTTATTGAAAAGTAGAAAGCCACATAACAACACCGTGCCACAAATTGTTTTATATAGCATGAAACAAACACACTCTATATCTTTGCTAGTAACTCGGTAGTACATGAGAAATTCCTTTCTATACAACGAGAAATATAGCATATGTGAAAGAATTGCAACATCTGAGTGGTGACACACTATGGTGTCGCCTCACTTCATGTGAAAATGCTCGACAGCATCTGGAATTCAAAATATCAATTTTCAATGAAACATCTGCATATGACACTTGAGCTTGAACTGCATCTGCACGTGGTTTACTTGAACAGATTGATACAGAGTTTGCTTACAAACTGCTGTTTTTCTCAGATATTCTTGGAAAAATTTAGAATGTATCAGAACAACTACAGAACAAACAATCAGAACTGGGAAAAGCAACAAAACTCATTTTACTACTCCAGAAAGATTTAGTTGATATAGGGAACTCTCTGAGAAGTTTAATTAACTCTGCTATGCTGCATTTCATCAAGAACAAGACATGAAAGCCTCGAAGGAAAAATTGTACGAGGATCTAATCAAAGTCATGTGCAAAACTTTAAGATCTTGTATCATGTCTTAGACTATTTAATTTGTGTAATGAACCTTGAAAACAAAAGATAGTCAAAGGCTTTATTGCACAAAATTGCAAAGTGATAAAGTAACTTGAAAGTAGGTGCTTATATAGTGGCTAAATTAGAATAATAACGGAAAACAGTGATTGCACTCTGATCAGGATAGCGTTTCACTTGCAGTTATTTGCATGTTAAGGCATTTTCTTCCTTGCTGGCAGTTTGATGTATGCGCCTTACTTCATTTGCATGGTTGATGTTGTGCTTTGCAGTTGAATGTGTGATATGTGGACTTAACTCATTTGCATGGTGGATGTTGGGCTTTGCAGTTGAATGTGTGACCTCTTATTTGCATGGGGGTGTTTTTGTGCTTGAAAACCTAGGCTAATAACATTAGCTTATTTGCATAGTACAATCTTCCGCCTTTAAGGTGAGAAGCGATTTGGAGGTTGGCGTTTTCGATAGGATCTTTTGATTAAAATGGGCGAACGTCTCCGCCAAACTCGTCCTGGTTGAAGCAACAACAGATGTATAAAATGACCAAAAAATGAGACCCTATCATAACCAAAAAAACGCTCTATCACTGTTGCAGATTTAGTGATTGGTACTGCATAAGCGAAAGGGAAACGACTAAACTCGACAATTATTGTGAGAATATAAGCATTACTTCTACACGTTGGGAGTGGTCCCTTGAATTCAGTCGATCAGCGCTTTGATAAGATCTTTCGTCCGTTCAATTTGTGATTGCTCCGCAGAAGGTTCTAGAAAAGGTCTCTGCTCCATGATTTTGGGCACCTGGTCGGTATT
This sequence comes from Nectonema munidae, assembly GCA_030549495.1. Taxonomy (NCBI): domain Eukaryota; kingdom Metazoa; phylum Nematomorpha; class Nectonematoida; family Nectonematidae; genus Nectonema; species Nectonema munidae. Next base: position 1,019,698 of record JAUIRK010000142.1, on the reverse strand, counting down.
TAATGTCGAAAACATTGAGAAACAACCGAATATCTGGATGGGGTGTGTTGTTGAGTATCATTTGTGGTCTGCAACATCCAATCGCTTGGGTGTGAGCAACGGTTGCTTTGAACCTTTTCGCGAAGCTTTCTTTTATAAAGTTGGCTGACGAGCTGGTGTCGATGTATGCTTGCGCTGCTCATGTTCACAAATCCTGTTGTTACGGACCTTGTCAAGTTTTTGAATTTCATGCAATATGATAGGTTCATGCTCCTACCTCTACAAACTCTTGAAAAATGTCCTAACTTTACGAATCTAAAACACTTTTTTTCGGGACAGTCATTGCTACTTTTATGCCGATTGTTACCACAAAAGTAACAAGTTTCGCTGTAGGTAGCTTAGTATCTAAGACGCTTTCAGACGACTCTTCTTGTTCCGACGCTGCCATAAGGTCTGAATGTTGGGAGTGATTCTGATTCATGATTTCTGAAGAAGCTAACCTTTGTTTGCAGCAAAAGAGAGTGGATAGATATACTTTTCGGAATTATTTTGCGCATTTTCGAGAGATCTTGCTCCGTCATACGCCTGTTGGAGTTCCAGAGTTGCATCCCCCAGAAGTAGTAATCTAATTTATTTATTGCTTAAACCACTTATAAACGCATCACGTATATACTCTTGATGATAGAGTTCAGCAGAAACAGCTTTGAAGTTACAGTCTTTGCTAGCGCTTTGCAGTTTCTGGAAGAATTTTTTGCTGGACTGTCCAGGGCTTTGCTTGATTGAGGGAAAAATAAATCTTGAAAAGATTTCATTCTTTGGTTTGATTTAGAGCTTGTTCAATGTTGCAATGGCGTCAGGGTAATCTTTGACATCTATAATATACTGGTAAACCACTGAGAAGATATAGTTCTCCAGAAGAGGCATTTTCTCATCCTCCGGAACCTTCGCCAAAAGGAAAAAATTCTAAAAAATTTTGAACCTGTGTTGCCATTCTCTGTCATCGTTAGGAGAATCCACACAGTTTTAAAAATGATCCATTATTAAACTTTGTGGAGTAAATTGAAATGAATCTTGAAAACAAAAGAAAATCAAAGGCTTTATTGCACAAAATCGCAAACTGATAAAGTAGCTTCAAAGCAGGTGCTTATATAGTGACTAAATTAGAATAACAACGGAAAACTGTGATTGCACCCTGATCAGGATAGCGTTTCACTTGCACTTATTTGCATGTTAACGCATGCTCTTCTCTGCTTGCGTCTACGCGTTACTTTATTTGCATGGTCGATGTTGTACTTTGTAGTTGAATGTGTGCACCTCTCATTTGCACAGGAGTGTTATTGTCCTTGCAAACCTAGGCTAATAACATTAGCTTATTTGCATAGTACAATTAGTGAATTAGATCGTCTTTTTCCAAAGAGTAACAAATATTCTATAGCATTTTTATTTTTCATTTGCATTATTTTCATAGCTTGAGGTTATACCTTTTTTGTTGATGTACTAATATAATAGCTACAGTATGTAAATATAATAACGAAGAGACGTTAATGTTTCTTTTTACAGGTAAAATATTTTATTGTACTGGTATTATCCTTAGCAAGCTAGAGTCAGTGCTAGGAATTACGGGGCCTAATTAGAAAACTGATAACGAAGCCCCTAATCTACAAGAGTAAGGTTTGTTTATATTTCGTAAAGTATGCTTGTCTATAAAGAACGAAAGAAAGTTTATTTAAAGAGTGATTTAAAGTATTTTTTCATTAACCAAGAAATAAAGTCTAAAATAAAAACATTACAGGTTTATATATAATATACCAAAAGTTTGATAGACATTATGGATATTATAAGAATTTTTGAAATTATAGGGAACGAATTTTTGATATACTACTTAGTATACGCAAGTTTTAAAAAAAAATGTTGGCTATTTTTTGAAAACTTTTACAAATTAGTTTCATAATTTGATTAAATTTGCTTTAAAAAGTTCACAGTTGGAATACTGAAAAGGTTTCTAGGCTGGGCCCAGTTTAATAAAATAGGTAAAGTAATTTTAAAACCGGTGATGATCTAAGCAAAATGTAAATGGGTTTTTGTTATAAACCCCCTAATATTCTTTTGACAATATATTTTTTCTTCTGTCTGTCTATTTCAATGCTTTGCCATTTTCATTATTGTAGGGTACATTCTGAATATTCTCAAACTGATAGAAGATCTTTTTTAAAAAACTTTCTAGGACGCTTACAGCGCTCCTCCAAACCCCAGCTAAGAAGGCTTGCTTCCTTTGCAAAAAATATTTGTACTGAATTGCCCCCACATTCAGAGACACCACCACTCAGTATGCTGTAGAGAGGTGGTCAAAATGTGCATTTTATAAAATTATAAATAAATTTATTTTCAAAATAAAATATGAAACTTACAAAATAATTTAAACAAAATTCTAATTTATTATATTTTAGAAAGTTTTGGATTAAAAAGTGCTCCAGTTTTGAGCTATATTTTTAAAAATAGGAATGACTTTTCCACTTTATTATATTAGCGTTAGATTTGCATCCTCACGAAGAAATCCTGTTAAATTCTTTCTTACTTCTAAAACTCCTATAAAAGAAAAAAATCCAAAATTTAGGGCTGGTAAATCTTATCCTAATTTATGATATTCTTTTATGCGTTAAAAACATATAATATTTGCTTGTATGCTTATTCTTTGATTATGTGAATAAGTTATTACTATCCCACACTTTTGGTTATATTCTAAAATTTATATATATATTTTTTTGTATGGATGTTCCCTTTCTTTATGTTTTGGCGTTAAAAATATGTTTTTTTGGTGCCAGAGTCAACCAGACTTGGGGTTAATAACAAATACATTGAGCTTTCTAAAATACAAATATTTGTTCAAGAGTATTTCAATTAGATATTATTTTTAAGTCTATTAATTTTACGCTGTATCGTTACTTACTATGCCATAGTTTTGTTTTTTTAAATTTTGATTAAACAATGCTTTTTAGCTTCTTACAATTCATGAAATAATCAAATTTCTCATGTTAAAGTTAATCCCAAGAAGTCTAGATATTTTTATTTTGTATTCTTCTACCTACAAGTATACGTTTCGAAAAATTATATTGGGTAATGTTTTACTTTACGGTTTCGTCAATCAAAAATTTTAATATTTTTTAATTTGTTCTATTTTTTTAAAATTTATTGAGTTAGTTTTATGTAAAAGATCTAGAATCTTTAGTAATATATATCAACGAAATAAACTACGCTGAAAAATATATAGTTTGCTTGGAATCACAACAATGAATAATTGCTTGAAAAAATTTTTGATTGACGGAACCGTAAAGTAAAACATTACCCTATATTGATTCTCACAGTAACCAGTGCCCTTAAAGTCTCTTCCCATCTAGGCTTAACAGCGATATGCTTTTCTCATATATCATGGGCGATGACTAAAAATATCCTAGCCCTGATGAACCCAGAGAGAGAAGGCTATAGCAGGGGCGCACCTTCGGGGGGGGGGGGGGGGTGATTGATAATTTAAGATAAAAGAATTTGGATTGTAGGAAAAAGCAAAGTATACAGGAAAGTAGTAAGACCAGCGATGATGTATTCATCCCAGACGTGACCAGTGAAAAAGACACAAGAAGACAAACTAAATGTTACTGAAATGAGGATGTTAAATGGATGACTGGAAAGACAATAAAAGACAAAATTGAAAACAATATGATCTGAAAGGTAACAAAAGTCGGTAAAGTATCAGAGGAAGTAGACTCAGATATTAGGCCACATAATGAGAAAAGATGAGGATCATATAGGAAAAAAAGTGATGAATATGGAAATGAAAGGGAAGAGGAAGGCTGAAACTCGGATGGTTTGATTGTTTCAGAAAGGATTTCAAAGACCTTGATGGAAATGATGTCTGGGATAGACAAGGATGTAGAAAGAAAATCAAAAACATCGACCCTTTAGAAAATGGGAAAAGATGAAAAAGAAGAAGAAGTTGGAGTTGAGATTAGGTTTAGTGTTCGCGAAATCGTACATACATACATTCTTACTTTCTTATTTATTTGTATTACACGTCTGATACAAAAAACGTCTAGCCATACAAACATACTACATACATATTGACACTACACGCCCATACACTGAAATACTTAAATCTCAAAAACAGCGGTATAGCGAAAAATAGGCAATCAAACACAGTTAATGGGTTCTCTTCTAAAATTTTCAGAACTTCTATTTTGTAAAATTCCATTATTAATGGTGTAACAAAATCATTTATTGCTGGCTATATTTTTAATACCCTTTTTAAGATAATCCTATGATAGATTTATTTTTGAGCTCTTCTCCACATAACATAACCAAAGCAGCTAAAAGCCGATAAGGTCAATTCAACCTATCCTTGAGGTGGGAGCGTAGGTTCTCAATTTAGTTGGTCTGGGTTCGATTCCCGATCTTGACTATTCTTATCATATCTGTCCAATGTCCATCTCTGGAAGATTATTCTCTTGGATGCGATTCTTCTTCTTTATATCAACCACCTTATCTCTAAGTTGGGGTCGGTGGTTGAGATCCGCTGTTTTCACATCTCTCTGTTAAGTGCTTCGTCTTTGTTTAGTCCAAGCTTTTGCAGTCGCTCCTTCAGCACATCCTTCCATCTCTTTCGTTGTCTGCTTCTTTTTTCTTCCTCTTCTTTTTCCAGAGCTTGGCGCACCACGTCATCTTGCTTCTTTCTTAAAACATGCCCGTACCACCGCAACTTACTACGTTCCGCTACAGCCAACACACTTACCTCTACGCCCTTCTTTCTTCTAATCCCTTCGTTTCTTATCTTATCTTTTAAAGTTGTTCCCAACATTTTTCTCAGCATCTTCATTTCTGTCGTCATTAATTTTCTTTTTTCCTTAAGCTCCAGCATTCGCATCCATAAGTCAGCACCGGTCGAACAATTGAAGTGTAAATCTTCATTTTTAGTTTCACCAGCATTCTTTTATCAAAAGAATAAAGATAGCTTCAGCTCATTCCCGTACCTATCTTTCACATGCATTACAATATCCTCACTTTTGCTACATACCATTGTCTCTCTCTTTCCAGAATTCATCTTCAATCCATATTTACTTGCCATTTTATGATTCTATTCTGTAATTCTTCGTTATCGGCTACTATTGCTAAGTCATCAGCGAATAAAAGCTCCTAAAGTTCTTCTTAAATGTTTTGAGAGCTCATCAATAACCAACGCAAACAACAATGAACTCAATGCCGAACTTTGATGCAACCCTATTTTCACTTCAAAGTCCCTCAACATTCCTTCCGCCGTTTTAATAGATGTTTTTGAGTTATTATACATTTCTTTAATCAATCTCACCAGTTTTTCGGATACTCCCTTCTTACGCAAGCACCAACAAACTACTTCCTTAGGAATTGTATCACATGCCTTCTCTAAATCCGCAAAAAAGTGATGAATTTCCTTCAATTTTCTTTTTTATTAATTGTCTCGTGATAAAAATCTTGTTTATTGCGCTTTTTCCAGGCATAAATCCAAACTGTTTTTGGTCTATTTTTATCACCGAACGGATTCGCTTGTCTATAATTTTTTCTAGAACTTTCAGTCCATGCTCCAGTAACTTCACTCTACGATAACTACCACATTGCAAGATGTCTCCTTTCTTTTTCCAAATGGGCACTACTAGGCTTTTTAGTTGTATGTCCTCCTGCTTTAATCATATGAATACTAACCTCAGTAAGCTACTCTAGAGTCCAGACGTATTGCGCCCCAAGACTTTTTGACTCACTGATATCAAACTCTTCTTTATTTTACCCCACATTTCTTCGACATTCTCGCTCTTTCCTCTTTGTACACCTACCTTTTTTTATCGCTTTCATAAATTCAAATCTTATTCCAGTTTCCTTTTAATTCCAAATCTTTAATTTCTTGTCTTTTTGAATGTTTTCTTCATATGTTTTGTTTCTATAGCAGTCCAGTACACGCAATTTGTGTTGGCTGACAACTTCACTTCCAAGAATAGCCTTACAATCTTTTAAATTTTTTGCACATGTATTTCTTTGAAGCGATCACAATTTTCTCCAACGTGCCCATTCATTCAAATCACCTCCAATTAAGAATGCTTCATCTTCTTTTACTTCCTCAATCATTTCTTCCAAAATAACCACGAAATTTTTTTCTTCTTCTTCCTTGTATCCATTCTGCGGTGCGTTTGCGGATATAAGGTTTTCCAGTTTATCTTTTCCTGTAAGCTTGGTTCGAATCAGTCGATCTATGTTGTTTTTAATTCCATTTCCTTGTTCTTCCACTTAGATGAGAGTATAATCCCTACTCCATTCTTTTTGTTCGAGCTTCCATTCTAAATAATTTTATATCCTTCCCCTATTTCCTTAACAGGATTACCTCCTCATCTTGCTTTCTGCACACACATTACTTCAATACTTCTCTTCTTCATTTCTTCTTTCAACTCAAAGATCATTTAGTTAAAAACAACTCCGCCACTAGAAGGCAGATTTAAAGATTTACTGCTAGAGGCTTTTTGAGACATTTCTAGGAGAATAGGAGCTTATTCCTATTCCCAGCCTCGGCGTTAGCAGCATTTGGAGCCCTTCTCTTGGATGCGATAACGACAACTAAAAATATCATAGAAGTATATTATTGACCAATGTGGAAATTATTTTAGCAAATTTTTGAAGTGTTGAGTCTTATTTTTGTCTGTTGTTCTTTTATTAAATTTTCTACATTTTTAAGACACCTTTTAACCACTCAAGATTTGTACCTCGACCACTTGTATAAAGAGTTTGATCTAAGGTGCAGGAATTACTTACCATTTACGAGTGAGGCACCATATTAAAATCAATCTTTCAAAAACTCACATTAGAGGACTGGTGCCAATATAAAGATGAGCTAATGAAATATAATAGGCTTATTTGTACTTGCTGTAGTATGCTTGTTGTACGCGCCATAATGAAACGTGTGTGTACATTGTTTAGAGGTTGGTGTTGATAAGTACGGCTATCAGAAGAAGATGCTGGTTAAAGATAGAAAGACTGGCCTTTTCAAAGAAAAATGTGGAAAATACATCATTTTTCCCAACGCCATACCTGAACTCATCGTACCCGATTTAACCGACTTCAAAGTATTTCTCTTATATCTTTAGTGCGAAGAAGATGTGCAATGCATACTCACTCTATTGTTGCACACACAATGACTTAGCTTCGTTGCGGCTGATAGCATTTTCAGCTTTTGTAGGGCTTTTTGCATCATTTACTTTTTAGCTCATTATTTTGCATCTACTAAAACTGAGAATGAGTATCTAGCAGGCTAGATAGATTGAAAAATAGTCACAAATAAGTTTAGTTTACTAGAAAAAGATTGTATAGGCATATCCGACTATCCAAAGGTTGTAGTGAGGTAGTATGATGTTCCCAATTTTTTTAAATGAACACATTTTTGATCGTGTCTCTTCTGCAATACAGTGGAGCCCGCTTATTGTCATACCCTCCGTGTATGAATAAATTATGACATAATCCGGGATATTCTAATATCCGGGCTTAGCTATTTTCATGATTATGGTGGTTATAACGATTTAACTGTGCGTGGTTATACATGTAGGGGCCTACACTGATAAGTGGCAACACGATGGTTAACAATTAAAACAAGTATTTATTACATTTTTCAGACATTATTATCACAATATACAAATAAAAGAATAAAAAATTTATTTATCACTTTTTTCATACATTATTTATTAAAATGTACAAATAAAAAATATATACACACGCATTGACAAGTAGGCCTTAACAATCCATCAGGTAAGTTTTTTTTCATTTGAAGCTGTGGATCTGCGAATTGTCTATTTAGATTTAAAAAAGTCTGTTATGCAGGTCTGTTTGGCCGAATGTTGCAACCGCCGTTTGCATCTCACTTTCCAGAGTGTAGAAGGTGGTGAGATCGTGGCCGATGGCTTCCAGATAGGCACGCACAGATGACAGGCCGTCGAGGGCAACATGGGCCTTTGGTGGTGGAGGCAGTTCAGCTGACTCATCGTCACTGTCAGCAGTGGGGCAGACATCTGGCTGGCGTACTGTGTCACAGATGTCGTCATCTGTCAAGACCCCATGGCACTCAGTCTGGGAATCCACGTCCACGTAGGCCTGGAACGCTTCTGTTGTCATCCCATCTGGTGCCTGGACCTGGTGGTCTGCAGTGGGAGCATCTGGAGCAGAGGGGATGCGGAAGCCGGCATGGACAAAGCAGTTTGCCACACTGGACTGTTTTACATCCTGCCATGCCACTTTCAACATGTGCATAGCATCCAGGACTGTAAACTTGCGGGCGAAGGTGCTGGCAGAGAACTCAGCTTCACCTGCGTCGATGTATGCAACAATCTTCTGGACCACCTTCTTCCTGTAGAGTGCCTTCAGGTTTCGGATGATCCCCATGTCACATGGCTGCATGATGGAGGTCGTGTTGGGCGGCAGGAAGAAGAGGCGAATGTGGGATCTGCTGCATCCTTGGGGTGAGCCGAGCAGTTGTCGAGGACAAGGGCAATGTGCCGCCCCTGCCTGGCCATGTCACGTTCAAAGTCTCTTAGCCAGTCTCGAAACAGGTGGCCAGTCATCCATGCGTTTTTATTGTTCATGTATGGGACTGGAAGCTGAGGGACTCCTCTAAAGCACCTGGGCTTGGCACTTTTGCCAACCACCAGTAGAGGACGCTTGTCACTGCCGTCCATGTTGGCAGTGACGAGGGCGGTGAGACGCTCCTTGACCTTCTTGCTGCCGCTCAGCTTCTGTACTGCATCTGCCAAGGTGCCGTCAGGTAGGGCACGGAAGTAGATTCCCGTCTCATCTGCGTTGTAGACGTCACAGGGTTCATACTTCTCAAGCAGCTTGGGCAGCACAGTTGAAAGCCATGTGTCTGCAGCTGGGTGTCAGCATCACTTTTCTCCCCATGTGCCTTTTTATATTTGATCGAGAAACGGTCCTTCCAACGGCAGATCCAGCCATTGGTTGCCTTGAAATCGTCCTTTCCTAGGTTGGCGCGAGCTGGTTGGCTTCTCCTCCAGGACTGCAGTGGTGATGGGACAGCATGGGTACGGGCATCCACGAACCAGGTGTAAAGGGCGTCTCGACGTCAGCTGCCTTGTCAGTCCGCTGCGCTGGGTTGCGTTCTTGTTCTGTCAGCATCTTTCAGGATCTGGGACTTCTTGCTGAGAATTTTGAAATGGTGGACTGTGAAACACCATACGTTTTGGACAATTGAGTTTGTGATTGGCTAGATGACCACTTTATGATCTCCAGCTTCTGGGCAAGGGACAAGTCATTTAGCTTACGTTTAGCACTCTGATTAAAAACTGAAGAATAGCTTAGCAAAAACTGCCCTTTTTATCCGCAAATGTTGTTTTGATTGGGAAGTTTATTTAAGATCAAAAGGATGCTTCAAGACCTGTGTGTGCAGCTGTGTGTGTGTGTGCAGTGTGTGTGTTGCTATGCGTGCGTGCATGTGCGAAGCTTCGTGATCACAATGTTGCTTTCGTGATCACATGTGATTTATCGACGCAATAACCTGTCAGAAGTCTCACCAAATGGTTAAAGCCAAATGATTTTTAACGGGAAAGTGCGACCATGCGCGAACACTCATCATGGTGATGCTTATCGATAACATCGTCATGGTTAATTAAGGGATTAGACTTTGATGTAACTTATTGGTGCATTACTGTTGGTTTAGTGATAAGATAGGAGTTCAAGTTGATGAAAAAATGCGTGTATCGGCGCGATAATCCTGCAAAATGTTATCCTAAAAATTAATTTTGGCTAATTTTCTATGACAATAAACGGGAATATCTATGACATTAAACGAGCAAATTTCTATGTTTTGTATAGAAAATGGTTTGGGATTTCAATATTTTATGACAATAAACGGGATATTCTATAAAACGGTATGATATTAAGTGGGCACTACTGTACTGCCCATGCGTTGATTCAAAACTTCAAAGAAATTAATTTTGAATATATTTATTTTATATATAAAAAAACAAAGAACACGACCGAATATATACAAAAACAGGATAAATTGCGTGGAAAAGATGGCGTCACTTTGTGCTTTCGCGTTTAATCACAATAATAAAGCAAAACAAGTTGTTAGCGCTGCAAAAGCCTCATCGCTCTAATAAATGCGCAACAACGAGAAGGATGAATGCACGCGCGATTCACACTTCTACTGATTTGTCATTGAACCTATATTGAAAGCATCTGAAATATCGAGCTTTGAACATTGTTGTTGAGTTAATCGAAGTTCAAAGGATGTAAGCTGAAATCAAAGCAAACATGAATTACTTATTCGACTTATCCAACTCAAACAAAGAATTTAACGTGTGAGACATGTACCGCGATTCGATTTCGAGACAAGCTGGATTTCAACTTTTCCGAATTTGAGTTATCGATCCAAAATCCCAGATCAACGGATAAACTGCAATCCATTGTAAGAGATGGCTCAATGAGCAGTAGCAAAGCTACGGAAAATGTATCAAGACACTTTTGCATGCTTTGCACCAGGGCTGGCGAGTAGTGATAATTTTTGCAATGCTCCTACTCTTATTTCGGAGTAAAAACTTTTTTTATGGATCATTTTAATCAATGTCTTTTTCCTATGTACACGCCTATCTTCGAAATAAACTTTAAACAGCCTCATCAATCATCATAGAATATATTACTATTATTAAATACACTCGTCAGAATCATTCCACACACAACATATTACTTTCAAGTAAACTCATCATACCTGATGCAGTTCATACAATATATTACTATTATTAAACTCAACAGATAATTATGTTCATCATGCCAAATGTATTTACAAATTCCTATAGGCGCTTTCCTATATACCTGATACACACATACACAAAATAATAGGAAAGCTAAAGGCGCTGCTTGAGTGTGTTTATGGGTCATCCATATATGTAGTGTGTCCACTTTAGGTCTTTTTTTCATTCCCCGGGGAACGAGGACCTCGTAATTTTTGAAAATTTCCCCAGGGAAGAAAAAGCGATTTTTTTACAGTAAAAACTGTTCAGAAAAGAATTTAAAAGTCTCATATAAGATTTTTATTGAAAAAAATTTAAATGCATAAAAGATTTATGTTTTAAAAAAATATCTAAGAAAAATTAGAGCGTTCAAAGTTTCATCATTCAACTGGTTTCTTATTTTTGTAGAAAAATAACCCATTGACGAAAACACTCTTTCGGCATCAAACACCAAAAACAGCATGCTCTATGTTTAAGGGGTATGAGAGCGAGGAAGCTGGCATAAAATTCAAAATTTTAGAGGACGCCTTATATGGATAGATAAGCACTAATAAGTATTTAATCATAGGAAGTTTTATTTAAGGAAAATACAGAATAATGTACTTGTACGTAGTTCTTAAAAGAATATGGATTCGATCAAATCTTTTTTTATTGACACGCGGATATCTTACTTTATAATTTTGAGTGCTGAAAATAGTCTTTCAACGTTGACTTGGGTAGGTGGTGGAGCATTAACCCAAAAGGCGACATCTTGAATCAAGATTGAATATGTTTTTATGCCTCTATCACTACTTTGATGCTCGAACAACTTTCTGCATTAAGGTAGGCCTGTGATAAAGCTTTTTTTATAATCACATTCATCCCAACCAGAAGTGCACGGTGAAGATGGAGCGCATGTTGCCACTGTTTCTTTTACTTATATCAAGTAGTACCACTTTTTTCCTCTAGCTATCTGATCAGAAGTATTCTACGAAATATTGTTAAGTAAACAACTCTCTCTGCGTTTTATAGACGAAAGCTTCAATAGTCAAAGCGGGTCTTTTACAGAGTGTACGGTTAGTGATGATGATCAGGGCTTTGGAGCCGCCTCAAAATTGCTCTCCTTCACCACCCTGGTGTAAATACTAAATACGTCCTGTAATATATACTAGCCCGTCCAGTGGTCGTTCCTCGCTTCGCTCGAAACATAGGATAGTTTTTAAGCAGATTTAGCTGAAATTTATCTTATTATATCTGTGTCTGTTAAAAGTCATTTGAGTATACTGGCTCTGGATTACAGGTCCTCCCAAAAAGGTATTATCCGCTCAAAGGCGGGGTGTCATGTGAGCCAGAACTCACACTCGTTGTCGCCTGCTTTCTCACCGTCCCTCTTTCCCTTAGTCTTTAATTGCTTTAACTATACTTGAAATTGAAAATACAAAACCCAAATTTCCGCCCGTCTGTGTTTTCTTAGCGAAAAACTAACAAGAAATATTTCGGTCAACTACGATCCCCTTCTTCTGTCTTCAAACGTGAGCATCCTCAATGAAGGTTTAGTAAAGAACATCTGTGAGCAGATAAAGTTTTTTTATTTTGTCTCTTTCTAATTTTTCTTTCTTTTTAAGCAAAACCTTCTCATGTTTCATTAGATTTTTAGCCAACTCTTGTGCTCTTTTAACCTCTCCTTTTCTCTAATTTTCTACCCTTTTTTAGTTTTTTATTTTCTTCTTTCAATATTTTCGCTTCATGTGTTGATTTCATTTTTCTTAATTTTTTCTGCACCTTCTATTCTTCTTCTTCGAATAGGATTATAAATTTTACTAATTTTAAAACCCTCTTTAAATTTTCTTTTCCGATCGCTTCTTCCAATACTTTAGCTTCATATTGTGATTTCTTTTCTTCTAATTTTTGTTCTTCTGACATCGTTTCTTCAAGTTTACTTTTATTGTTTTCATTTAATTTCCCAAATTTCTTGATACCTCTTGTTAAAAAATTGTCACGATTTTTATAATCTTTATCCTTAATACTGAATCCATCATAATCATCTTCATTGTTTCGTTCATTAACATTTTCTTCACCTTGACCATCAGCAAAATTATCTTAAATAACAAAATAACCTTCATTATCTCTAACATCATAGAATATATCTCCTTGTGAGGTTACTCCAATTTCTCATTTTGCCATTGTTTTTATCTAAAATTATTGATTTTATATTTTCTTCTATTGCTAGCCGGTCCCGTGGTCGTTTTCGAGCGAAGCTGCGCTCGAAACAGGATATTTGGTAGTGTGTATTTTTTATATGGTCTGATGAGTTGCTAATGGTGTTATAGGGAAACTGTGAGACTTTAGATACATCACGAAATGGCTCGGAGCCAGACACGGGGAGCCGCCTTTTGTTATTTGTGACTCCGACTCCTAGTAGAAAAAATTGTGCGGGTTCCAGCTCCAAAGCCCTGCATTGAACACAAGAGTTATATATTTCATTAAGTTAAAACGCTATTTCGTTATATTTTTTCTATTTAGCTGAAGCCATATGTTTCTTACCGCACCAAAGAAGTTGCTCGGCACAAGGTCACCCCAGAAAATCTATTCCTCAAGTTCTATGCGCCCGAAATCAAGAAAACGTTTGAAAGCATTAAAGATGATGCGGAGCGTGTTATCGCCATCAAGCAGGAGTTGGAATCCGTGCAATCCGAGATCAAAATTCACAAGGAAAGAAACTTCAAGAACAGGCACTTTAGTACCCTTCACACCCCAACAATCAGTCCCTACGACAACGAAAACAACCCCTGATTTCCTCGCCTTTTTAAATAAAATTATCCCAAGCATTTTTCGCCCTTTAAGCGAGTGCTCCTAAAAGCTAAAGTATCCTAAAGATACTTTTAAACATAAATACGACAGCATTCAATTCGCGCACTTTTACATTTCAAAATTACAGAGCAAAGAATCGCATCAGTGTGAAATGTATTCGTTAACCTAACTAGCGATAGAAGTGCTCTGAATGACGGATGCAGTTTCGAATGCACCGATAACTTAACAGCCGAAGCATCTCGTGTGATGATGGGTTAATCCGACCTCTACTTCTACAGCAACAATCATGTCGGATCAAAAATATTTAAAAAAATCAATGAATCTTATTATTCACTGAAAAAAAGTGTTGATTGTCGGTGTCGGATTAGAAGATCATCACTCTGATCATTATGGTTTATCCGATTTGGTAGAGGTATTTTAATAATTCTTCTTAACTTGCTTACGCTATGTAGTATCATCAAGGTAATGAATGATGTTGGCTTTACTGAGTGCAATTTTAGTAAAACTTTTACAGCTCCTGTTTTCTTTTTCCCTCGCTACCTAGGATTATTATTGTCCATCTACTCTGTGAATCACCACAAATACATTCTGGTGAATGAAAACCTACTACTGTTGCCATATGTTATCATTTTTTAGTTCGATTCTTTATGGGTTTGCAAATATAATTAATAAAAACTACCATGACACCCTTTCACAAAAATATTAAAAATCTAGATAGTGTAACTAGGGATTTAAAAATTAAGCGAAAATCTTTGAAACTGTTGACTTATGGTGAATGAAAGAAATTTATTTATTTATTTATTTGCTTCTGTATTGATGTGTAGATATGTGTGTGTGTATGCTTATATATGTAACTAATAGTATATAAACTTTACAAGTACAAAGTCTACAATGTAAGTAAATAATATAAAGTTTAAAAATAAAAAGTTAAAGGTACTTAATATACGAAATAAAGAATTAATGAAATTCAAATGCTTAAAGTCTTAGAAGAACATAAAATTAAAAGAAACTAGAAGGAGTTTAAGGGGATACAGCAGGTGTCTTGTGCGTCCCTGGATTGCTCGGTAGCTGTTCAAAATCGTTTCTTCAATTAATGCATTAACTTTTGCAAGCACATTTCCATCAAGAAAAGTATTTATAATGTGACTAAAAGAATTCCAACAATCAGGAACTTTAAAAAACATACTTTGCTTGGATACTTTCTTTTTCGCATGAAAAACAAGAAGCTTGTCAGGGAATCTTTCTTCATATTTGTCAAAACTTCCTGATAATGTGAAAAAGTCAGCAAAGTTCAATGGGCATTGACCAGAAAAAAAATTATGTCTTGAATTTTTAAGCACTTCATTTTTATTTATTTTTTTTATTAAAAATTGATTTAAAATGAAAAGGATTTCTTAACAAAAATTTTACATTAAAAGCGGATATACATATTTTGTGTAGCGCCATTTGGAATTGGTGTCATTTGCGTTATAAATCGTTGCATGTGCAGGTGGAGGAGTGTGCAAAACGAAAGATTAATTGGAAAATTTTTTGCCATAACCAATACAATTGAAAATTGAATTAGCAGGATTATTTGTTCATGAAGATGGTTTAAATGATATTTGGCAAAGAATCGCTACCAAGGGTGATATATAAGAGTTTGTTGATGTGGTAGGGGGAGCTGAAATTTCAATATTTATGTATTACGCAACTTATGTATGTCCCCTACATATAATTAGTAATCCATAATTTTCATGAAAAACGGTGTTTATTTTTCCAAAAATTAATTGTTAAGTCAGCTAGAATGTTTTGCTTCGAGCATTAAGGATGCTTTTAATGATACAACATTTGAAGGAAACAAATGTGTCAAAAAATATTTAATTCAAAGGATCTAACTAGAGGCATGATATTTTGAACATTTTTTAAGTTGGAAATGAAAAGTTCCCAATTTGATGGTGGGTTTGATAATGAATGTTTGAGAAATAATTTGATTGTTTTCTGTTCAGATGGGGCAAGTGTAATGCTTGGCGGCAATTCTGGGGTAGGCATTATACTTAGAAACGATTATCCTAAGATTGTCCTTTGGCAGGGCTGGCCTTAGGCCACCGCAACCTATGCAGCGGCAGTGGGCTCCGCGCTTCTCATTTTGATGATATATTGTATGATTTCGCTAAATGCAAGGTTCGCAAAGTAAAGTTACTTTGATCGTCATTTTGTGTTAATGAAAAAGTAATAAAACAAATTCCTTTTCTTTTTTTCAAAATCTTATTTCTCACTTTTAATCTTTTTTCCTACCCACACTTGGCCCCGCGCAATCCATTTTGCATAGGGCCGTCCTTTAGCATTGCTTAAATCATCGTTTACAACTTGTTTTGGACGATTCTGTCCATGACAAAACCAGTGAACCATTTCAAAATATTCATGGATAAAATCTACACAAATTTTCACCAATCAAACAAAAACCAAATGCAACTCTTTAAAATTTCAGAAGAACTTGTGCAACAAATACTGAAGATTGGTAGAGTTCTAGGACCAAAGTGGGCTGCTTGCAGTCTAAGATGTGCGCTTGCTGTGTGACGTGCTTATCCAGCATTGTACAAATATTTTTCTAGTGAAGCAAAGTATTCAGGGATGGCTGCACGTCTTTGCAACAAGCATTTCTTGGGGGATCTGGTACTGATGATAGATATACTTTAAAAAATTTCCTTTAAATGGCCTTCACGCTAGAAATTTAACACTGACAAAAACTGAACAGTTAATAAAAAGGACCATTAAGGCATTTGAAATGCTAGAAAACAAAGAAAATCAATGTCAGAGCTGCTTCAGATGCTTTTAAAGATATTTATTTTGTTGAAAATAACAAAGTCATTAACCTTCTTTGTCAAAAACTAAAACAGTAATAGCCTAATTCGTGGAATATTGAAGAAGTAATTGTACCTTGGAGAGCGACAGAAGAGAATTTAGTAAAGTTTTTTATCATGAAATCAATATCAATGATTTTCGGGACTCCGTAGAAAATATCCTGCAAAATTTTAGAAACCCTGCAAAGGCTCAGGTTGCTCATAGTGTACAGAAAGCTAAAATTATTATCAATGATATTGCTGTCAGTTCTGTAGAAGCAGAACGAGGTTTTTCAAGAATGAATATCATATTCAGATAAAAGGAGTCGCCTTACAGTTGAGAATGTAGCTAATCTTATGATAATTAATCTGATCGGTCTTCCGTTTAACTCATGGAATCCCACTCCTTCGGGCAAGATGGTGCTTAGAAGTAACAACTCAGCTGATGACAGAATGAAGATAAATAAAAATAACGACATTGATGATAATCAGGTTGCCATTTGGAAATATTTAAAGTAAAGTATTCTAAAATTTATGTTAAAAGATTCCAGTAAAGATTTTACTTTATATTTTAAGTAGATCTGAGACTACCATTCATTTTTAAAAATTGTTAAGATATATTTTTTATGCCTACAATTTGACGATAATTTTTGAGATGCTAATTTCACATGTAATTATATTCATTCTTTTAAATACCCTAACTACCAGAGAGCTCTAGAAACAAAGTATTTAAATAATGTGTATTAATGAAGTAAAATAATTTTTTCAAATTTTTGGCGCATAACGATGTCAACCTAAACTTGAAAATCAGCTCAAGGTTCTGCATAAAAGATAATCTAAAAAAAATTTTTTAATAAAGAGAAATTCTGGTTTAGAACTATAAAAAAAAAGCAACAATATATTTCAAACATATACTCATTATTATTAGAAATATTGTTCAGTTTATTTTTATGATGTTTGAAATCTTTTCAAAAGATCTCTAACTTTGAGTACAAATATGATTTATTTTGATACTCAATTAAAAATGCCAACAGTATATCTTATTCCAATTCATATTATTGCTACTAACACTAAAACCATTTTTAATCATTCTGAGTTAAATTTTATAGTTAGTGTTTCATCATTTATTCCTGTGATATCTAAAACAAAGGATTTTTGGTCAAAAGTATCTGTGCAATCAAATAATATAAAAAAACTAGTTTTTTTATATTCATCTTCTCATTCTTTTCTTGCACAATTTTTTGACCTAATGTTGGAAAATTTGAAATTAAATGTGATAGTAGAGTTTGGTAAATTAAGTTCATCTGAAGATTCACAAGAGCATTAGGGAAAGGATAATAAAAAAGGTTCGTATTGTTTATCAATTTCGTATTCATGTTCTTGCTTCTTGTATCTCATATCACCATCCACTTTTGATGTCGAAATAAAAATAAATCCATCGCTATTAAAAAAATTGACAATTACAAATTGGCTTCCAAACTTAATTCTCTAAACTTTCATAATATTTTATCCGCTTACTATTATGATCCCAATTCATTTTCCATGATTTTAAACAATATTATCTCCAATAAAGTTGAATTGTGTACCTTATTAAAAAAAGTTTATAAAAACACAAATATATTTATGCTCATAATCCTTGGATGACTCCTGGGCTACTGAAGTCAATTTGAGTGCGTAATCGCTTATTTTATCGTTTGAAAATAATACAAGAAATGACAACTCTTATGATACCTTGAAAAATATTTTTTTTATAGGAAGAAATTAAAAATACTTACTACAAAACTTTTGATTCTTGTTCTTCTAGGCAGCTATGGAAAAAACTTAATAATTTCACTAATAATTCTTCAAATGAAGTAAAGTAATAGAGGAAGAAAGCTGCATTGCTAGTTATTTTAATCAACATTTATGCATTAACAATTCCTTTAATAGACATATAGATTAAAAATGTTTTTGAAATTTCTATAACTTTGATCAAAAATATTATAAAATTGCTCCTATATTATAAATATGTATATAACTCTTACATTGAGTTTTCCATATTTCCAAACATTTTAAATTTTGCAAGGTGATTCCCATTTTTAAAAAAGGACTCAAATATGTGATGTCGATCTATATCCCTATTTCAATTATTTAATATTTATCAAAAATTTTCGAAAAACTACTTTACAAGAGGTATGCATACTTTTCCCAACACAATATTATCTATTTCAAGCAACTTGGCTTTAGGAAGGGACATTCAACTTCTCTCCTCCATTCTCTGTTTATTGACAGAATAAAAAAAATTTTAATGAAATATTTTGTTTTTTCTCGATTTGTCGAAAATCTGTCTCCCATTCTCTTTTGATTTTTAAACTTCCGAAACTTGGATTTGATTCTAAAGCATGTGAGTTTATGAAATCCTATTTAAGTGATAGATTTCAATTTGTGTGTGTCAAGGGTAATCTGTCTAATTTTCTTCCTGTTAATTGTCGTGTCCCTCAAGGATCAGTCCTCGGCCCTCTTTTGTTCAATGTTTATATAAATGACATTCTTTAAGTCTGTAAGTCATTTGATTTATTTATGTATGCTAATTATATTGCAGTTTTGACTTCTTTTGAAAACAGTTTTCAAAATATTATAAACTATCCACTCCCGGGATCGTTTTTCTCTTCAGTCCAAACAGTGTTTCTCGCTGTGCTAGAAAAATAGAATCATTGGTAGTGTGTATTTTTATATGGTCTAATGAGTTGCTAATTGTGTTATAAGGTGTGGTGATGAGTTATTTGTTAGCATAGTTGTATTTTTCTGTGTATTTTTGCTCATTACACCATTTAAAAATACACAAAATATAAATAATTTCAACCAGTCAGAATAATTCAAGCGACACATACATACAGATAGATGAGCTCATCAGATCATATAAAAATATCAACAAAACATATAAATAATTTCAACCAATCAGAATGCTTTCCGCGACGCATACACTGACGCACACACACAGACGCTAGCCTATTATTACATAGATTGCTTTTCTCTAAATAGCCTCAATGTTAACATTGATAAGAGTAAAACGATGCTTTTTCCAAATTTTAAAATATAGCTCTCTGAATTTGGCTTTTATTTTGTTGAATCATTTAATATCTTAGGCCTTGTCATTGATAAAAAGCTTAGTTGAAAAATGCATAGTTTTCATGTTTTGGCCAAACTAAATTATGTATTGGAAAAGTGAAGCTTTCAAAAACTTACTTCCTTTGAAAATTAAAATATTAATTTATAAATTCCTTTTTGTACCCTATCTTATCTATAGTGTTAAAAACTGTGGTTACTCGAACTGTAATAATATTATTGTTGCACAGAAAAAAGCAATTCCAAATATTTTCAACAAGCCCTCTTTTTTTCACACATCTGATATTTTTACACTTGGAGGATACTGAAGTTCTAAATTTTTCAATAACTTGTAACCGATTACCTTTTCTATCTGGTTCGTTTTAAACAATGAAATCCAAAACTATTCCCTGAGAAATTTGACTTGTCTTTTTCTCACAAGATACAGACTTCATAAATCCGATACTTCCCTAAAATTCAGAATTTGTAAACTTTAGAATACTCATCTCAATCATGTTTTGCCTTCTACGATTCGCCTAGGATTGGAAAGAAAATGTTTTTTATTTATCAAACATTTTCACTTTTTCTAAATACACTGCTCCCTCGCTTTACCGCCACCCCGATTTACAACCAACTCCGCATACCGCCATACAATTATGTAGACCCGATTTCTCTCCATTATAATTCCCCGATTTAACGCCCCTCGCTATCCGCAAATAACATTGATAGAACAAGCACACTTTACTTCATTGAAATAACCCTCGATTTAACGCCATGCGTTGTTGATGCAATTTTAGCAGTGATTAATGAATTGTTTATCTGACACTCTTGCTTAAGTTTCTGACAGAATAAGGATGATATACAACAAAAATCGATAAAATATAATTTTAGTTGGATAGCATATTTCATATCATGATATATACATCATCATTGTTTTTGCATCACGTTGTACATAGTACTAATTATTCAAAACGTGTCAAAAAAAAGAAATCATTGAGTTCCATGAAAGTCATCTAATGGCTAGTCAACAGGTAATTGCTGAACATTTCAGTAAAGTTTGGTGATTTGAAATTAAAAGAAGGACTGTTGGAGATATTTTAAAAGAAAAGTGGCAAAAGTTTGATGTTTCGGTAAAACATAAAAAGACAGCATTACACACAAATTTAGAAGAGGCTTTGTTTATGTGGTTTAATAGCATCCGTAACAATAACGGCATAATTACTGATGATATTTTGAAAGAGAAAGCTAAAGTGTTTGGTTCTGAATTTAATATTACCAACTTTACATACTCAAACGGTTGGCTGCACCGGTTCAAACATCGCTACAATATCAAATGTCAAACTTTAAGCGGAGAAAGCGCCGGTGTAGATTCATCAATTATTTTAAATTGGCTTAATGAAACTATAAAAGTTATAAAAAAAAACTATAACAAAGGAGATATTTTTAATATAGACGAAACTGGATTATTTTTTCGTCTTTGGCCCAATAAATCGTTAACTACGTCAAACATGAAAAAGGATAAAAAAAACTCAAAGATCGCGTTATGGTAGTCCTTGGTTGTAACGCTGATGGTACAGAGAAGATCAGAACCTTGGTTATTGGCCGTGTTAAAAACCCGAGGTGTTTTAAAAACTTTAATTTTAATCTTTACGTTAATTACACCTGGAATTCTAAAGTCTGGATGAGATCAACTGTTTTTTGCCGTCCGCCATATTTATTTATAGAACGGATATGCTTTTTTTCGTCAAATTTAGCCCCGATTTTATATCATGTATTGCTGTCAAATTAACTATAATAATGTATTTACTTTTATTTATTCAAAAATAATAGCCTTTGTCATAATTTTCCTTCTATTTATGTTTTAGTGACATTTTTGTACTCATTAGGCATTTTTAGTTACTGTTAATAAAGGAAATTCACGCAAGAAAATATTTTTGGCTACTAGTAACAAATCTAGAAAGTGATATTATAATAAGGAAAACGCTCAAATGAGGTACTCAAATTGTAAACAAAAAGCAATGCTGGATTTTAACTTCAAAAAATAAATAAATTTAAATAAATTTTTGGATTTCTTACTTTAATTATTATATGCCATACTTTATAATACTACTCAAAGCAAATAATACAGCTACATTTTCGATACCCCCGATATACCGCTAATTGATGATAACCCCAATAGTGGCGGTATATCGAGGCTGCACTGTTTTCAGTTTCCCTTCACTTATTCTGTCTATATTTTTGTTTTTTAATTGGTTGGTAGAATATCAACATTTCTTATGAATTTTTTTCTGCCATCCTATACATACTACA
The DNA here is from genome assembly GCA_030549495.1 of Nectonema munidae. Lineage (NCBI taxonomy): Eukaryota > Metazoa > Nematomorpha > Nectonematoida > Nectonematidae > Nectonema > Nectonema munidae. Next base: position 997,917 of record JAUIRK010000142.1, on the reverse strand, counting down.
GGCTTATTTTTTGTAATCTCACAATTTTATTTTAGCCTAAAATTTTTTTCACAATTTTGTAATATATTAATTTTGTCTTTATTGTATCTTAGTGATATATGAATGTATAAATAAATTCTTCTTCTTCTTCTTAATGAAAGAGAGATTACCTTAAATTCAACATCAAAATATTTTGATCAAACAAAATATTTATTGCCTAATACAAGATATAAAGTGGTTAAAAATCGAATTTTCAAAAGATTTTAAATGAATTGATGAACAAATACAAATATGAAACGTTCTTTTGAATAAAAAGCTTGTAAATCTGCGATTATTTAATATTAGTCATTTCTTATTTTTTTTTGTTAAACAGACATTATAATTTTTATAAAACTGTTTAAAATGTCACCTAATTTTATTTTATAAAATAAAGTGAAAAAGTGCTCCATCAATTTTTGTTTTTTTATATTTAAAATAAAAACTCAAATTTATTATATTTTCAAATAGTACTTATATTCGTGGTGTTTTTAATTTTATGATTATTTTTATGTTCTGGATAATTTTTTTGTAAAAACTTTTATTTTGCCTTGTTTTTTGGTTGAAAGACTTGAAGTTTGTATATGTTTAAATTTTTTGATTAGTATTTTTGATTTTATGGTAATTTAATCGGTGTCTTACTTTAGATTTTACCCATTGGATCCTAGAAAAAGTAAACAACAAGTAGTGTTACTAATTTAGGATATTTAAATCCAGATTTAGATTTTTTCAAACTTATTTAGATTTAAAAAATTATTTTTTTTTATTTCACATTATATTTTAGATTTTTTTTAGCATAGTAATTTCATTAACATCAATTGTGAATGACCCCTAAACGTCTCTTAACGCTTTTTAACCTTTCAGACATAAAATAAAAATGGTCTGTTTTAAGTTATGCTAAAAAACACGGTAAAAAAAAGATAAATAGATGATTAGATTCTAAAGAGCTAAGGCTTTACCCTTTGAGGATCTTTTTTATTAATACTAATGACCTACTTTCATATTTAACCCTTTAAGTACCATAGAAATCAGACGATATTTAAAAAAACGCAGACGATTTATATTCAAAGTGATTGAAAAAAGCAGACAAAGATGAAACTACTTATGTTTCCAAATGGGAACATTGGGACTTAATGGGTGGAATTTGATATATTTAAAGCGACGAATTTAATTGATTGAAAAGGGTAAGCACACCATTATTTAGTATTCAAAAACTTCGGCCTGAAAGGGTAAACAACCCGCGAAGAGTCACGTAATATATATAGACCCCTATCATATATTTATTGTGTTTTAATAGTGGAAAAATATACTAGTAAATGTAAGATAAAAGATTCAGATTTGTTTTGATCGTGTACACACGATTCCATACAGTTTTGGCCACAAGACGTTCACTTTTATTTGCGAAACTTCCTTCATTCATCCTGAACGAATACTTTTTTTTATCATGTACAAAAGTTTTAGTTTATTCATGTGTTTGCATCCATTATTCGATAAAAATCACTCATAAGCTACAATTTTTGAAATTTTGTTATCGGTATCGCATCTCAAGGAAGGATGTTCTTCCATAGCTGGACATATGGTATGGATAGGATTTAGCTGACGTGCTCCCGTAGCGATAGTCACGACTGGGAATCAAACTCAGACTGACTGGATTAGAACCTTGCGTTCTCACCACTACGCCAGGATTTCAGACGAATTCCTTCATAATCAATCACTTTTTTTTTAAATCATAGCATGGAGTAAGGGTAGATCAAATAGAAATGCTTTTATTCCTTAATCTAAAAAAACATACAAATTCTCCTATTCCAGATTCGAGAGATACAAATAAAGCTGCTATGCATTTCAATTGTATGAATAGCAAGATGTTAAAAAAATGAACTAAGGATCAAGAATGGGTGTTTATCCTTACAAATAGGAAAACTTTGTTGAATTATCGCAGTAAAGTATGAAATGAAATTATTTTTGATAACAAACAAGATGAGATATTGCAATAAGTGTAAACACGACTTCAGATTATTTCTCAACCCTTTTCTACACCACATTTTCCTTTCCATGTCGAAGGAACATCCTGGTTCAAAAAAGTCTAGCCACTAGTGGACATCTCTATAACCAAAGAAACAGATCAGACACACATAAACACACACTCCTTCACTGACATAGACACACACACGCACACAAAGACAGATAAACACAAGCACTCAACCAATCCAATACTCACAAAAGATGATAATATCGGAAATGAGGTCTGTTGAAGAGAGGGGTTGAAAATTCATCTTTAAGTCGCCGTTACTCTCAGTTTTTTTACTTGTTATTTTTCCAATTATATTTTACCTAATGACAGTCTTTTTTATCTACATAATTTTTTTCAGACAAATCCAAGAACTGCATTTATTTTTAGTTATTCGATCCACACTGCCACTGGTGAATAAGGATACATATACAAGTCACTCTTGATGGTTGATTTGGAAGATTTCAAGTGCGAAGATTTTAGTTGCGTTGCTTGTATAAACAAATCATTTTTGGGAGTGCGAGAAGAGGATAAACTGCAGTTTACCAGTGAAATGATGAATTCCTTGTCTTCATTGCAGAATCTGCAAGGCAAGCTCTACGAAGCCAACAATGAAAAGTGCGCCAAAAGTTTGCGGCAGATGATGCACGCCCTTCAAGACTTGCAGACAAATGCTTCCAACTTGAAGAAGGACTTGTCTGCGAAAAAGTCCGAAATGAATCCTACCAAAGACTTCCAGAGGGAAGAGAAAACCTTTGAGAAGTTGAAGACATTTCTCACTAACACGTTCATCGAAGCAGCTTCTGACTTGGAAAGTGTGGTGAGGGACGCCAGAGCCCACATGGCCACAAGATCCTACGTTGCTCTTGAAAAGGATGTAAGACAGTTACTTTTCAATGTGAAGGTCCTGAACATAGCAGAAGTAGATGGGATGCGTGAAAAATGCATCGAAGTCAGCTCCTTCATCGAAGAGATTGTGATTTCTTTGTCAAATGAATTGCTCTCCCTTTTCCAAATCCCCCTTGATAATGATAATGAATCCTTGCGTGTCGTCATAAAGATTTGTGAGATATTGAAGAAGAAGGAAGTTGTAAACGAAAAATTCTTCCAAGCAAATACCCCAATTGTTTCTAATCACGTCAAGGCGATGTTTTTTTCATCGCCGTCTTTTGAAGACTTTTTTGACAGCGTGAAAGAGAGTTACTCCTTCATTCAATCTACACTGTCGCAAAAATTGAGTCAAGGCTCAGAAACCTTTTTTGCCGAAGATTTCGCTCGAGTGGCGATCGGCCTGACGAAAGTTTACGTCAAAATTTTGAACGAAGAAATTGAATTGGCCGTGAAGAGGAACGAACAAAATGTGAACTCATTTAAACCATTTTTGTTGAGGGCGATAGGACAGTCTTCGAATTTCCTAAAAAGAATGCTTGAGTTTATCGGAAAAAGCGGCAGTGATTCAATTCACACACAGATCTTGGAACTGGGTAAAGTGATTTTCAATCCCTACATCCACTTGATAGCGAAGTTTAGCTCTGCTAGCATCGGAATCAGCGCCTCCGATCTGTCATTTCAACTCAGTGAAGACGCCTCATCTGATATTTTGGCGATTTTGCATGATAAGTTGAGCGCTTTTTTCCATAAACTCTTTCAATTGGTTGACGAGAGTTTCGTAACCTTCAACTTCATACACTTCTGCGAAATGCTGCACTACATCAAGTCTACGTGCACTCAATTCATCGATTGCATCAACACAAATTTCCATTTGATCCAAAATTTCTCTCTTAGCAAAGCGACTGAGCATCAAGTTGTTGATTGCGGTCAAAATGTTTCCTACGTTTTAAAGATCTTTGAATTTCTACACACTCTGTTGTGTCAAAACAAAAAACTCTACTCCACTATTCAAAACCTTTCCTTCCAAATGAATTCCTCTTCCTTGGGTTCAAATTATGAATTTGACATTTTTCTTTCTTTCAGAGAAGAAAGTGAAAGGAAGAGTGTTGCTGATGCCATTGCGTCTTCTGCTCAGGAATTGGATCCTTTTGGAGTTGGATCCGTTCTTGACAATGATTTGCGCGAGATTGAGAGCAAATTTCGTGAAGTTTGTGAAAAAACCATCTCCCTTTTGTTCTCTATACTGGAACAGCGTTGTTTTAGTCATTTGAGTAGCATTCACGAGCTACCTTCGTGGTCCATCGTTCCTCAAGGAGGCGAAAATAGCGATGCTAGCTTGCATATCCCATCATTCAGTCTCGTTCCGCAAGAGTATGCAACCCAGCTAGGCCAGTATTTGCTGTCTCTTCCCCATCTCTTCGACAATTGTTCCTTTAAGACTAATCAAGCTCTAAGAGTTTGTTTTGACTTTTGTAAAAATGATGAAAATCCTTCTTCTATCTTTGGAGAAGATTCTACCTCCGATCTTCCCAAGGAAATCCTGACAAAGGTGGTGAAAGATGCATCTAATCAAATGATTCGAAATTTGAAGTTGATTAAACGCCTAAGCAAACTTGGCCGTTTACAACTTGTCACAGATGTTCACTACTTTGTTGACATTTTGGAAGACTTGACTTTACTTGTTCCTAGCTCACTCTCACACTTTTTTGATCTCATTTCGCAGCGAGAAATGCCGAGCGTTGGTTCGGAAAGTACTGGGGCGCATGATTTCACTAAAGTTTTAATAAAGTCGTTTCAAACATATTTTTTATATAACGGATAGTATAAAATTAAGAGAGGGAGATATTTGGAAATAGGATTAGTGTTGTTGGTGAAGCTATTTACTCTGATTTACAGTCCAACGTACTTTGTTAAATCTAGGTGTTCTAAATGCTAGGATATACTATATTATAAACGATACACTAGAAAAGAATTAGAATTGTTTTATTTAATGTATTAAAAGTAAATTCATTTATTTATAACGAGGGCTAATTACTAACTTTCCTACTAATCTCTCATGATTATTATATTATTATTATGATGCTCAGACGAGCTTCATTTCTCATTGCTAGGATGTCACATTGCTCCTCAAATTGTTATAACACAATTGGTCACCAGCTGACATATGCTCTCGTATGATCTCGACCAGAAAAAAAAGTTTTTTTCGCTTTATCAGAACCAAGCATAAAATTTATTAAAAAAAAATTCGAAATAAAAATCATCTGCTTTATGTTATATGAAAATTCATTCAAAGTAAAAGGCATACGACTAATTATTTGAAAACGATAAGGTCAATGCCCTCTTTCTGTTTTGGTTGATAAAAATTTTTAAGCAATGGAAATTTTTTTCGTAGCAAAGGAAGAATACATAAACTGGCACCTTTTGTTTTTTTTTAAATAAATAAAAAAAACTTTTGCTTCGATTGTGGACGTAAAAAGATTTAAATAAAATCTTTTTTTATAAATAAATCATCAAATTATCTTTTCTTTATAATTTTTCTGCCTTTAATTTTCTTACTGGAGGTAAAAAAGAAGGTAAATATTTCTGACATCTTGCGGCAAGAGGTAGGTTATCAAAAGAACCTTATTAGAGAATTAAAAGAACCTTATTAGTTTCCTGATGTCGCGGTTTTGTCTCTGCTTAACAACGGAATCCCGGAGGATTTATGGAATTCCGATTTTACTTTCAAAGTATATTTCATATTAATTATTTTTGTAACAAATACAGAATCTTTTTTCGTTTAATGCTTTCGTTTGATAGTGTTCGTTAATCTTATTAGTTGTGTCATGGAATTATTTGGCTCGATTATTTTCTATGTTACACTAGAAGGACCAAAGACGTTAATTGACGTAAACTATACTTTGATATTGGATTTATCACCATAGCAGGTGTGACTATACCATCGTACTGCGTGACAATGTTTTAAGTAAAGTTTCATTTGACATATGTGTTATTTTATCTTTGAAGAATTCAACTTCAAGATGATGTGTCATTTTTGACATAAAGGACCATCTGAGTCAATTGACGTCTAACTTTTATATTGATTCATACATATACGAATAAATATATTATTAGTTTCTTTTGCTTCTCATTCATTTCTTTGTCTTACAATTCTTTTCGATCATCATGGATATGCTTTTCTCAAGTGGAGAAGATAAATCTGGCGGTGATTTTTCGGATGAAGATGAGAATGGAATCTTCTTTTTTGAGCAGAGTTTTTGCAATTCTAGTGATACTCCTTTTTCTTGTGATAGTGAAGAAGTTGAAGATGAAAGCTAAGATAGCGAGAATCAGAAAAATTCAGACATCTTTATCAGTAAAGACAAAACAATTTGGACAAAAATCTCAAAAAATGAATTGAAGAGAGGACGCGTTCAACAACAAAACATAACAAGATTTTCGCCAGGTCCAACAATTTATGCTATCACTCATACAGAAAAAAACAGTCCTCTTTCTTCCTTTCGACTTCTTTTTTCTGAAAAAATGCTTAGATTCATTCAGCAGTGAACAATATGCGAACCTAAAAGAGTAACAAAAAATTTGTATTGTAATTTTTCTTTAGAAGAATTAGAAAAGTTCATAGGCTTGATATTCACTAGAGGAGTTATTGGTGCAAAAAACTTACCTATAAAAAGTATGTGGAATAAAGCATGGGGTTGTGATATTTTTCCCAGTACTATGGCACGTACACGATTTTTAGAAATAATGAAGTTTCTTCGTTTTGACTACAAAAGTGAAAGGAAAATTCGATTTGTCCAAGAAAAATTTTGCTTGATTTCTTCAGTGTGGAATGAATTTATACAAAACAGCCAAAAATGCTTTGTTCCAGGCGCATTTATCACTGTGGACGAACAACTTATGCCGTGCAAGTCTAGATGCAAGTTTATTCAATTCATGTCTAACAAGCCTGATAAATACGGCATAAAGTTTTGGCTTGCTGTAGATTTAGACACAAAATATTTCGTGAATGGTTTTCCTTATCTTGGCAAAGACAACACCACTCAAAATAGTGCAAGCTCTCCAACTGAAGTTGTTATGAAGTTGATCAAGCCTTATTATAACAGAGGGTACAACATTGCTTGCGACAACTACTTCACATCACTCAACTTGGCTGTACAACTCCATCAAAAAAAGTGTAGCTTGGTTGGTACCATTCGCAACACAAGGAAAGAAATACCTTTGATTTTGAAAGAAAAGCGCGCACTTTATCATACTTTAGCTTTGAAATCAGAACATCGATTCCTCACTCTTACGAAGTACCAATGCAAGAAGTCCAAATCTAACATCATTCTCAGCAGCATGCACCATGATGTTGAAGTACCAACTGAGAACACCCAGAAGAAAAGACCGAAAACTGTTCTTTTTTATAATTAGACAAAATCAGGTGTCGATGTGTTTGACCAAATGATAAGATTGTATTCAACAAAAGCAGAAAGTAGAAGATGGCCCGTACAAGTTTTTTACAATATCTTGGACATGGCATCAATAAATAGTTGGGTACTTTACAATAAAGTGAATAATTCTAATTTATCAAGGTTGACATTTTTGCAACAACTTGAAGTGAACAATTGACTGGATATAAAATTCATGAGGAGAAGGAATTTTCACAAACTATCGAAAGATGCTTACCGCAAAAGCGTAGAACTTGTTCCAACAAAAATTGCAAGAATAGAAGAACAGATTTATGTTGTGGCTGTAAAAAGCCAATTTGTGGTGCATGTGGGGTAAAAAAATGCAAAACTTGCATTTAATATTTGTTTTTTAACTTAAATAAATTTTTTTAATTTTTATTTGAAGAAATTCAAGATAATTTTAATATTTGATATATAGACTTCAATTGATGTATTCGGACTTTTATGGTGAATTTTTTTGGCCCTTCTAGTGAATGATGGTTAGTTTGGTGGCGTAAAAGCATTCATCACATCTTTATTGACAAGCAATTGAAAGTAGGTGTGCAGATGCAAAGAAAGGACACAAAGTAATACATTGTAAGAATATATACACAGCCAAACTTTTGTAAACCGAAGTGGCTCATATAAATTCACAAATCATGTGTTATTCCAGAAACATAAATAATAGTTTATTACGAAGAAATAAAATAAAGCAAAAGAAGACAAAATACGATGGAGTCATACAAGGGAACTGGAATCTTTCCCGTCAGTAGCTCTAGTGATTGGCGTCTTTAGTTTTATCACATATGTCGTTGTTTCGTTGTGGCGATGAGCTGAAACGTTGGCTGCAAAATTAGAAGCACACATCATTGCTTCCACAATTCCAGCCACAAAGTTGGCACAGTTGATGTCCGTTTTGTCCTTCGGCACTGATATAAAGCGATTGACAAAGGAGTCCTCTTTCTCCACGAGGTAGTATGTGTTAGCATCATCAATCGCTTGCTCCAGTTTGTCAGCCTCCTTGCCGAACAAAAGCTTCCAGAAGGTGCTTTTGATGACGATCAGGAAGTTTATCACTTTGATTTCCCGTTTGAAACTTCGTTCCCGGTTGTAGTGCAACTCGATGTAGCGCTCGCCAACACCATAGCCGAGTGCGTGGAGCGAAGTGTTCAAGCCTTGGGCGGAGGCCATGTTTTTTTTGTAGCAGTACTGAACAATCTCACTGAACAAAAAGGCGTAGGATGAATAGGGAAATTCGTACTTTAACGGCTTTTGAAAGGACTTGTCAAAGATGGAAGAAACGTATTTTCCGCTTTGCTTAGCACACATTTAAACAGCCTTCTAATAAGAATGATCTTTTGTATATATTTAGCATGATTTATTCTATATCTTTAAGTATGTTTTTATAGAAATCACAAAAAAATAAAGAAAAAAATTTTATAAGTTTTTTTAAATAATTATTAAAAAATAATTGATAACTTTTTTAAAAAAAATTTTTGGAAAAAAAATATAAAAAAGTTCTTGAAATTTCATCTCATTGATGCTTATATACCCAAATTAGCAAGACTTTGATTTAAGGTGCGAAGTGTCTCAGCTAGTAGGAAGTACACTTACACATTCTTGCCAATTCTGATGTTAGTCAATTTTAAAAATGACATCCACATGTCAGAAAATTTTGTTAACTAGATTTGTTACATAAAAATTACTTTGATGAACCTAACAAGTCATCAAAGCGCCATATTGGGTTATTCATGCGCTTTCAACAAGTTTATAAATTTACTTATTCATAATAGACAAAGTACTGTTTAAAAAATGGTGTGATTCAAACATGAGAACTCAAAGCTATCAAAATTTATAGAGAAAAAACTTTCAGCAGTCTTTTTTTGAAACACTCAATTTTATCAATAAGACGCAGGTCAATAGTGTTAAGCTTTATACAAAAGATCACCCTTTTCTCCAAATTAAGAAAAAGAATGAACAGAGGGACTTTCTCTTCGCCTGCAATCTATTCCTTTCAAAAAAGTCCAACTCATGACGTGAAAGATTGTCTGGAATGCGGGAAACAATGACCTTCTCACATGAAAAGCGGAGCGCACTGCATGTGCAAAAAGTGTCCTTGTAAACGCCTTTAAAAAGTTATATACGTGCAGTTTGTTAAAATCTTTTACGGCAAATGTTTGGCAACGTGCATGATTCGTTTATGTACAATAGGCCTTGCTTTTATTTTTTCAATATCGTTTTAGCAACAACTATGTAACTTGTTTACGATCTTTACCGTGAAGAAGCTCCTTCTTCGTCAATGAAAAATCTTTGAACTTTCATCCCCTGAGCTAAGATTTCAATCATCAATCCTGAAAAAGAAATCTGAAAATGTTCAAACAGTTAGAGTAATTAATTATTTTGCAATTATAATACATAATCCAACGATAGGGTAATTATAGAAAAAAATCATTTTTATGAGCTTTTGTTGAACATGATCTCATTCAGTTTTGAGTAGCTCCTATCCCTACTTAAGAGATAGATGAAATCATTATTATACTAAGTAAGTGTATCAGGGATGGATCTTGGTCAAAAATTTAGGGGGGGGGGGAGGGGCTGTGCCACTTTTTCGAATTTTTTTCTATCGTGAAAAGTTGTTATTTAAAAGTTTAAACTAAGTGGTTTATTGGCTGCGAGGTTAAACGGTTAGAAGCGCTGCTATCGATCTGAAGTTCCGGGTTCAAGCCTCGCTCCTGCTAGATTATCCATAGCTCGATGTTAACTGCAAATTAGTACTTTTCGCGATGAAAATTACTTTATCATAAAGATTCAAATTAAAAGTTACTACATTGTTTAATTGCTACATTGTTTTTATAATTTCATTTCATATGCGCTTATTTTTTGAAATAATCCATCCATGGTGTGTATATATTGATAAAAAATACCTTCGCAATGAAATAGAGAAAGGTCGATTTGTTAAATGGGACGAAAATTATTCAAAAATGATATAAAAAAGACAACTCACCACAAATGAACCAAAGTTAAACAGTAACCACAATTTAAATCTAGAGCGAGTGACAAAAATATTTTGAGAATCAAATGGAGTATCTTCGATTTGCTGTGTATGGGTAAGATTATTATTTTAAAATACCACTATATAAACCTTCTCAAAGCTGGTGCACTCTTTTATAGTAGAAAGTGGTGGACCTTCATGCTGCACTCAGCAGTGTGATGCTAACCCAGCTCTGGTAACTTTAGAGCTGGCGCCTCTTTGGGTGATTTAGCCATAGACATTTTATGCTACGTCTTCCTCCACACACGCTAATCAATGGAGAGTCATATCTCGAAATGAAGCAAATGCCCAGTTAATCACCAAAAGTTGGTTTAATAAGAACATTTTAAGCAAAAAGCTCGCCAGGACAAAGACTCGCTCCTTTTGAGAGCGAATGAATGAATGCTGATGATGATGATGATTTTTAAGCAAATAATGTATATTTTTGAGATTTCTACATTTGGCATTCACTGATAAGTTTGATTGATTTTCAAAAAAAATAAATGAAGCCATTAAATTCGCGATCAATTATTTAGTGGGTTCCCGAAAGAATTTTATAAAAAATATTGATTATTTTAGAAAAAAAGGACCCCCCCCCCCCTCTTCACTGAGGAAATAAAAATAGCCCGTCACAAAATGTACAATAAAAACATGACTTAAATATTTTTAAACGAACTAAGTAAAATTAGTTTTTCTTTTCTTACACTTACAATTTAAGCTTCAATGGGAGATGAAATATGAAATATGCGTGAGTAGTGTTGGTTAGATGCTGGATTCGATAACTCAAGGTCTTGGGTTCGATCCCGCATCAAGCCTACTTTCTCATAGTTCGATACAAGTGGCGCAATTGTGCCTTCTCGATGAAAACACCCGACGGCACCTTTACCTTTCCCACATCAAAACTTTATACATTTTCTACTTATATTCTATTTATAGGGGTGTGAGTAAGGTTGGTTAGATGCTGGATTCGATAACTCAAGGTCTTGGGTTCGATCCCGCATCAAGCCCGTTTTTCTCATAGTTCAATACAAGCGGCGCAATTGTGCCTTCTCGATGAAAACACCCTATGGTACCGTTACCTTTACTGTACCGTTTACTGAATGGTTGTTAGGGCGGACCTCTCATCTTACGAAGGTCATGGGTTCGATGCCCCAAACTCCCAACTCTTAAAAAAACAAAATCACAAAACTGTGATTAACCATCTCAAGCACAATGCAAGCATATATTCTTACGAATGAAGGTGCTTTGATATCCAACCAACCAACCAGCATTTACAATGCGTCCCTTTTAAAATCTCTTCTCTATCTTCCTTCCTCTATGAACACCAATTCTTTCTACCAATATTTTCGTAACAAAGAGATATTTCGTATCATTTTTATATTAAACCGGATGTAGACAGAAGATAAGATTGTTTGGTAACACCGAATAACTACATATGTGATTTTGAACGTTGTCACTACATCTTGTCAATATATATATACACTATCAAACTTGTTTACAAACTATCACGAATGCGTATATGCAATGCGAACAAATAAAAATTTTATATTAATCAACCCTTTTATTTTTACAATTTGCCATGCCCAGCTTTCAATTTTCTTTTGAATCCTGGAAAGATTTACTACACAAAGTGGTCTATCAACTATAGGCACATAGATGGGTAATCGTATTGAAACCAACTCACTATTTTTTATATACTAATACTAATTAGGATTTATCTAAACTTAATTAATTAAGACCTTTAATTAGGAAAGTTCGTTGTAACTTTTACGTCATACAAAAAAGTTAGGAAATCTAATTTCGAAGTTCACAGAGCGGTTTAGAGCATAGTATACCAGCCAGTGGTGGTAAGTAACATGCTTGCCTGTAGTTCTATCGAAAACAGCTTTATTTTAACAACATCATTAAGAACTCTAAATTTAGTAATTTTCAAAAAAAAGTTTTATTATAAACGCATATATGGTAGGTAGATCTGTCACTATCTACTAAAACGTATATTAAATGCTATTTGCATATACGCAGAGAAGCGATAAAGAGAAAGGGCTTTATTTCAAGTATCGACATGTCAATCAATCGGTATACATCTTTTCAATGATTCTCTTCTTCGGAAATAGGTAACGCGGTGGAGTTTGCATCCCCTTATCCAGGAGGAGTTGTAGCGCATTCACATCGTCTTCTTTCTTCGCCCCCTCTGAACTGATCACCACTTCGCGCTCCTCGATATCTTGGATTATGTGCGAGGGCATTCGCTCAATCCTGCACTTATCGACCCGCAAGGACACCGCTTCGGGCAGGTTCCTCTCCAAGTACTCCAAAATCGTGGAGGCCGTTGATCCCGTCAACTTGACCAAGTGGACTTCACGAATGTAGTTGCGGTACTCGTATTGCACGCGATGGTCCTTGTGAGCGAACTTGGATTTGAGGAGAGTTCTTCTGCTTATCAAGATCGGTGGAGCAACGACTTTGTTCACCGTGACTTTGAGTTCGGAGGCTGTCATGCCGATGAAGGCGACGTAGTTGTTCAGAACTTTGCGCTCGGGACTTTTCATGTGCAGAATGATTTCACTGTACAGCTCATCTTCCCCACTCTCTTCCAAAGAGCTGGAAGAAGCAGTGCCGCTTTCTCCCGCAGAAGATGTCTCTCCCTCCCCACCACGCGTACGAAGGAGGCGTCTTTGAGTATTCTGATGCACGGGATACGAAGACAGCAGAACAAGTTTTTCCGAGCGGAACCGAATGCGAGAGAGAGCGTTGTATGACTTATTCACATTGAAGGTGCTTGTGCTTGTGCTTCTCAGAGCAGAAGTGAGGAGTCTGCCAAACGTCAACATTTCCAAGTGAAGATATCGAGCTAGCAGCTGCTACCGTTCAAAAGTGTCTTTAAATATCTACACAAGCAAAGATAAGTGATTAAAGAGTGAGTGATGAACGAATAGAACAGATCGCTGCTCGTTCAAGGCAAACAAAGAGATAAGAAAGGAAAGAAAAAGAAAAGAAATCAAAAAAAAAAACCCCCCACCCCCCCTCTTAACCTTAGCTTTATAACCAAATAAAAAAAGAATTTTTTTAAAAATAAAAGGTTTTTGAAAAATTGGTGGGTTTTTTTTGATGGTAAAAATTCTCCACCCCCACCCCCACCCCCCCCCCCCCGGGGACCCACATTTGAAGCTTCACACATTTATTGATTTCATTCGTTTATTTGCTTTATGACACCTGTCAAATTTCTGTCAAGTAACCTCTAAACCTTGTTTTTTATGTGCATCTATATGTGTGGTGGTGTGTGGATGTATGTAATAGCGGTTCTATAGTTTTCGTAATGAAAGCGGTAGGATTAGGAGAGAAAAAATGAATCCAGTCTAAGTTAGGTTTGGAGTTTTTGTTTTTTTAGATTTTATACTTTAATATTAAAGGTTGTGTTAATTTATGTATTTAAATTTAATTCACGTTGTATCTAATTTTATGATGCTTTTTAAAAAGTATTATTCATAAGCACAATTTTTACTCTTCTTTAAGTCAATTTCCTAGAATAGTTTTCTTTATTTAAAAACTAAGCAGAAAAAGAACACCAACACATATATCATAATACTATAATCAAGAAAAAGCATAAAATAATAAAAATACAAATATTGGAAAAAAGTTATTTGTGGTAAAAGGGTGTTTTCGTTTGAATCCGCTTCTGTTGTGTGCGTGCATGTGTATAAAATAAAAGTATATGTGCTTCTGTTTCAAATTTAAAAAATAAAAAGTTAGCTTATTTGCGCAAAGCAATTGTGTTTTGCTCGTATACCTACTACAATGTCAAAGAAGTCTGAATCAAGATCCAGCTTTTTTGAATATTTTGATGCTAGACTAGATATAGCAATGGATTTATAATTTTTTAAAATATAAAATTTGAAAATCTTCAATTTTTTCCTAAGAAAATAAATCGAAGTCGGCAAATAATAGCTCTTAATTAATAGAATGAATTTGTCACATCTTTGATGAATATTACTTTTTCGGTACTCAACTTTTTAACAAATAGACTTTACAAAATTTAAAATACCCTCCTTACCTTACTGTGCGCTCAAAATGACTATAATAATTTAATAAATTTTATTAGGTGTTAATTGATCTACCCAATGATTGTAATTGGAAAAGTTATAAAAAGTTGTAATCAAGTTTAATTGAATATTTGAGACAAATAGTGTCTTGTATCGAAAAGAAAGGGGGCTTAATGCAGAATTGGACCCAAGACATTGAGTTATCGAAGCCCAGTGTATCACCTTACTCGCGCGCCCAAATATAAAAAGGTAAAATATTATTTCTAGTGTGAAGCATATAGCAAACTTCAATTTGTTTACAAAAACTCTTTTTATCTCAGCGTTTTTCTTATTATAATATAGATATGTGAATTATAAAAAAATTCAGAACTAAGTACCGTGTATAAGATTAGGGATATCTAACTTCAAAAAAAATACATTACCCTGCCAAGATTTTTAGTCAACTACCCGAAATAATTTCTTGAGACCTAGTGAAATCTCTAACATTAGAAACTCCTGTACATAAAAAGGCCAACGCTTTCATCAAAAACGTTAAAGACAAAATCAAAACAATTTTCCCCACTTTAAAAAAGAAACACTCATTTCTTAAGCTTTGAATAAAAATAAGGCATTATTTGAAACATTTAAAAGAGTTGACTTCGATTCCCATCGCTTTGAAATCTCGGACAAAGTAAACCCATTTATTTTTCAGGAATCAGGGATTGTGATTCATAAGCATAGGATTATTGTTATCATCAAAATAAAAAAGGGACAAATAATTTGTTGAGACTAACGCCATTTAACACATTTTAAGTTGAATTACTTACTGTATTTTAAAAAAATATATAATTGGTACATATCAAAAAATCACATTTTAGAACAAAAATATTGAAAAAAATTTATTTTGATTTTCATATGTATATATTATAAATACACTAGTAAAATTAAAACTTTAAAAGCTTTCGGAATACCACTGCTTTTGTTATTCGCAGTGTGCAATAAAAATATTATTAACGTAAAACAAATCAACATTTTGCAAAAAGGTAATGTCGACGATAATTGTTATTTTTTATTGCACCCACTAGAGCCTCACAGAAAAGAGTAAAAAGAGCATTTAGCATAGACAAAACAAAGGAGTACACGCGAAATGAAAGAAAATTTGTTCCGTGAGGAGGCATAACTTCAAAAAAGCGCGCCAAAAAGTCAAAAGGACAAAAAGTTAACAGAGTATTCACTAGGAAGAGAGCAGATGCAGTGAAGACAAAGATGTGATTTGAGCAAATTCTTTGGCAGTGCGGAGCACCCCGATAAAAAGCGACAGCAACGTAGATGTACTGAAAGGAGGACACGTTGAAAAGGATGGTGACGGGCCAAGCCAACGCAACATCTTCCTCACTCACGGATTTCGGGAGGGGGAATGGCGAGAAAATACTCTTGCACTTTTTGGGAAAGAGGAAAATAGAAGAAAGTTGAAAAGCGACTTGAATGAGAACATGCATAAGCATCGAGCCTAAAATGGGAGAGGAGAAGAGCGCGGTGGATTTGGGAGGTGCAGCGGAGATGGGGGCAGTGCTTGGTTTGGTCAGGGTGAGTGTGGATACGAGACACGTTATCAGCACAATGTCGATGTACAAGTACTGGATGTCCGACAAAATCATATCAAAGGAGTAGAGAATCAGAATGGAAGAGAACTGGATTAGGCTGTACAGCACCATAAACTTGAAGACAGCGAGGGAGAGGGTGAGGCAGCATCGCCCTTCCTTGATGATGGCAGACACACACGCAATATTCACAGCCTTGGAGGAGGTGAAGCAAGAGGCCAGGGTCGCCTCACCCTTGGACAGAGAGACACCGCAATAAGAGGCCTTGAGGGCAGACGCGTCATTTGCGCCGTCCCCACACATGCTCACCGAGAACTTCATCTCTTCCTGAAGCATTTTTACGATTTCGCATTTTTGAGCGGCTGAGACTCTGGCAAATACTTTTGCTCGAGAGAGAACGTGGATCAGACAGGCTTTGGGCAAAATTCCTTCACTCACTGCTGCATTGAGGAAATTCAGCGTTTTTCCATCAATCACATATGAAAGTTGGTTCTGGCTTTCAACGAAAGTTCGGTAGTGATGGGTGAATGAGAAAGCAGCAGGGTGAATACTTTCATTATCAAGATGTCTCCCTTCAAAGCCAAAAGAAGTGCAGAGCAAATTTTTCTCAACGTCTGCGCAAGAAGCATTGGGAAGAGGAATGGCATGTATTTGGAAGAGATGGTGCGTGGAATCAAGAATTCCGCAGTTGAAAGCAACGCTGATGGCGGTGGACAAGTTGTCTCCGGTGATCATGACGCAAGGCAGATCAGCGGATTTCAATTCTCTTATGACGGAAATGGTATTCTCTTTCAACTCGTTTTTGAAGATGAGGAGAGAGAGCAAACTCAGATCCTTTTCAGCAACGTGCCTGCCCAACTTTTGGATGTGGTGCCAAGTGATGCTACTTTTGAAGTCCTTTCTAGCAACAGCTAAAACACGAAACCCTTGGCTCGCATACGAGTGCAACTTTTCATTGAAGTTTTGGGGAATGGATGCCTCTTCACAAAACTCAACTATTTTTTCAGGGGCGCCTTTTAGATAAAACTCAAAATGGCGCTTATGCAGGCAGCGAATGATGACGCCCATTCGCTTGAGGTTCGACGAAAATGGGAATTCCTTTATGATGGCGATTTCCACGCTCCCACTCTTGACTGTTTTGGAGTGTAGGTCATCAGGCAGACTGTCTTGTAAGGTGGAGCCTGAAAATTGAAACATTTTTACATCTAGGGGATCGCCTAACGTCTCCCCGTTTATGACGTTCAGGGAATGGCATGAAGACATCGCGAGTTTGATGTGATCAAAGACAGAAGACGCAACCTCCGCATTGCCAAAGGAAGAGACTTCGGAAGCGAAATGCGATGAACTGTTTTTAGAACAAATCGGAACAATTGAAGCGAGAGAAACCTCATCATGTGTCAGTGTACCTGTTTTGTCGAAGCAGCAAAAGTTCACGGTCCCAGCTTGAATGATGCGTGCGGGATTCGTGCAGAAGATGGAAGCTGCACGTAGACGATGCTGCGCATAGAGACTGACTAATGTCATGGCGGAGGGGAGCGCGGGAGGAACCACGATCGTCACGATGTCCAGCGAACGCAAGAGAATGCGGGAGAGAGAAGCCTTGAATTTGTACTGAACGAAAGCGCTGTAGATCAGACCTAGCAAAGACACGAAAGCCAGGAGTCCTATGAAGAGCATGGACTGAGAGTGAAAGGAAGAGGGGACAGGCGTTGGATGGATGATTGACTGAAGGAGTCTGCCCTTACAACTACTGAAGCCGGTGCGCGCAACAAGCCCGATGGCAGCAGTTTCGTACGAGGGCAACTTCGTTTGGATGATGCTGGTTCCACTGAAAATGACGCTGTTGCTGTGTCGAGAATAAATATCCAAAGGTGCAGAAGATTCTATCTCGCTAGAAGCGTCGTGATTCAGCGCTACTTTGGAAGTAGCAACACTCTCTCCCGTCAGCATTGATTCGTTCACAACACAACTTCCAGAAAGAAGAACTATGTCACAGTTGAAAGAAGACTTCACTTCTGGGATTTGAACAAGATCGCCTGGAACGAGGATTGCGCATTCAACTCGTTGCCAAGAAAAGCTTTCTTCGGAGTCGTCTTGTTTGAAGCTGCTTCGAAAAGCACTGATGTGGTGAGTGGTGTTGGCTTTCACCATTCGATGAAGTTTGAGGCTTTGAATGCGCGCTTCGTACACACTGAGAACGATGGAGAACACGCTTGAGATCAAGATGAAAGAGGCATACAAGACGTAGGAGTCGCACATCCACAAAACGATCCCGAAGACTTGGAATATATAAAAGGGATTTAGGACTTCGCTGAAGATCAGTTTGGAATAAGATTTGATCGGAATGTCCAGACAGTTTTGAGAGAATATTTTGAGTCGTTCGGCGGAAAGAAGTGTTGACACGCCTTCCGACATTTGCGCATAAACTTCATTCACACTTTTGAACCGAGTGAAGGCATCCAGGCCCGTTAAAACTTCAAAATTATCCAAATCTCTGTTCCAATTAAATCTCACGAAACGAAAGTCAAAGTACAAAAAAACATGCTGGCCTTGCTCAGAAGATGAAGTCCCTTCTTTATGAAGACGATCATTCAAAGTGAAAAAGTGCGATGCTTTTTGGAGCAGAGCTTTGGAGAGTAAAAGCGTTTTTCGTTCCAACTTCGCTACATGGAATTGGCAGGGGTTATTTTGTTTTGCTGATCTGCAAACGGACTTCTCCTTCAAGAGCACGTGGGTACAACTCAGGATGCTGTCAGTAGCAACACATGTGAGATACACCTTCCAGTGCGGCCTCCAATGACACAGAAGGTACACGCTGAAGAATGAGAAGAGGGAGAGAGTATGGAAGAAAAACGCTCTAACTCGACTCCTTCTATACAGCATGAAGAAAAGGATTGTGTCATCGTTGAAAATGCTAAATGAGTCATTGGAGTCACTTTGAGGGGGGAATGCGGGATTGATTTTGACAAATTTTTTATGCATCTCGAAGGAAAGCGATCAAAAATATCCATAGAACACTCATCATGAATTAGCATTGAGATACATGATTTATGAGAAAAATGAAAATACCACGATTCTAAAAGCAAAACATGCACTAAAATCTTTTTTCTAATCATCATTATTGTTTTACTTCGTTAATTTTTTTAAGTGATTTAAAATCTATTTCAAAAATTATATAAAAAAAAGTATGCTCCTCTCAATACTTTTAAAGATATGCGTCCTCCCTGCTCTATATTTCTTTCATCTCCGCCATCTGTATAAAAGACTATAGGAGGTTGAGATTTGTGTAAATTTACAAAAATTAGTTTGCTAATTCTTTTGGAGACCCATTAAAAAATTGGGTGAGCACTTGTCAATCAACTGTTATACAAATTGACGAACTAAATATGAATAGCCAAAATCAGCGGTAGAATGGTGATTGCAATAGTGAGTATATAAGACACGAGTTTCCTCAAATTCTTTATCCTTCTCATCCTTCCACGTAATGACAAAAAATGATCCGTTGGCACATTTGGACATTTGTTTTACAAAATGATATAATCAGGGCTTGTGGAATCGGAGTCCGTATCTAATATAAGTACCGGAATTTTCAATGCCAATTCTGTGCCTTCTTGTTCCGAGAATTTTTAACAGACAGTTCATATTTCTTTGAACATCCGTGTTACAGTTGTCTACAAAGGGTTAAGAAAAAAAATGGAAAAATGACTTTTTGTGAGCATATGATGGAGTAAGCCTTCTTCGGTCGATGCAAGGAGTAAGAATTGGTTTCAAATATTCGATTAAATATTTAAGCATTTGGAGTCAGATATTTTTAACTACACCTCTTTCATAATCAACTCCATTTTCTGGATCAGGCCTCACGTTGAAGAAGGGATGAAGGTGCTTTTTAGGTCCCAAGTTGTTTAGCATTATTTTCTTATTAAAATATAAAAATTTTATAACTATAGTAGATTATCAAAATCTTATTTCTTGCAAAAAAATTTGCAAGAGATCTAGAGGGTAAATTTTTGGCCTGATTTGAGGCATGAATCCTAAGCAACTTGTTTGTTTATAAAGGAGCGTATTTTAAGTGAGAATACGATATTTTAGCTAAGATACCGCAACCCTTGATATAAACACTTTAAGATGTTTATTTTTCTTGATTTAATGAGTACCACAAAAACTCATTTGAACAAAAATTCGCTAAAGTTTTAAAAATTTAAAACGTAATCATCAATGTTGTAATAAAGGAATGGGAATATCGCACAGCCATTCTTAATTTATGATCTAAGTCCTTGCTTATTGACGCATTTCAGTAGGTATAATTTACTCGCCCGTTTTTAGCTAACCTTCGAAAAGGAATAGGTTGTGATCTTTGAATGCTTCACCCACTGTCAGATTATTTAAATCTCATTGTCTAGAGCAGTGATTACCAACCGGTGTGCCGTAAGATTTTTTAAGGGTGCCGCCAAAATTATGAACAATAAGACCTGATATCAAGAGATTGTGTTCAAAGCATCAATCGCAAGTTTCACACTAAGTACACACGCATGATTCACTCTGGTCTATTTGTTATTTGTGTGTTATGTCTTATATCATAGTGTTACACTGTAATTACTTGAATAAATTGTGCAACTACTTTAAAACTTAACATTACATATTTGTATTATTATATTTTCTGTGATAGCAGGATCAGTATAAATTTTTTTATATGATCTCTGTATAAGGCATCAATGCAGATGTAGAAATAAAAAAACTATGGAAATTTTAAATAAGTTTTTCCTCAAAGTGTGCCAGGAATTTTTAAAGGGCTTGCCAAGGGTGCCGCAAACTAAAAAAGGTTGGGAACCACTCGTCTAGAGTGTTAAAATTATTGTTATAATAATAATATTAGCGGTATGATAGCGAAAATGAAAGCAATAGCAAAAAGAGATGTAAAATGCCGGAAAGGCTACTTTAGAGCATGAAATATAACAATAGATAAAACTCTTTAAAATTTTACATTTTATATATCTTTCAGTTTTAAAACAATAAAGTACATTTTTCAAGATCGTTCAGGGTGATTAAATAGAAAAAATTGAAATAAAAAGGTTTAAAAACTTTAAAAAAAAACTTTTTTTTAAAAAAGCTTTTATTGATATAAAGGAATAGAACTAGCAAAGAGAATTTAGCAAAGTAAAGAAATCTTTGCTAGTTTTGTCAAAAGACACTTTTTTCAAAGGAAAAAAAATATGGTACGCCCAATAGGGTAATTTTGACGGATCCATTTTTTTTTAATTTTTCTCCATTTGTCCAAATTGTTGATTTGATTAGAGATGTATCGGATGTGAATTTTTTTACATTCGCGGATGCGAATATTAGATTTGACATACTAGCGGATGCCGATATCCAAAATAAATTTTTATGCGGATATAAAATATTTTTAAAAAATTATGTTTTATATTTTTACTAGAATTTAAAGACATAACAAATCGTGTAAGTTTAAACAAAAAAAAAACGAAAAGTTTCAATAGATATTTATAAAAATTTATTTTAAATTGAGGAATGAAAATCCGGGGATGAGGATGTAAAAATTTTTGCGGATGATTCGCATCTCTTGATTTGATATTTCTTGATTGTATGCTTTTATTGTGATAAACATATTATTTTTTTGATTTGTATTAAATATTACTAGAACGCTCACATGGTCAATTTGGCCCTTATATGAAAATATTCTCTTCTTCATCATTTGATAAGTATATTGTGAGTACAATATTGGAAGAGATTATTTTTTCTTGTGATTAATTATCTTTTCACTGATTTTATAAACACATGCATCAAATTTCAATTGATAGTTTTCTTTTTATTGTGTTTTAGATTTTCATCCATAAATTGAAATTTTATTCTTTTCGAAACTACACAAATATACTCACAGATGAGACAAGTGGCGGTGAAGTTTCTGACTTTGAAACTTCCTTTCATGTCCAGTCAACTTTATCCACATCAAGTTCTTCGATTTCTTCCTTTTCAGGATACAATGAAGATTCCACTAAGTATAAGAAAGTATCGAAAGAAAAAGAATTCAGTGTCTTGATGAGCAGTATGAGGCTGCTGATGGAACTATAATATGGAGACTAATAGAAAATCCTTCATGTTCCTCAGGCAGAGCACTAATGTGCAATATTATCAAAGATACAACAGCAGGTCAAACCAGTCAGGCAAAGAGAAGTATTCAGGAAAATCTTTTTTTGATGATTTTATGCTAAACCAGATAAAGAAAAGTGTACAGAATTATAAGCGCAGAATCTTTTAGGTGATCCTTCTTCGAATATATCAATATCAGAATTAGAAGCTTTTATAGCAACTTTATATGTAAGAGGAGTAACTGCCTCGCGTGGATTTGATGTGACTCACTTTGGTCCAAAACTTGGGGCTTAAATTTGGCAAAGAAACAATGAGTCGTTCTCGTTTTTGTGAAATACAACGATTCTTGCGCTTCGATCTAAAAAGAAATCGGTCTTTACGCTTGAAGACGGATAAATTAGCAGCTATTTTCGAAATGTGGTATCGCTTCATTTCTAATTGCCAATCAAATTTTATTCCTTATGAGTTTCTTGCTATCGATGAGTAGCTTTTCCCAAGAAAGACAAGATGCTCATTCACTCAATTTATACCTTCTAAACCAGAGAAGTACGGTCAAAAAATGTGGCTTCTTGTTGATATGAAAACAAAATATCTGCTAAACGGCTTCCCATATTTGGGCAAAGAAGACCATCGTCAAATACGCCTATCTGAATACGTTGTGATCAGGGGCGCACATCCTCAAAATTATTGGGGGGAGCGAAATTTTTTCCTGCAATTTTCAAAATTAGTGGTCTGGAAATACCACGGGAGACCAAATATTCAAGCAATCCTTTAAAATAGAGTGTATTCAGCGCATACATAAAGTCCAAAATTTATAAGACTACTTTATATTTTTTTTACAAAATTGGTGAATACTATACTTCCAGCGAAAATATTTTAATTAAATTTGCATATCGAATATAGTGCGCAGAAAAATGCCCCCGGAAAAAATGCCCCCAATTTAAAATTAGGAAAAAATGCCCCAACACAAAAAAATTCAAAAAATTATTAATTAAAATTTTTAAAAAAGATATGGCAAATAAAAATTTTTTGTAAAAAAAAAGTTAACTTTTCATCTAAAATATTTAAAATTTAATTAAAGTAAACTAAAAAACTCAGCATATGACAATTTTTTAAATACAAAAATTTTTTTATAAAACAGCAAATATTTTTGGACTTTGTGTGTATCAGAACATTTTCTAAATATAATTTGTATTATAACTGATTTTAAGAACACATTCCCACAAATCTGCACCTTTGCTATTGTTTTCAAGAACTTTATAAAGAAAAAACCCTATAGATTAAGAAATTTTAGAAATTTAGCCTTTCAAAACGGTACTAAATAAAAATATTTATATAATTAAAAAAATCCTGAAAATCATAAATTAGGGGGCATTTTTTCCTACTTTTTAATTGGGGGCATTTTTTCTGGAGGCATTTTTTCCGGGGGCATTTTTACATACAACCATCGAATATACACTAGTTAAAAAAAATCCAAAAATGTTGGGGGTGAAATAGGCTTTTCATTTGAAAAATGAAGTAGTCTACCAGGCACATTACAGGAATTGTTGAAAGGATATTTGATTCATAGAGAAAACAAATAACTGAAGGTTGGGTAGTTTTATATGAGTGAATGTAGTCTAAAGGCAAAGAGTCTACTAGACACCCTGCGATGTTTATATGAAAAAATGTGATTGATTCAGGGGCAAGGGTATAAAATGAAGTTATAATTGTGCAAACAAAAATAAAGCAAAAAAATTAAAATCGCATTATTTCATTTTACTCAGCATCATTCAAAAATAGTTTAAAAGCTAAATTGATACAAGCTACAAAAAGTAAAATAACTGTTAACATTTTGCAATGATTGGCCTTTTATAATAACTTGTAAGGAAAAAAAGTCTATCAGAAAAAGTTATAGAGCTTCAACAAAAACTAAAAAAAATTTTA
Source organism: Nectonema munidae (assembly GCA_030549495.1). Lineage (NCBI taxonomy): Eukaryota > Metazoa > Nematomorpha > Nectonematoida > Nectonematidae > Nectonema > Nectonema munidae. The sequence continues at coordinate 973,894 of JAUIRK010000142.1, read as the reverse complement.
GAGCATAACTTAAGTTTTTTGAAAACTAATTTAACAGCATACTTTATGGGTGGCATGGCAGGTTGGTTGAGATGATGGACATAGCACGGAAGCCTCTGGATTCGATTCCTCATCGATACGAATTTGTTCATAGTTTGACATAAGCGGTACATCAGTGCCTGGTCAATGAAAATACACCCGCTGCACCTTACCTTTTACTCAAAATTGAAAAATTTGCTACATAATTAACATAAGAGGGAAAGGAAAGAAAATAAACTAATAAAGCAATTTTCACTATTTTAAAATGGGACCGTCTGTTCTCAGAATAATTTCAAAATAATAGGAGGCATAAAGAATTAGAGTTTATTTGATATTTTCAAGTTTTTATAAGCAGCAAAAGCCAACGTTTAAGTAGCAGCCCTTATAATTAAAAAAATATTTAAATAACGGTCGACAGACTAGACAATTTGGCCCCTGACAAATTGTCTCATAGGCTATTAGTTTCATCCATCTTTGCTTATTATATCTGTAAAATTATTAAAAAATTTTATATTCTTGTTTATTTTATCTCTATTAAATTATTTCAAATTAATCGATTTATCTCTTAATTTTTTAGAATTGTCCATGAGACAAAATGTCTTATGAAAATAACGGGGCGAATTGTCCATGAAACAAAATGTCTTATGAAAATAGTGGGGCGAATTGTCCATGGGACGAACTGTCTTATGAAAATAATGGGGCGAATTGTCCATGGGACGAACTGTCTTATGAAAATAATGGGGCGAAATGTCCGAGGACCAAACTAACATAAATCAAAGTATACGAGAAAAGAAAATTATTGCGTTTTTTTTAATATTTCTGTCTACAAATAAAATTCTGACAGCTGTCATAAATAGATCAAGTAGATTTTTAACAATCGAACATTATAAAAAATATCTTTGCTCAAATATTAAGCAAATAGAGTATTCTTGCTTTGCGGTACATTGGAGTGTGGGCACGGTCCCTCATGCCCCAGCCTAGCTACGTCACTGGAGAGAATAGAGCTGAATGAGATAAGAGAGTTTAACAAGAGAAGAGGGCTTGTATGAAAGAAGAGGGCTTGAATGAAAGAAGAGAGCTTGAGTGAATTATTGAGTTTTAGCAGAGAAAGCGGAAGAGAAAAACAGAGGGGAGAGAAAGAGAATCACTGTGACAGATGAGAAAATCTAGTGGATCATCAACATGTGTTTGCTCTATGACCTGTGTGCATATTGAAGCAATGGATTATTATTATATAGCTCTCACACATCGTCTGTAAAATATGTTCGATAGGAATTTAAGAGCAGCTCGGCATGATGTTTGATTGATTCGAAAGTCTGCATTCCTTCTATGCGATCATCATACATGTTTTATAAACAAGCAGCAACTCTTACTTATAGAAAATTATTGTGGGGGGGGGGGATGTTATTGTAAACTCAGATATAAAAAATGTGCCAAATACAATTAATTTTTCCAATAATACAAAATGCGGTGTGGATGTATTAAACCAAATGGCAAGAAAATGCAGCGTAAACGAGCTTCAAGAAGGTAGCCAGTACACACTTTTTATAATTTGCTTGATCTGAAAGCAATAAATGCAACACTATTTGAAAATGAAACTCGTATATCTAAAATTGATGGCAGAAGAATGAGTTGACGCGTATATTTGATCTAAAAGAGAAAAAGACAACATTGAAGAACTCCAATCAAGTAAGGATGGAAAAAGAAGAAATTGTCAAATAAAAACAGATTGTAACGCAAATAAATCAAATATAAAGTGTAACAAATGTGAAAAAATAGTCCGTGGAAATGCCTGAAGGTGAAGAAGTTTATTTGTTCTAAATGTGGATAAAATAAATTTTAAACTTTTATGATCAATAAAAATTTCATTCTAAAATTATACCGCATTTTTTAAAATAATAAAATTTTTACTATATTAATTTTAAATATAGTTGATACACATTTTAATATATAAAACATTCTAAGAACACATAAAATTTCATTTATTACCATACGTATGTTTAGTTATTAAGCAAAAACTGAAAACACTATAAAAATATTTTAGTTTTTTTTAATTTTTTTCAAAAGGGTCATTTTGACCCTAAGAGGCGTAGAAGGATAATCAATTTTTCTAGGCGTTTTAGTATTAAGAAGGCAGCCTTTTACAGAAAAAAAATAATGAATTTACATTTTTTGTATAATTTAATTAAATTTTGCAATTTCATTTCTTTATTTTCAAGATATATACAACACAAGCTTGATAGGATTTTTTGAAAAGAAATTATGATTTTCAAACTTAACCATAAAAGCAAAAAATAAATGAAAAAGGATTTAAAAAATAAACATAATTATTAAAGCCAATTTTTAGGTTCAAATACACAAATCTAAAAAATTGTAAGTCACGGTTCAAGGAATTCAAGCCCACAAGTTTGGACAAAATATATTACAAAAAAATATTTAAAAAAACATTATTAAAAAAGTATTTTAAAATTTACTTTTATAATAATAAAAGAAGTCCACAGATAGCCTAGTGGTAGAAGCATAGGGTCCTAATCCACATGGTCTGGATTCCATTCCCTATTGTGAATATCCTTACCATCTGTCCAGCTATGCAAGATTATTCTTCCCTATCGATGCGATATCGAAAACTAAAAATAAAAAAAATGGTAAAAATAAATAAAACATTGCTAATACATTAATTATAGAATCTAATCATTTAATTTTTTATTTTAATAATATAGGCCTGTACTCATTGGAAGAGATGTTGGATTTCACATAGCTTTTTTTTCTCATTAATAAGCAAAATTTCAACTCATTTAAAAAAATATAATATTCCGTGTTATATGAAGTTCTTTTAAAATTTATAATATTATTTTAAGAGGCGACTTTTTATAATTCTTTTTTAATATTTTATTTGTATAATATTAATTATTTAATTTTATTTAAAATATAAGTAAATGTTTTTGGATATAATTTTTTTCACACTTATATTGAGTGAAACTAAACATATCAACATCATTCACTTCTGAATCACACATAAAATATCTAGGCGTTACATTTCAATCTAATCTAAAATTTACACTACACCTCAAATACATATACACAAAACACTCACCAACCTTATTCTCTCTAAGAAAAGCCATCTTATATAAGTGGGGTCTTCATCGAAAAATCTCAAAGTACATCTACAAATCTATCATACTTCCAGTCATACAATATGGCTCACTTGCCTGGGGAAGCTCACTCAAATTCCAAAACTCACTAAATAAAAACCCATCTCAACAAAATACACCGTCTATGCTTACTCGCCCCCCCCCTATGTGTTTTCAGGGGGGAGGGGGACGAAAATGACCTTCGCCCCCCCCTCACCCAATAATTTTCTATAAGTAAGAGTTGAAGCTTGTTTATAAAACATGTATGATGATCGCATTTTTCCTATCGAACATATTTTACAGACGATGCGTGAGAGCTATATAATAATAATCAATTGCTTCAATATGCACACAATAAGTAAGCAATGTTTATCACAGTGTCTCCTCTTTTTAGTATTTTTGAGAAAACACATGTTGATGATCCACTAGATTTTCTCATCTTCTGTCACAGTGATTCTATTTCTCTTTCTCTCTCCTCTGTTTTTCTCTTCCGCTTTCTCCGCTAAAACTCAATCATTCACTCAAGCTCATTCAACCTCTCTTCTTTCATACAAGCCCTCTTCTCTTGTTAAACTCTCTTATCTCATTCAGCTCTATTCTCTCCAGTGACGTAGCTAGGCTGGGGCATGAGGGACCGTGCCCACACTCCAATGTACCGCAAAGCAAGAATACTCTATTTGCTTAATATTTGAGCAAAGATATTTTTTATAATGTTCGATTGTTAAAAATCTACTTGATCTATTTATGACAGCTGTCAGAATTTTATTTGTAGACAGAAATATTAAAAAAAACGCAATAATTTTCTCTTCTCGTATATTTTGATTTATGTTAGTTTGGTCCTCGGACATTTCGCCCCATTATTTTCATAAGACAGTTCGTCCCATGGACAATTCGCCCCATTATTTTCATAAGACAGTTCGTCCCATGGACAATTCGCCCCATTATTTTCATAAGACATTTTGTTTCATGGACAATTCGCCCCGTTATTTTCATAAGACATTTTGTCTCATGGACAATTCTAAAAAATTAAGAGATAAATTGATTAATTTGAAATAATTTAATAGAGATAAAATAAACAAGAATATAAAAGTTTTTAATAATTTTACACATATAATAAGCAAAGATGGATGAAACTAATAGCCTCTGAGACAATTTGTCAGGGGGCAAATTGTCTATGGGGCGAAATTTCTGTCGACCATCATTTAAATAATTTTTTAATTATAAGAATCTATTTAAACGTTGGCGTTTGCTGCTTATAAAAACTTGAAAATATCAAATAAACTCTTATTCTTTATGCCTCCTATTATTTTAAAATTATTCTGAGAACAGACAGTTCCATTTAAAATAGTGAAAATTGCTTTTTTAGTTTATTTTGTTTCCTTTCTCTCTCATGTTAATTATGTAGCAAATTTTTCAATTTTGAGTAAAATGTAAGGTGCAGCTGATGTATTTTCATTGACCAGGCACTGATGTACAGCTTATGTCAAACTATGAACAAATTCGTATCGATGAGAAATCGAAACCAGAGGTTTCCGTGCTATGTCCATCATCTCAACCAACCTGCCATGTCACCTATAGAGTATGGATACATCTGTAGGGGATACATCAAATTAGTTTTTAAAAAACTTAAGTTATGTTCTAAAATTTTTTAGTTTTTGTTGAAGTTCTATAACTTTTTCTGATAGATTTTTTTTCCTTAAAAGTTATTATAAAAGGCAAATCATTGCAAAAAGCTATTTTTGAATGATGCTGAGTAAAATGAAATAATGCGATCTTAATTTTTTGTTTTACTTTTGTTTGCACAATTATAACTTCCTTTTATACCCTTGCTCCTGAATCAATCACATTTTTTCATATAAACATCGCAGGGTGTCTAGTAGACTCTTTGCCTTTAGACTACATTCACTCATATAAAACTATCAACCTTCAGTTATTTGTTTTCTCTATGAATTAAAATATCCTTTCATCAATTTCTCTAATGTGCCTGGTAGACTACTTCATTTTTCAAATGAAAAGCCTATTCCATCCCCTAACATTTTTGGATTTTTTTAAACTAGTGTATATTCGATGGTTGTAGGTAAAAATGCCCCCGGAAAAAATGCCCCGAAATAAATGTCCCCAATTAAAATGTAGGAAAAAATTCCCCCTAATTTTTGATTTTCAGGATTTTTTTAAATTATATAAATATTTTTATTTGGTAACGTTTTGAAAGGCTAAATTTCTATAATTTCTTAATCTATAAGGTTTTTTTCTTTATAAAGTTCTTGAAAACAATAGCAAAGGTGCAGATTTGTGGGAATGTGTTTTTAAAATCAGTTAAAACACAAATTATATTTAGAAAGTATTCTGATACACACAAAGTCCAAAAATATTTGCTGTTTTATAAAAAAATTTTTTGTATTTAAAAAATTGTCTAATTAAATTTTAAATGGAAAAGTTAACTATTTTTTTTTACAAAAAATCTTTATTTGACATCTTTTTTAAAAATTTTAATTAATAATTTTTTGAAATTTTTTGTCTTGGGGCATTTATTCTTAATTTTAAATTGGGGGCATTTTTTTTCTACTTTTTAATTGGGGGCATTTTTTCTGCGCACTATATTCGATATGCAAATTTAATTAAAATATTTTCGCTGAAAGTATAGTATTTAAATTCACCAATTTTGTAAAAAAAAATATAAAGTAGTCTTATAAATTTAGGACTTTAGGTATGCGCTGAATACACTCTAATTTAAAGGATTGCTTGAATATTTGGTCTCCCGTGGTATTTCCAGACCACTAATTTTGAAAATTGCAAGAAAAAAATTTCGCCCCCAATAATTTTGAGGATGTGCGCAGCTGATTTCGCATTACTTCTACAGCAAAACTTGAACTTCTCACACATACTCTACCTTACACCTAAACCTTAAGAAAAACAATTAAAAAATATCTTACTACCTTCCACTCTACACCAGCTCCACATAACTTCACGAATCTTTACTCATCTCACCTTTTTCAATTCCCTTCTTGAACAATATATGCCACAACTTACTCACTACCAAGTTTTACCACACCTACACCCATTTTCCCTAGTCCACTCATCGAAAGCCACCCCATACTCAACTCAAACATGCCACCACAAATTCTTAACACTTAACTCCATAAAACATCAACGCAACTCAAATGCGTACCACCAACTCTCAATTTTTACCGACAGTTCAAAATCACGCAACAAAGCAACCGCTGCATGGGCTTTTTTAATCACAATACAAGCACTCCTTTCTTCATACAACAAATGCAGACAGACAATAACACTTCCGCAACGAAACTGAAGCCCTAGCACTCCTAACATCATGCATCCACATCATTGATAACCTAACCTTCTTTACATCCATATTCAAGCACATAATCTTTTTCACAGACTCACAAAACCTAATAAAAGACCTACAACTTAACAGAAAAATTCGCTTTTCTGCATTAAATCTAGCCATAAAATTAATCAACCTTAGCAACCATTTCTCAATTAAACTTTTCTGGTGCCCCGCCCATTCCTCCTCCTCCTTCGAGAATTTTTTAGTAGATCTCTTATGTAAATCCGCATCCATAACATCACAACATTTCTTAACACACGCCCTACCTCTATCCACTTTTGAAACATCCATAAATATCTCAACTACAAACGAATGGCTTTACTCAAACAACATACCTACCCCCTTATTCCAATTTGCACTAAATAAAAACATTACTCTTCCTCGCAACATTATAAGATAGTTCCTCTCACATTGCCTTTGTTACGCTTACTTCTATAATTTTAATTTGCACTCTAACCCTTTTTTTTGCAGATTCGGCTGCCTTCATATCGAAACTCCAATTCACATTATCCTCTATTGCCCAATAATTTCATCAGAACGAACCAAACTCATTGAAAAAACAGATTTATATTTTAAAGATCTTGCCTCCCCTCTACTAAAATTCTTATCATACCCCAAAATCATTCACGACATCTCTCTTTTCCTTAATATAATAGAACCGTTACTCTCTACCCATCAACAATTAATTCCACCCTTATTAAACACCTTGCACAACCATACACCAGCAACCTAATTCATACTTTTCAACTCACCACGCTTTCTTATTTCTACTTTAGACCATAAACCCACTACCCATCCTTACAAACTCCCAAGTTAGCAATTGATGCAAGCATATCAACCAACGTTGGAAAGTGCTTAGATATCTCCTACCTACCTACCTACGCGTATATTGAGAAAACTGCCCTTGAAAATAGGTCGATTTGGTATAAAAAAATTAATTAAAATTTAAATGAATGTTTTAGTAAGCAATTCATCATCAATCAAAATTTTTATTGAGATTTGATACAAAGTTCCTCTCCTTATTGAAAAATATGTAGATATAAGTGTTATGTGTTCCAATATATACATGATTAAATATTTTCAAGAATGTATCTAATATAGACACTAAGTTGAAATTTATGGAGATTATATTATCAAAATTTTCTTCAAAAAAATGTCCATTTGATTTTGATTGACAGCTTTTGATATTAGAGGGTGACTTAATTAAAATGAAAATCGTATCAAAAAATGCCACTAGCGATTTTAGGAAAAATAAGAGATATAATTCAGCTAAAATGGCCCCGTTACCAGTTGCATAGCATTCAAAAATAATCATCTTATCTATGTGTTTATTATTTATAATCAATGTGGACTTTTAAAAGTTAATTCGACATTGAATTTCAAAAATATATTTATTTGCAAAAATAACTATATTTCAATTAAACTGGAAGGCAAATGAATATTAAATATTGATAGCCAATTTAAAGAAAAGGAGTTATTGCCCAATGCCCGTTCCACCTTTTCCTTCAATACGCCTTTGCTTGTCACTGTTAGGTTTGACAAAGAGTAATTTGTAGATTAAAAAAAAATAATTTTAAAAGTGATTATCGCATTAGAAAAATCGTAATACACAGCCCATAAATATAGGAAACTTTATAAATTGAATTTTGAGACGCTATTCAGAGAGAACATTATAAACATATTTTACTAATATTAGCAAAAAATTGTTTCAATATTAATAAATATATTGCCCAAATATCTGGCACAAAAACAATCCCAGAAGCAAAGCAAAATAAAATAAGTTTAAATGTGCAGAAAATAACAGTTAAAGTAATAAAAATATCGGTAGAAAAAGATGAAATATTTATTGAAAATAAAACAATCGAACACATATCATTTGATCAAAGACGCTGATAGATGCATACAAAAGATGTTATCAATTGAGGAGAGAAATTAATTTCTATACAAAGTAGATAAATTTATGTATAATGAAATATTACACAATTTAGAAATAACATAATAATGTAGGTAATAAGGACAAATCATGATTTAAGATTTTGATTTGAGAGTCTTTGACTTGACGGTCATAATAATCATACCGTTTAATAAAATATTTTATTGTCTTTTTTTAATAATAAAACGTAAAATATATTTTTCAGAGTACACATTGTAATAATATTTCCTAATGTACACATTGTTAATAATATCAGAGACAAGCTGGCCCGTAAAGATATAATTAATTTTTCCACACACGTAGCAATTCGAGATAGAGCTTCAGAAGACAAATTGTAGGAGTAAAATAGCTAGATAACCACCACTTTTGGAACTATTTAAAAGGTATGGGATTGGAAAGGAAGAGTGCTTCAGAGTTCTTGAAAAAGCAAGATACCCATATAAAAGAGGGATTCCTTGGATTTCGTATATTTATAAAAAGGTAAGGACATTTTATGAACAAGTCGTGGTGAAGTTCTGCCTTTTTCAAAGTTAAATGAGATGAATTGATTAAATAGAGGTGGAAGCAGCAAGTATACGTATTTGTATAGTGTAACAGCGACATTGAAATTGTATATATTCTTGAGTTTTGAGTTTTTGAACAAAAATGTGTCCTTTGTGTGACCCCAATTAAGGATTGTATCTGCTGTGATGCAGAAAAAGGCTTTTGTAAAGTGTATCTATATATGTAGCTAAAATTCTCTGAAGCTATGTGGGGTAAATATATGTCGCTTAAACTCTTCAATAAATCCTTTATAATAAACCAGTATATTTAAATATGCACATGTCAACTTTTTGAATATTTCAAGGTCTCAATACAAATTCTTTTGGATGAGATTTGTTACGAATTAGACAAATACAGACATCGTACATTTACTGTATAAAATTGGTTGAATTATTTCTCTTCACTTCGCGTATTTTTCTTGATATCACAAGCTGCATCTTTTGATCCTCTAGGTGGTTGAATGACCCATGTCAAAAAATAACAAACAAAATCAAAAGTATATATTTTTAAAAAAATTTTACATTTGTATGTAGATAACTTATAACTTCGTGTCTATAGTAGATACTCTCTTTAAAATTTATAATCATATGTTGTTTTGAAATTTATTATCTATATATGCCGATTTTATTAATAAATATGCCTACTTGGCAACAAATGTTAAACAAAATTACGAAAGATGATAACATTGCTTCAACAAATTTTATTCAAATGTCATCATACAAAATATTTTTTACACAAAATCAGGCTTGTTGGATTTCTGGATTCCTTTATGGCAGTTATTGCTTGAAACCAAATTGCATTCTTTCAAATATAAATAATGTATCTTTTTTATAACAAATCAAAATGCTGATTTCATCTCAGGACTCAGTTTTAGCACTTGCGTTGTAAAAGTGTGTAGCCAATCAAATGAGAGCCTGATGCCTGAAAATTGTATTAAAAAATGCTTGGAATTTGCGTGTCGTGCTTGAGCCCAATTCCGCGTTACGCTACTGACAGTATCATTTCATATGTGAATGTGCGTGCATTGAACATCTTATTTTATGTCATGATCCTTCTTAATAAAATTAAAGAGGTAAAAAAGAAAGTACGCATTATATATTCGTTGGCTCCCCTTACTTTTAGTTTCGTATGTGCATAATTTGATAAAAATTAAAAGACTAGGTTTATCTTTCTATTCTAAAAGTAAGGGGAGTCAACGATATATTTAAAAAGAATAAATATTTTTTGATTTGAACATTTTTCGATTCTTTGATTATTATTTGACAAATATAATATTTAAAATCGTGCAAATTGCAAAGTAAAGGTAATAACTTTTGTAACATCGTATGAGGTAGGAAAATATGAACAGAAAGTTTGATATTTTTTGATTTTTTAAAGAATATTGTTCGATTCTTTGATTACAGAATTTTATTTTGATTATTTGATGAAATATATTATTTAATATCGTGAAAAATTGCAAAAATATAGGTAATAACTTACAAAATATGACTTAACATGTTGGAGATGAATCATCGTAGTATACACGTTAGAGATGTATATTAATTTTAATATGTACACCTAACTCCATAATTAGAATTATGTTCTAATAGGAAATCATTAAAGCACAAATATTTGCCAACTTCCGGATGCATTGGATGGCGCCCAATTGGTCGATAGTTGATTATACTTGCGATTTCAAGCAATAATGTTGGTAACTCTTCAAAGTTTAACACTGGGTTTTTCCTAACCATCATTATATTTCTTTTATTATATTCAAACAAAGTAAGCTTTTGAATTTAACGCCATCACTTCGTTTCCATATTTTAAGCGCTTTTCGATGAATTAGTCTGATTTCGTTAAAAGAGAAGCATCATTCATCTGAAAATAAGAAACGTTTTAACCCTATTAGTGCTGGGCAAAATTTGTCCGCTCAAGTGCTGAGGGGGCGTAAAGTGCCCCCCCCCTATTTTTCTCAGATATTAATAAGTTTTTATAAATATTTTTAATGTTACATATATATTTCAACTATGCTGAATTCAGTGGTGATGTCCATTTTTTTTTATCAAAATAAATCAAACCTGTCAAAAAATTGATGTAAATGTGACAGCTCATCTCAAAAAGAAACTTTTTATCTAAATAATTATATAAAGTTTTTTACGCATGTATACCCATTTTCAAATATGCTGAATTCAGTGGTGATATTCATTTTTTATGAAAATCAATCAAACCTGTCAAAAATCTATACCCATTTTCAAATATGCTGAATTCAGTGGTGATATTCATTTTTTATGAAAATCAATCAAACTGTCAAAAAATTGATCTAAATGTGACAGCTCATCTCAAAAAAGAAATTTTTTATCTAAATAATTATATAAAGTTTTTTACACATGTATTGTATACCCATTTTCAAATATGGTGAATTCAGTGGTGATAATCATTTTTTATGAAAATCAATCAAACTGCAAAAAATTGATCTAAATGTGACAGCTCATCTTAAAAAGAAACTTTTTATCTAAGTAATAATATAACGTTTTTTACACATATATACCCATTTTTAAGCATGCGTAATTCAGTGGTGATATTCATTTTTTATGAAAATCAATCAAAACTGTCAAAAAATTGATTTGTTCCAAAAAGAAAGGATCAGGCACGGTTTTTTGAATTAGAGAATTACGTTAAATAAAAGTATAGGGAGATGATTAAGTTTACCGTGTATGGCATTTTACACACACATACCCATTTTCAAGTAGGCTGTGTTTACTGGTTATATTCCTTTTTTTTTTTATAAAAATTAGTCAAACCTGACAAAATAATTTAAATATGACAGCCCATGACAAAATTAAAATTTTTATTCTTATAAAAAGTTTTTGTACATTTCAAGTATGTAGAATTTAATGGTGATGTTCATTTTTTATGAAATCAATAAAACCTGTCAAAAAATCGATTAAACCTGTAAATCAATGTCAAATATATAAACATAAAAATAACTTCTACTTGCAGTATTTCTCTGGTAATTATTTTCTATTTTATTTAATAAACCAACTTTAGGTGTTTAATTGACTCAAAATACTTCATTCTACAGTAACTTATGTAACTTGATAAGACCTCCATCTTTTTGGCTACAAATTCGTTATCGTCTCGTAGTCTCTACGTCATATTATAACACTGGTCAACAACAAATTTGTTGTCTGCATTTTTTAAGCTGATTTAGAACGAATCTGATGCGCTGAATCCAAAACTCACATTAGTTTTGTTCAATCAGGTCAAGTTTTGGAGATATGGCCATATGTCGTTTTTTACATTTTTGTTCACATGTACGCATGTGTGGAGCATTTTAGAAGAAGTTGGTGGGGGTAAAATGTCATGTCAAATAATTGTTTTGATTGGAAATAATTATTTTAATGACAAGAAGTATTCAGGTAAAAAGTTGTGTTTCTTGAAATAACGAACTCTGAAGAATGTACAATACCTACATGCACCAATTAATGATTAATTTGTACCTATTTTTGTTTTGCAGGTGAATGATATGGCTTCGACCAGAAGATCGTGCAGAAATAAGGCCGATGTGTTTGCTACATATGTGGAGAATACACCATTGCTCCTAATAGGAAGCCAGTCACAAGTTACATAAGGCGTGCTTACCATGCTTATTTTGGTATTAAACTTGGTTGACGAAGATAAAGCTTGGGCGCCACACATGGTGTACAAAGCATGCACCGAGACTCTGCGTGGGTGGACAAACGGCAAGAGGAGTCTGAAGTTTGGAATTCCCATCGTTTGGAGGGAGCCGACAAAGCATGTCACTGACTGCTACTTCTGCGCTGTTAATGTGTCTGAAATCAAGAGAAAGAACCGGGGCAGCCTCAAGTATCCTGATCTTCAATCAGCACGTCGTCCTGTAGCTCATTGTGATGCAATTCCAGTGCCTATCTTCGGCGAACTTCCTGACATTAGTGACGAAAATGCCTCCAGTGTTGAAGGACATGAAGAAGAAGAAGAAGTGGTTACTGAAGATGATGCTCCACATCCATTTTTCCAAAAGGAATTGAATGATCTAGTTCGCGACCTCAGCTTGTCAAAGGACTCTGCCGAACAGTTGGTATCCAGATTGAAGGAAAAAAACCTCCTCTCTGACAGTGCTCGCATCAGCTTCTTCCGCAACAGGCATCAAGAGTACCTCCGTTTTTTCTCTGAAGAGAAGGACTTGGTGTACTGTGCTGATATTGCGCAGCTTCTGCTCAAGCTTGGAGTGCCACAGTACGAACCCAAAGATTGGAGACTGTTCATTGACAGCAGCAAGCGAACACTGAAATGTGTTCTGCTACACAACGGCAACCAGTTTGCCTCATCGCTCACTAGACTAAACTGAATGAGAAGTATGAAACGGTGAAGTATGTGCTGGAGAAAATTGGTTATGATCAGCATAAGTGGTTTATTTGTGTTGACCTGAAGATGGTGAACTTTTTGTTGGGACAACAGTCTGGCTTCACCAAGTACCCATGTTTTCTGTGCATGTGGGATAGTAGGGACCGTGCTCAGCATTACACGAAGAAGGACTGGCCTGTGCGGGAGGAATTGGTGCCATGCAAAGAAAGGAACGTCATCAACGACCCTCTGGTGGACAGAGACAGAATACTCTTCCCACCGCTGCACATCAAGCTCGGCTTAATCAAGCAGTTCACCAAGGCTCTAGACAAAGATGGTGACTGCTTCACTTACTTGTGCCAGGCTTTTCCAGGATTGACCATGGAGAAGTTGAAAGCTGGCATCTTTGATGGTCCTCAGATCCGTCAGCTCATCAGAGATCCAGAGTTCAAAAACTCAATGAACGAAGTGGAACTGGAAGCGTGGAAGACATTTGTTTTGGTAGTGAAGAGGCAACAATAAGGCCAGAAACTACGCAGAACTTGTCAACAACATGCTGACTGCTTTCAGAAACCTGGGCTGCAACATGAGAATCAAGATGCACTACCTATTTTCACATATGAACCAGTTCCTGAGAACCTGGGTTCAATGAGTGACGAGCAGAGGGGGAGATTCCATCAGGACATGAAGGAGATGGAGACCAGGTATCAGGGTCGCTGGGACGCAGTCATGATGGCTGACTACTGTTGGAATCTGAAGAGAGACCTCCCTGCCGCTGAACATTCAAGGAGTTCGAAGAAACGGAAGTTCAAGCCCTGAAGTTTGAACAGTGGTGACGCAACATGCAATTTACTTGTACTTACCTTTATCAATGCCCACCATTCAGATGACAGTAATCGATGTTTCTATCATGTAATCAATAAATGTTGTTGGCAAAACATTTTTTTCTTAAAAACATGTTTAGGATGATATGTGTTGACAAAAATCAGCTGATAATGCCACAAAAATGTAATTGATTTTGTCACAAGAACTGTTTTTTTCAAATCAATTTAGCACAAAAACCTGACCTGATGGAGAGAAACGGATGCCATTTCCTGATTCAGCAGTGCCAGAATACCCTAATTCACTTGTAGAAATCTAGACAACATTCAGAAAGTAAAAAATTGTTGACCAGTGTAATTTACAGTATGTAATTTTGCTATTCATTCCATGATGATCCTTTCTTGGTAGCTCTTTTTTCATTAGAAATTTATATTCTTCAATGTGTGTTCGAAAAATTTTTTATAATCATAAAATGACTTTTTTCCTCTTTCAAAGCATTCTGATTAAAGAATCTTCTTGATGATCTTAGACTTTTTTATCAGTATCGTGTATTTTATTATCAGGCCTGAATATTTGTCAACCAATCTCATTTCAAAGGTTTTTTTCTGATGAATCATTCGTAATGTTCATTGTTCAATTACAAAAAGTTGTCCACGTTCTTCATCTAAAAAATTATCTCTTTGACGCAAAAGGAAAAAGATGGACAAATTCAATTTAAATTAAAAATAACTTGATAGTGACTAAATTCTCACATATTAGAATCTGTGCAATTTTTGATAAATCTGACCTATTCTAAATTTTCAGATTTTCTACCCATCTTAGCTAAATGTTAATTGTAATCCTAGATGATAAGCTATAGATTTAAATATTTTTCATTTGTAAAAGAGGAACTTCTTTTTCACTGTCAAATTTTTTTTTAAAGCACCTAACATTATATAATTAAACTACTTCCTTGTTCATTAGAACATGGTAGATCTTCCATTCAGTCAAGATACAGATTACATGTTCTCTTTTCAATTAGTTTTCAACTTGGTTCCTTCTCTCATACAAATTTTCAAAATAATACGTTTTGTTTTTTTTTAATAAATATTTCATACTCAAGATGATTGTAGAAAGTATTATAAGCCAAAATATACAAAAAAAAAAGTATATTTTTACTATATACCTAATACGCAGCCATTTTTTGAAAATTTTTTACACCCATACATTACTAATTTAATTGCCACTTCGAGATATTTTTTAACCGTATTATCCAAAACCCAGTACAGAAATAAAATAAGCATAGTCGATTTGGTATAAAACAGATATTTTATTTTTTAAAAATATTTTTGAAGATAGTATCTAGAAGTAAACCGCAAATCTGATTGAAGCTTTCAGATATTCTAAAACCATAAATGCCTAACCTGAGTCCAAAAATGAAACCAACATCTTCCATTTGGCATAAAAACAGATATTTTATTTAAATTTCAAAAATATTTCTGTAGACATTAGACGAAAATCGAACATTTGATTGACACTTTCAGATATTTAAAACCTCTAAATGCAAAAAAATGATTTCAGAAATAAAAATTATTATGGTCGAATTGGTATAAAAACATATATTTCATGTAAAACTAGAGAGAATATTTTGGGATGTAGTTTTCAGACATAAACCGTAAATTTGATTAACACTTATAGGTATTTTCAAATCGTAAATGTAAAAAATGAGTTCAGAAATGAAAACAGCATGGCCGATTTAGTATAAAAACATATTTTATGTAAAATGTGAAGGAATGTTTTTGGAGACAATTTTCAGAAGTAAACCGCAAATTTGATTAACACTTATAGGTATTTTCAAATCCTAAATGTAAAAAATGAGTCCAGAAATGAAAACAGCATGACCGATTTAGTATAAAAACATATTTTATGTAAAATGTGAAGGAATGTTTTTGGTAAACCGCAAATTTGATTAACACTTATAGGTATTTTCAAATCCTAAATGTAAAAAATGAGCCCAGAAATGAAAACAGCATGACCGATTTTGTATAAAAACATATTTTATGTAAAATTTGAGGGTATCTTTTATTAGATATATTTTTGATCAATCAAATTTTTGATTGACATTTTCTAAAAAGTAGACATGATTATTGAAAAAATTAAATATATAAAGTGTTATGCGTTCCAAACTGTATATAATTATAAATTTTCAGGGTATTATATAATATAGATCCTAAGTTATAAGGTTAAGTACAGATAATGTCAAAATTTTGCTGAAAAATTTTAATTTTTGATTTTGATTGACAGTTTTGGACATGAAAGGGTCATTCAACTACCATGAAAATGGTTTCAAAAGATGCAGCTAGCGATTTTAGGAAAAGTCACAAAATTTGAAGGGATATGATTCAGCCAATTTTCTACAATTAATTTTTTAGTTAAGGGGGAAGGGGCGTTTTACTTTTAATTTTACGCCCCCAGCACTAATAGGGTTAACAGAAGGCTGACTAAATAAGTTAGCACCTGGACAGTAAAATGTCTCTCGTTGGAAAGTAAACATTTGAATTTAACGTCATCACTTCGTTTCCATATTTTACGCGCTTTTCGATGAAGTAATGCCTGATTTCGTTAAAAGAGAAGCATCATACATCTGAAAATAAGAAAGGTTTTAACAGAAGGCTGACTAAATAAGTTAGCACCTAGACAGTAAAATGTCTCTCGTTGGAAAGTAAACATTTGAATTTAACGTCATCACTTCGTTTCCATATTTTGCGCGCTTTTCGATGAAGTAATGCCTGATTTCGTTAAAAGAGAAGCATCATACATCTGAAAATAAGAAAGGTTTTAACAGAAGGCTGACTAAATAAGTTAGCACCTAGACAGTAAAATGTCTCTCGTTGGAAAGTAAACATTTGAATTTAACGTCATCACTTCGTTTCCATATTTTGCGCGCTTTTCGATGAAGTAATGCCTGATTTCGTTAAAAGAGAAGCATCATACATCTGAAAATAAGAAAGGTTTTAACAGAAGGCTGACTAAATAAGTTAGCACCTAGACAGTAAAATGTCTCTCGTTGGAAAGTAAACATTTGAATTTAACGTCATCACTTCGTTTCCATATTTTGCGCGCTTTTCGATGAAGTAATGCCTGATTTCGTTAAAAGAGAAGCATCATACATCTGAAAATAAGAAAGGTTTTAACAGAAGGCTGACTAAATAAGTTAGCACCTAGACAGTAAAATGTCTCTCGTTGGAAAGTAAACATTTGAATTTAACGTCATCACTTCGTTTCCATATTTTGCGCGCTTTTCGATGAAGTAATGCCTGATTTCGTTAAAAGAGAAGCATCATACATCTGAAAATAAGAAAGGTTTTAACAGAAGGCTGACTAAATAAGTTAGCACCTAGACAGTAAAATGTCTCTCGTTGGAAAGTAAACATTTGAATTTAACGTCATCACTTCGTTTCCATATTTTGCGCGCTTTTCGATGAAGTAATGCCTGATTTCGTTAAAAGAGAAGCATCATACATCTGAAAATAAGAAAGCTTCCCTATTAGTGCTGGGCTAAATTTTTCCTCTTAAATGTTGGGGGAGGGGGCGTAAAATACCCCCCCCCTCTATTTTTCTAGGTTATTAATAAGTTTTTATAAATATTTTTAATGTTACATTTATATTTCAACAATGCTGAATTCAGGGG
The DNA here is from genome assembly GCA_030549495.1 of Nectonema munidae. Classification (NCBI taxonomy): domain Eukaryota; kingdom Metazoa; phylum Nematomorpha; class Nectonematoida; family Nectonematidae; genus Nectonema; species Nectonema munidae. The sequence goes on along the minus strand of JAUIRK010000142.1, from coordinate 956,084 downwards.
TAATGTGCATACTTTATCAAAATCAATTTTCAAAAAATTGATTTATATTTGACAGCTCATCAATAAAAAGAACTTTTTATTGAAATAATTATATAAAGTTTTTTAAACATATATACCCATTTTCAAGCATGCTGAATTTAGTGGTGATATTTATTTATTATGAAAATCAATCAAACCTATCAAAAAATTGATTTAAATGTGACAGCTCATCTCAAAAAAAACTTTTATATACCCATTTTCAAGCATGCTGAATTCAGTTGTGATATTCAATTTTTATGAAAATCAATCAAACCTGTAAAAAATTGATTTATCTCAAAAAGAAACATTTTATCCAAATAATTAAATAAAGTTTTTTACACATATTTACACTCATTTTCAAGTGAAATGTCGTGACACGCTCTATGTCATATCTTCTATACTTTACAGTATGTAATTTTGCTATGAATTCTATGATGATCCTTTCTTAGTAGCTTTTTTTTCATTGGAAATTTATTTTCTTCAATGTGTGTTTGGAAAAAATTTTTTAGGTTTATTTTGAAAAGATTATTTCCTCTCTTAAAGCATTCTGATTAAAGAATCTTCTTGATGATCTTAGGCTTTTTTTTTATCAGTATCGTGTATTTTATTATCAGGACTGAATATTTTTCAACCAATCTCAGTTCAAAGGTTTTTTTCTGATGAATCAATGGTGATGTTCATTGTTCAACTATAAAAAGTTGTCTACCTTCTTCATCTAAAAGATTCTCTCTTTGACGCAAAAGGAAAGAGATGGACAACTTCAATTTAAATTAAAAAATATTTTGATAGTGATTAAATTCTCACATATTGGCATCTGTGCCTTTTTTGATAAATCTGACCTATTCCAAATTTTCAGATTTCGTGTAAAATGATCATTGTAATCCTAGATGATAAACTATAGATTTAAAGATTTTTCATTTGTAAAAGAGGAACTTCTTTTTCACGGTCTAAATCTTTTTGAAGCATCCAAAATTAGATCAATACACCACTTTCTAGTTCATTAGAAGTCAAGATACATATATTCTTTTAATTATTTCTTTTGATCCCACGTTCTCTTTTCAATTAGTTTTCAGATTGCTTCCTTCTCTCATACTATAATCTTCAAAAGATTTTATAATACGTTTTGTTTTTTTTAAATAAATATATCATACTCAAGATGATGGAAGAAAGTATTATGAGCCAAAATATACAAAAAAAAATTATATTTTTACTAAAACATATATACAACGATTTTTTGAAAAAATTTTACAGAACTGATTTCTGGAATAAATTACTAATTCAATTGCCCGGATATTTTTTTAACAGTATTAGCCAAAATGGAGTACAGAAATAAAATAAGCATAGTCGATTTGGTATAAAAACAGATATTTTGTTTTTTGAAGACAGTATCTAGAAGTAAACCGCAAATCTGATTGAAGATTTCAGATTTTTTAAAACTATGAATGCCAAACCTGAGTCCAAAAATGTAACCAGCATCTTCTATTTGGCATAAAAACAGATATTTTATTTAAATTTCAATAATATTTCTGTTGACATTAGAAATCGAACATTTGATTGACAGTTTCAGACATTTTAAAAACTCTAAATGCAAAAACTGATTTCAGAAATAAAACTAGGATGGTTGATTTTGTATAAAAACTTATATTTCATGTAAAATTTGAATAAATATTTTTGGAAACAAATTTCAGAACTAAACGTAAATTTGTGTAAAAATGAGTTCAGAAATGAAACTCAAATTTATGTAAAATTTGATGTAATATTATATTAGATATAGTTCGGATCAATCAACATTTTGATTGACATTTTCTAAAAAATAACCATGATTATTGAAAAAATTAAATATATAAAGTGTTATGTGTTCAAAACTATATATAATTATAAATTTTCAAGGTAGTATATAATATAGACCCTAAGTTATAATGTTAACTACAGATAATGTCAAAATTTTACTGAAAAATTTTAATTTTTGATTTTGATTGACAGTTTTTGACATGAAAGGGTGGTGGTCCCCCATCACTTGAGCGGACAAATTTAGCCCAGCACTAATAGTGTTAAAGTGACACAAAATATAGTGGAAAAAACTCCCGAACATACATCGCGTGCAATATACGCTCTTTTAGCATTTTTCCTTTTGCCAGTTACGCGTAGCATCCTCGGAACAGCATGCAACTTCATCTCGTCATTTCTTGGGCTGACGCTTGGTTTCATATCTTTAACGAATTGTTAACTTGACTAAACAAGACAAAGTGCAAGAAGGCAATAAATTGCTTGAGGAGACACTGGAAAGTAAAAGAATCGATCATTGATATTCCAAGATCCAACCAAAATATCGAACTTATGGAGGAATTACATCGGTGCTCAAAAAATTTTGAATTCTTGGATCTAAGGTTTATAGCAAAAAAATATTTTTTAAAAGTTTTTCTTTTATACTTTACTTATCTCTTTTAATATCTTTTGTGCAAATAAAATTTGTTTAAGTTTAATGATTAAAAAATAATTTGTTACATTTTTCTTTTATTCAATTTTTTTGTCAACGTGCAGGGGGAAGTTTTTTTGTAAAATGCAAAAATAATAATGCCATTTTTAAATTACACATAAAAGTTCCTCGGTTGCAAGTGGTTTCGTCAAAAAATAATTTTTGCAATTACCCTGCATGTACTTGCAAAGCTTAGGTTTGAATACGAAGTTTCTGAAATCTATCGTTCTGAGATATCAACGAAGCACTATTCTATGATACGATGATGCACGTGATAAGACAAAGCCATTTCAAACTGCAGCCCGTTTTCGAGAATTGAAGTGAAATGAGATCACGTTTTCCAACGTCTTAACTTCTCTTGTGCAAACAAAAATGCTTATACGATGAGTTCTTCATTTCGCTTCCTTGTTCGAATAAAGCAGACCTGCCTATATAAGGCAATATACTACTGCCATGACATCTTGCGTTCCTAAAGCTAATTCATGCTCGTAGATTTTATGGATCCTCTTTCAGCTTCTCTTTTCCTTGTCTTCGCTCTTCAAGCAGGTAAACTTGACATTTGCATCCCCTCATAAGAAAACTTGTTGGTCTTAGAATTACCACAGCTCGGTCCGCTTTTATACAGGCTTCAGTAAAATTACTAATCTTATGTTTATCACGATTACATTTGGCTTTGAACCGAAAATTGTTTTTGAAATTGAACTGAGTAATGTTGGTTAGATACAGGGTTTCGATAACTCAAGGTCTTGGGTTCGTTCTCGCATCAGACTACTTTTCTCATAGTTCGATACAAACAGCGCATTATTATTATTATTATTACTATTATTATTATTATCCAAAAGACATCAATGATCTCCTTCCCACTAAAGGATCAATACATTTGGGCTGATCAAAGCAGCTTCAGTGCTCGGATCTCACTAAGTTCAGGTTTGCGTGCGGCGTGAGACACAGAAGGAGTATTCCTCATTTTCACGTCAAAATAATCGATCAGATAACCCTAGAACTTGCTTGAAGCACTGATATCTTTTGCCCTTTCTTCCTCCAGCTCTGCACGCAGGTAGATCCACAAGCTCGTTTCTTATCCCCGTCTGTGTCTTTGGAAAATTTAGGTTCCGTTTATGAAATCGGTAGAAAGGTGTGTCAAAGTATTTGCATTTTTTCTGCAATTTCATTGAAGTTTCTACTCATTTCCAAAAACAGAACGATAGGCTAAAGAAAATGACGTCTTTTATATCATTTAAGTTTTAAAGGAATTATTTATAAGTAAGAAAATTGATTTAGTTCATTTATTCAAAAAATTTTGAGTGGATAGTAGTAACTCTTAACAACGATAAAATTGAACAAGGTAATCTGCAGCAAACCTCAAATTGAAGTCGTTTATCCACTCCTACCAGGATGATGCATCAGCTTCCTTTGTCTGTTGGAGCTGAACGCGACTGTTTGCGGTTTGGTGAAGTTTGCCAAAGACACTCAAGGAACGACGCCCTTTGTGATACTCGTGCCAAGCTCAAAGTGCTGCCTGCCTTCTCGTCTCTTTTGCCCCAGTAAATGAATGTGGGGTGCGTGCCATAGTGATTCAAAAATTAAGAAAAGTTGAAAGATACACAATGCTTCAAATGATTATTTATTATTTAAATTAATTGGAATTTTTATATTCCTAGATTTTGAGATTAAACAAAAACGCTGTTGATTTCTGTACTTTTCGGAGCGTATAAATTAATTAATACGGGAAACTTTGCGTTCGCAATCAACTTCATGTGGTCAGCAAGGTTTCGGGTTTATCCGAGGTTCTGAATAGGCAGCTCATGTTTTATAATGATGAGTGAATTTGCCGTAGGATGAGAAAAAATTTAAAAAATAGAAAAGCAAATAATAATTCATCCTTATGGATCACCCTCATGAATGTCAAGAAGAGATTTAGTATGAATTCAAGTTTACCTTTTTTACGGTTGTAGGGAAATTAGATTTGGCGAGTTAAAAAGAAGTATACGATAAAATTTTAGGAAAAATCAAATTCATTGGTCCAAAAGGTGATGTCCATTTCTTCACTGAAGAAAGCGAAGTGTTTAGTATGGACTTTAGATTTCTCCTGCCTTCAGAAGAAGAAGTATATCCCCAATCAAATCTAGCGATTGAAACAGATTTGATGGGAAAATACATTGCACTTCGTATAAAAAGTGATCAAATCTTGGAAGAAAATTTCCAATTCACTATATACTTTCCAAATATCGAAGAAATATTTGCTTTCACGTTCATAAAGTTTGGTAAGAGTTTTTTAATGATTATTTATAATTTTAAGAGAACGCATTTTCTTTTAAAACGCTCCTTGTCAACATCGTATGCGCGCTTGGAATACAATTATTCAAGCTCTCCCACCTAAACTTTCCTTAGCTCTTCGCATGTAAGAATTAGTGCGACAAATATTCCGCGACTCTGTAATTTTCCATCCCCGTATAAAATAAAATACTCACGCCATGTTTGTAAGAAAAGGCCTTTAATGGTGAAATATGAGCAAGGGTACTTTAAATCACGTTGAAAGGACCTAACCAGTTATCGGTAGCTTGGCAAAGCTTCAAAAGCATTTTATATCCTGAAGAAGCTAGAGCCAAATCTATATCTTTATGTAAAAACTTTGAGCTCGTATAACTTTTTTTCGACAAAATGTAAACTGACCAAACTTTGCAAAGCTCTTAAAAATTGCAAACGCAAATCAAAATTTCAAAAAATTTGAACAACTTTTGAAAAGATATTAAACATCAAATATTACGAAAAAAGTGATATATGTGAATATAACAATATGTATATAGGACGACATACCCACTACTTTTATGTTGGTCATTTGCCAAAAAACTACAAAACAAGATTTTCCAAATTTTGCATAGATAGGTTACTATATTTATGTATATTGCAGTTTTTTAGTTATTAAGTAAAAGTAAAGATTTACTCAACAGGTCTATAATACAAAACTTCACTACTCATTAGCACTTTTTGCACCTTTAGATCCTTTGACTGTACACCACACGTATCGCACGCACCAGTGAAACAGAGTGACGCAGTTCCACGGTTTGCATTTGCATGCAACAGTCTTTGGTCTATGTCTATTATTATTTTTAAAAAGTTAAAATGTCTAAAATGTATGCGCTGGTATTGTTTTTTTCTCAATCAAATACTAGCAAATTTTAAAATCATTTTTTGAAACTTTAGAGTTGCCATTTGAGGCCTTTTAAGAATGATATGATAGTTAAATTTGTTTGCACAATTTAAATTACGGTATTTTTCGGACTATAAGGCGCACTGGATTATAAGGCGCAAACTCAAAAAAATACAAAAAGGTTTACTTGCTTCATATATAAGGCGCACCGGATTATTAGGCGCATTAAAAATCTTAACTTAAAACCAATATACTAGGTAATTAGGCTAATAGTTTATTGAAATAACGCTTTAATCAAAATAAGAAAAAATTAAATTGCTTTTATTATTCGCTTTGAAATCCTTCAAACCCTTCATTTTCTGTGTCGGAATTTAAAAGTTGAGCAATCTCTTCGCTCACTGAATAATCAAGTGATTCATCATCAGTAGAGTCAGAATCTTCTCTAGTTATTTCCAAATCATCAATAATTCCAGCTTTATTAAAACCGCGAATTATGCATGAAGGAGAGACTTTAGACCAAGCTTCTAGAATCCACTTACTAATGGTGGAGTAATCAACACGTCGTTGCCTTCCAGTTTTCGTGAAAGTGTGTTCGCCATCTGTCATCCAGCGCTCCCATAGAGCTCTTAATTTAACTTTAAAGGATCTATTCGCAGTAATATCCAAAGGTTGTAACTCCTTCGTCAAACCACCAGGAATTATTGCTAATTGCGTGTTAATTTTTTTAACGTGAGCCTTTATCTTATCGGTGATGTGAGCACGCATAGAGTCGCAAATCAACAATGACGGCGATGAATGGAAAAAACCATCAGATCTTTTAACAAATACTTCATTAAGCCACTCGCTCATCTTTTGCTCGTCCATCCACCCCTTTGAATTAGCTTTAATAATAATTCCAGATGGAAACTTATCTTTTGGTAAAGTCTTTCGTTTGAAAATTATCATGGGTGGGAGTTTAGAGCCATTGGCTTGACATGCAAGAACTACAGTGAAGCACGATTTTTCATTTCCTGTAGTAGAAATTGATACCGAACTTGTTCCTTTTTTATCTACTGTACGGTTCATAGGAATATCGAAAGTGAGTGGAATTTCATCCATATTAGTAATGTGTGTCAGTTTAATATTTCTTTGAGAGACAATTTCTTTGAGGTAACTTTTGAAAACACAAACTTTTTCTTTGTAGTCTTTTGGTAGTTGTTGCGAAACAGTAGTTTTTGTGCGTATTGAAAGATTTTTCCTCTTCATAAAGCGAAAACACCATGATGAACCTCCTTGGAACTCTTTAATTTTCATTTCATGTGCTAAGGCTTTTACTTTCAATCTGATCGAAATCGTTGATATACCTCTACCCATTGTTCTTTGTTCTATTACCCACTGTTCGAGATCATTTTCCAACTGAGGCCATCTAGCTTTGTTACCTCTAAAACTTCGTTTTGTTTTCTTCACTTGTTTTAAGTCGTCTTCTTGTATCCTCCATTTTCTAACCACAGACTCATTTATGTTGAATTCTCTTGCAGTTGCCCTATTCCCATGCTCTTTCGAATAGTCAATAATTCTTATTTTAAAACCAGCATCATATGCATGTCGTTTTACAGGCATAATTGAAAATTTATAATGAAAAGTTCAAAAACAAATTCAAACTTGAATAATCTGAAATAAAAAACTAATTTATTAGGGAAAAGCAATAGCGTAAATAAATGAACCTAGCTTAATTAAAGTAAGCCATTTCAGTTTTAACAAATAACAAGTAAAAGTGAATTGATTTAAACATAAAATGAAAAAAACTTAAATTTTGATTGAAAATAATTTTTTTTATGTAAATTTCAGTATATAAGACGCACCATATTATAAGGCGCATTGAAATTTTTAGTTAAAAAAAAATCTTCAGAGTGCGCCTTATAGTCCGAAAAATACGGTAACTTGAAAATTTGTTCATCTCTTATTGCTGCTAATTTGTCTAACGGTATTCTTTCATTTCTAAATCCAAAATTGTCGAATCTTAAACAATGAAGAAAACCCCTAAAACGAATTAAGCTCATAGTGGCACGCTAAAAAGGAGGCCTATCTTTTAACAGCCCAAAGGTCTTGCAAATTACTCATACTGTCTCTATCGTGACCAGCTCTGATTAAAATTGCAAAGCACGCTTTTATTTCTTCTTCATTAAATAGAAGCTGGTGGTATAGGATTCATCACACGCGTTTTTGAAGGAAGTTCTTTTTTCTCCATTTGAAGCAAAATGCGCAAATAAGAGGTATAACAAAAAGTAAGCTATAACAAAAAAAGAAGGAAGACGAAGCAACGATAGTAAGAAAACAAGAAGTATCTAAAATACATCTTTTTACATTTATAATGCACTTCATTCTTACAAACGTAATCGACAAATTTAAAGAAATCCATCATACCTTTGATGTCAAGGGAAATGCATTGCAATCATATGCTAAATACCATATGTGTACATTTTGTACACTATTTTATCAATGAAGTTATTTTCGTCATAAGTGAGATAAAACTCATTACTATTTTTATTATATCTCAGACTATTGATATATTAGCGTCACTTAGCTTAAGGGTAATAGACCGTGTCTAAAACCCAACAGAACTGGCACACTTTATAACTCTAAACTAGAAAAAGGAATCCAACTAGTACAACACTTGTGTCAAAAATTGATATGCTTTTCAAAACCACTTGATCTCCCTTAAAATGAAGAATTCGTCTGAATCAGTTAAAAATCATCAAAATTCAGACATCACAAATACCAAGTCATTATTTCTATGTAGCTTTTTGAATAATTCCGTCAACACACTTTTTAAGATTGAAAGTTTCTGCTTAACTTAATTTGAATTCGATTTGTATCGATTGCTATATCCAAAAGTTAAGAATCCATTTAATTATTATTTGAAATTGTATGTAAAAAATTGCAACTTATCAATCAATCTATAACTTCAAAAAGTAGTGTTACCTTTTAAATTCGATTCTTCTTTGCTTAGTTAGTACTGCAACCTGCTATCAATATTTTCACAGTTCAACCATAAATTGAATTCACTTTTCAAGCGTTATGTTCTGAGAAAAATTATAAAATCCAAAGTGAAGAAATTTAATGAAATAAATTTAACATTCGTCTTTCATTAAATCCCAAGTGATATTTTACTTCCGTGTCTTAGTTATAAGGAAAACCTTCATTTGTATTCTAACGAAAGAGTTCAAAACAGGTGAGCTTCTTTCACATTCTCACGATGTGAGCGCAAGAGTTGCGATTATTTGGGTAAAAGCACTCAAGAATATCCCATCCCGTACAAGAAATGATATGGAGCAAAACAGTGCCTCTAAAATCGTGTCTTTTTATGGAATGAACGATCACAATGTGCCATTTTGCACTGCATTTTCCCTGGTTTTATGTAGTTTTGTTTTATTAACTATGACATACAAATTATTTTCTTATTCAACACATCTGCCCTCTTTAGATATTTATGCAAGTAATGAAGAGTAAGTATTACATTTTATTTTTAGAAAAAGCGAACCTTTTGAGCTTGTTTTTCACACCGAATGTAACTATATATAGCACAAAAGAAGAAGTGACAATTGCTCTGGTGTTTAAAATGCTCAGGAATGAACCTTTAGTTCCTGAAGTCTTCGTAATGGGAAAAGGTTTTATTGAGGAAGTCGATGAATCAGAAAAGGAGATACCCGAGACCAATCAGCTAGCTAAGATGGTGACACTTAAAGGCAAGCTGATCAAAGACTCCACACTCTATGTCTTGGCGGGCATTCGAGCTTCTAAAGAACATCTTCCAAGCGAGAACTTTGTTAAAACTCACGCTCAATTTCGCAAGACTTTCAAAGGTAGGATGCTAATTTTCTTTAAATCAAATTGATGCCCACGCTTTTTAGAAGAATTGATTTTGTGTGCAGATTTCCTTATTTACTAGGTAACTAACTTGACCAATCTAATCCTGCTAATAACTCATTTACGAAGTTCAACCAAACGAGTGACCTAGTCGGAATTACTCCGAAAGAAACGAGCTGAGTATTCCTTCGCGTGCAATTCCTTCTTTACTGGAAGAAGCTTAAAATGACTAAAAAAGGATTTAAGATGGAGAAAGAAATTCATGATTTTGCAAATGTCGTTATTCTTCAAACAATTGCGTCTCTGAGCATATTTCAATTTAAAAAGCGTTGCACGTGATTAAAAAGTGATGATGCCTTAACCAGGTACAAAAATGCCGTTTGATTGACGTCGCCATTTATTATTCTCAAACAAAGGAAAGAAATATCTTTTAAGATTAAAATTTTTTATTTTCAATTTACTCAATCATCCAATTCAATGAAAATGTTGCTAGATAATTTAGCGACACATAAAAAAAAGACAATTTAACAGTCGTTTCATGAAAAGACATTTTTTGAAATATTGAAAAATATGAAAACATGATTTTCAGAAAATGACTTTTCAAGTCAATAGTTCTTGAGTAATAATTACTGACGCAAAAGACATTTTGACTTCTTTTTGATCAGAAATTATTTGTGTGTACAAATTTTAAAGGATGACGTTTTTGCTAAACTTCACCATGTTGTAATTACTTCGTCATGTTAATTCAAAGGTAAACCAAGAAAGAGTAATTTTTATTAAAAAATTTAGGAAATAAATTAGGTTTAATGATACCACGTCTAAGAGAGTTCCGTCTGCATACCAGTTATTTGCTTTGCTAATATACTTTAAGATTTCTACGAGTTGAAAATAAAATTATTCTGTCGGGTCCACTGTCTCTGTCAAAAAGAAGAAAATGCTCATTTGAGTGTGTTATACTTCAGGAGGTTCCTTTATAAATTGATCGCAGTTGCAGGCAGTTAAATTTCTTAAATTTCTGTTGTTCCTTTTCATTTACCGGGGAACTGGTCATTTACTCGCAACTGCTTTTGAAGTTCCAACGAATGCTTGCGTTGCGAGGGAATGCGTGTTTTCCCGAGTCATTAGTGCTTTTCTCTCGTTGCATTAATCACTTTTGTTTCCTCGATTTGAGCAATTTGATTACCACTGTCACGGGTTTCTTTTAATTTCTCACACTTAAAACATGCTCCAGACGCATTTTGAGGGCTTAGCGTATTTAAAATGTGGTATGCACTTAATAACTCAATAATACAAAGGATCAAGAAACTGTAAGCGAGGTGTATACATACACAGAATGTGAGATTAACCTGTGATGAATTAACCACAATGAAGGTAAGGTTGTTTAAGATAATGACTATAAGTCTATGTTTAAGCTGATTTTCTTACACTTTAAACAAACTCCAGAGGCATAATTAACATGATGATGTAATTACAACGCCATGAATATACTTAACGATGAAATTACCGGACACCTAAGAAAGGTGCCCACAACTTTGCTTAATTTACCCTTTTCTTTTTTAGTTCTGAGTTTGTACCAAGATGCCTGGAATGTGCTTCAACAAGAAAATCCACAACTGGAAAATGTTGATTACCCTTTTTGGAATACTTATAAAGCTCTTGCAACACCTTAATATTTTCAAAATGTTGTTTTTATCTTCTTCTGTAATGCATCTGTTTGAGTTTTGAATCATAATCTTTTCTTTCCATTTAAATAAATCACATTTGGCTTATTAAATTTTTTATTTCATAAAACAAAATAAAATGTTCCAAATAATAACTTAAAATTATTCATGGCCATTGCATAACTCTTTGAGAACCAGCATTTCAAGGTATAATCTTCTCTTTTCATTTCAATGGAATTTTTCATTTATAAACAGATTTTCAATCCTTGCAACACTCTTCTTCCATTAGTCCCAAAGGGTTAAAGAGGGTTTGAGGAACATTTCTCGACCTTTTGGCGGAATTATGTTTCCAGAGCTCAGTCGAAGGTGAATGAAATCTCTTACCATTAGAAAAAGCGCATGCTTCACTTTCAATTGTGACAAAACAGTTATGAGTCCTGCACTCTCTGCTTCAAGATAGTTGGAAGAAATCCATTAGTAAGCATTAGACAGAGAAAGTTAAAAGATCGCTTATTTGTGTCAATGTTCAAAATATATATTTTTAAAGTCCCGAGCGATAAAAAATTCATTTTAACAAGTTTAAAGTTGTCTTCAAGTGATAAAAGGAATTCAAAAATCGAAGTATTAAATGGCCTGTGAACAGCCAATACAGAAACGATTACTCCAGACTGTGTAAATTTAGCGAAATGGGAATCAGTAGAGGATTCAGTTTATTCTGTATCATTACTTTAAGTTAATTAAAATAAACTCCTATAAAGAATACGAATTCCTCCTCTACTCTCTTTTCTTTCTTTGAAAAGCACTAATTTATATAGGGCGTGAGTAGGGTTGGTTAGATGCTGGATCCGATAACTCAAGGTCTTCGGTTCGATCCTGCATCAAGCCTGCTTTCCTCATAGTTTGATACAAGCATTGTGCCTTAAAATACCCTACGGTAGCTTTACCTTTATAGCCATTTAGTCTGAAATTTATATAATCAATCGAGTTCCAGGTTTCAGTAAAAACTATAAAGCAAAGCGCTTTGGAAAAACTTGAAAACTTTGCGATAGGCTTCTGATATTCAATTGCATGATCGATATAGTGTGAGATAAAGGTAATTCATCTTCATATGGTTTATATTTTATAAAAAATTCTTAAAACTCTAAAATTTTATATGAAAAAAACTGTTGAATCAGTTCTAAGTACAGCAGAGAGTGGTGGTCTGAAGTCTCTTCTCTCGAGGGAAATTTCAAAGGAAGACGTATGTAAGACTGCTTTTTCTGATGGAAAAAAAATAAACATTTTGACATTATTAAAATTATTGAATCCAAGTTGAATACTATTGAAGAAAAGATCAATAATTTTAATAATTCAAAACAAAGTTGTCATGAAATTTTAACGAATCTTAAGACCGTCAGTGAAAAAACTGATTCAATTGAAAAATGTATAAAGAATCACAAAAATTTTTTGACCTATCCGAAGTTAAACGATAAGAATGTATCTTACGCAGCTAAAGTTAATACAAAATCTAGTCAAGTTGAAATATTTAAGCCTGATTTATCTCTGCGCATACCTGATTTTTTTCAGACATAAAAAAAGTGGTAGTAGTATATCTCACGTTGAAAAAGTTTTACAACCAAGTGCTAATAAATTTTGTTTTAATAAGATAAAGTCCACCAAAGACTCATCTCTTATTGTAGAATCCTCATCGTTGGATATGCACAATAAATTCAACAAAGTCTGCATGAAAGATTTAAAAGAAAAATTTAAAAGGAGTTGATGCTAATTTAGAGTTAGAATACTTAAAGACTACAATTAGTGAGCAAAATAATATTCCTCTTGATTCTTTGCTTAAAATTTTTAAGATTAGAACAAAAAAATACCAAGTTTTGTAATATTGGCATTAAGTTTAAGTACGATATTGTAAAGAGTATATATAGCAATAAATCAGTGGCGAAGCGTGCTTCTACACAAAGGGCATGCAAAAACAAAAATGAAGTAAACAGCAATACACATGTTGCATATATACATTTTTAATTGCTTCTATATACGCAAAAAATAACTTTTTTAAATGAAAATAATGTTGACTATAAATCATTCAATTGTATGTCCTTCTTTTCCGATCATATACCGCTACTTTTATCTCTCAATTTTAAAGTTAATAAAATAAAAGAAAAGTTAAGAGAAAAATTCAACCGGAACTTATTCTCTTCATTGTCTAGTGAAATAGATTGGGTTTCAATTATTGAGTTGTACCCAAATAACCCTTCAAGAATTTTTGAGCAAATGATTTCTCAAATTTCTTACATGGTCAATGAGTGTACTTCATTTGTTAAGTTTAGTACCAACAAATACAAGGAAAAATTTAGTTCCTGGATCACTGATGAAGTCATACAAATGATAAAATTACGAGATAAATTGCGTCGAAAATGCAAAAAGAGTACTGATTTGAACATTAAAAAAAAGTATACTTTATTAAGAAATCGTATAAAGTATAAGATAAGGGAGTTGAAGCAAAAGTATTACTCAACGGTTTTTCACAACAGTGATACTACTCAGAAAACTTGATCAAGTATTAACATGATCCTAAGAAGAAAGAAAAATAACAAAATATTAATTAAAAGAGATAATCAGTATTATGATGACTTTAGCCTTGCAAACATTTTCAACGAAAGCTTTGCTTGTATTCAAAATGATTCGTTGCCAAATCGGAAAAACTTTAATTTTCTTGACAATACAATGAATTTTTTTGAATTCGAACTGTGTTCTAATGAAATTCTATTATCCGTTATTGACAAAATGAAAATGAATGAAGCGAAAGATATATATGGGATTTGCATAAATCATTTGAAGTTAATAAAATCTGACATTTGTATTGTTTTGTGTGAAGCTGTCAATCAAGTTGCATCTTTCCTGAAATCCTTAAACTACATAAAGTTGTTCCAGTGCATAAGAAAAATGATAGGAACTGTATTGATAATTACAGACCAATTTCAATTATTCCTGCAGTTTCTAAAATATTTGAAGAGTTCATTCATTTTCAGCTAAAAGCTTATTTGAACTCAATAAATTACTTGAATGACCATCAATTTGGATTTCGCCAAAATTACTCCACTGAGTCTTTTCATTCATGTTTGATTCATAAAGTAGTCAATATTCTAGAACAGAAGGATGATGCAGTATTTTTCTATTTGACCTGTCAAAGGCTTTTGATAGAGTTAATCACTCGACAGTTTTAAAAAATTTGAATCAATGTGGTTTTAGTGAAAACGCTTTACTTTTTCTGAACTCATATCTCACAAATAGACACCAAATTGTTAAAGTTAATGATGCATTTTCTGGAAAATTATCAATAGGAAATGGTGTCCCACAAGGTTCGATTTTGGGGCCAATACTTTTTAATGTCGCTATCAACAGCATTTTCTTCCTTGATACATTTTTTGAATTTCTGATATTTGCAGACGACATTTGCGTATACTTTCCAATGTCTAAAATAAAATATGGTCAATTTATCGATACAATATGTTTGAACAACAGTCTAGATAAACTTTACAGTTGGTGCTCTGAGAATAATTTAATTTTGAGTAAAAACAAATCTAAATGCATGATAATCTCAAATAAAAAGAGAAAATATAATTTTTTGGAGTCTACTGGAATTCCTGAAGTAAGTAGTATGAAAATACTTGGGTTACAATTTGATAATAAAATGCAATTTAGGCATCATATAGATAAATTAGCTCACGACCTGAATCGAGTGATTGGTATACTATACTTTACTAAAAATATTTTTCCTTTGAATATTAAACTTATGCTTTATAAACAATTGTTCATTTCTTATATAAACTATAGCATTATAAACTGGTATCCAAAAGGTAAAAAACGATTACAAATTCTTCAAAAAAGGGCTATCAGAGTGATTTTTAATTTGAAAAAGAATGAGCACACATCGGAAATCTTTATTCAAAATAATATTCTGTGCATTGAAGAGATTTTCAAACAAAGGATCGGTGTATTCCTCTATAAGTACTTCAACGGTCATTTACAAAATGTGTTTGGGCAAATGATAAGATATAATGAAAATCCGAAATATATCACTAGGAACTCCAATAAACCCCTGAAAGTTTCATACAGACTTAAAAGTTCAGATATCTCACTAGTAAAAAAAGTAAATGAGTTTTATATTGAAAATTTACAACTTTTCGATCATATATCTATATCTTTGCTTACATTCAAAAAGAGAATAAAATATCATCTTTTAAGTTCGCGTTTAAACTAGTTCATAATCTAAATTCAAATTTTTAGCATGTGAAACTTTAAGCTTACCTGTTTGTTACGAAATTGTTATTATCTACCAATAACTAATCGGGAAAATCTGAGTAACGGCCATTTTGGCTATTGATTTATCCCATAACGATGATCTTGTACAATATCTGAATGTTCATATTATGAGTATACATGCACTCATTTTATTTAATTATGATTCTTTTGAACTTTTTCATATCAATAAATTTTTTTTCTCTCTCTCTCTCTCAATCTCTCTTTCTATATATCTCTTTTTCTAATACGTTACTTAGAAAGCTAAAACTGCTTGCCTATCTTCGTATACTTTTCTAGGAAAAACTATCATTTGTTTATTTTTCATCTTCACATATATTTTGTATTGAATAAGTGAAAGCGTAAATAATATTGCTTGCCTTGCATCATGCAGCAGAATATTCATGAAAGCTAAAGATACATTGCTTTCACATACTCTATCTTTCTTGCTATGAAAGCACAACTAATATTGCTTGTCTTGCATCACACAGTGAGAGAGTATAAATGAAGCAAAACAGATTGCTTGTATACACGCTATCTCTCTTGTTTAAGCAAAACTAACATTGCTTGCCTATCTTTTCCTCACGCACAAAGAGAAAGAGTATGGATGAGAGCAAAACATATATTAAAATATTGCCATATGCATACTTTCTCTCTCTTTCGCTACGTCTCCTTTTATAACACTTCGATTACTTGGAAAGCAATTTCAAGACTGCTTGCTTATCTCCCTTCACTTTATTAAAAAGCTATAATCTCTTTATTTTAACCATCATATGGGTTCTAGGAAAGTCTCTGAAGTCGGAAAATCACTGAAGTTCCATGGAAAATCTGTGAAGTAATAATTTTTCACGCTTTGTGCATAAGGCGCTCCTCCTTCTCTCTAGCTGGCCTATCTTCCTCTGTGTTACATTTTCTCTTTCACTTTTCTTACTCACCAAAGTGTGACATCTACGCCAATATCACTTACGCTGGGAAACAATTTATAAAGAGATGAGGAAATTCAATGTTTTATTTGAATTAACTGAGCCACACATGGTATATCATCCATCATTACTATTTGGTAATACTAACTCGGGCATTTTATTAGCACATAAGTCAGTACTATTATTTTCACATGTGTGGATTTTCCCACAATCATTCTCGCCCTCCTTACTTATTGCATTAGTGCTGCGATAAGAAAATTCTCCATTTTTACTATAAGTTTATCCTTTAAGTGTATACATTTAAGTTTTCTACAGCTTCAAATTTCAAAAAAGAAATTTTTTCTCTAAAATTTCAAAATCACATGAAAATATTAATATTTACAGACAGCCAACCAAAATCTATAAATTCATGTTCTAAAATTTAGTTTTTATTACTTTAGAAGTTTTTTGAAAGAGGTTTAATAAACTACATTTTAGAATTATATCTCGAAAAATATTTTAAAAGATATTGCTAATATAAAAGCTAGAAGAATCTTTTTCTAAAGGAGTATATGTAATTGCCTAGTTTGCCCCTCCCCGTTGACGACCAGAATAATCAGACGATATCTAATGTAAAGCCGAAGATTTGTATTAAAGAGCTTTGATAAACGCAGACGATTTTAGTTTTGTAAAGTCGACTATAGTCGGCATTGGGTGTTAACGGGTTAATGTTAAAAGTAAAGCAATAAAAGTATCCATAGTGGCTTAAAAATTTTTTGATGTCTTTTTTCCTGTTTTTTTATATTAAATATAAACAACGATAAATTTTACTATGTAAAGTCGGGACCCCTCTATCAGAATTATAATTGCGCCCCGCAATTCCTAGCACCGGCTCTGATATTGATGACCATTTTTTTAATTGCTCCCGAGTAAGTGGACATTTCTGTTTTTTTGTGGACTGTTTACCTTAATGTTTTAACTGTTTTTGGGATCATATGAAGAACAACCAACCCAACAATTCTGCGGTGGCTATTCTTCAGAAGAGAGATTTTAGGGTGTCTATTCTTCAGTTGAATTTTATATTTATTTAAACTTTGAAATGTGTATTGTATAATTAAATCGAGCGTATACTAAACAAGGTGTTTTTAATCGGATTACACTGATACTGATTTCACTAGTATATATTTAATCTTATAACACTTTATAATCTTGAAACAATATCCTGTTTTGCAAGTCAGCTATATAATATTATAGATGTATACTTATTGTTTATTTTTTTAATTCTTCTCGCAAAATGAATTTTCAAGATTTTATTTTGCCTTTACTAAATCAAAATTTTAATATTTTAGTTTTTATTAAATAAATTTTTTTAATTTTGCTTCAGTGGTATATTCTGTACAATATTATTGGAAAACTATTTGGGGTGGTGGTTCTTCAAAAGGGTCATGCGGGGTGGTTGTTCTTCACTTGCTACTAAAATATTGTCTTGTGGTCGTTATTCTTCATCTGTTTTATATTAATCTTTGGATTGTGTATCTTTTCAATAATAATAATAATGATTTTTTAATGTTTTTCAAATAATTAATTTATGTTACTCTTAAACCAGGAGAATCAAGATGTACTTACTTTGAGTAAATGGCCCAGATACTCATATATTTTTTAGAATTGTACTCGCCGTTGATAAAGTTTGCACACCCCTGGTTAAAGTCTATTTTTTATTCATAAGAACGGTTACACTTTAGTGAGTGAAGATTCACTCTGAGCTATGAAGCTTTAAACTTCCTCATCTCTTTTAAAAATTGTTTCCTGGCCTTGTGATATTGGCGTAGATTACACTTTGGGGAGTGAGAAAAGTGACAGAGAAATTGTAACACAAGGGGAGATAGGCCAGCTAGTGAGAGAGAGAAAGCGACTTATGCACAAAGAACTTACTTCAGAGATTTTCCGACTTCAGAGATTATCCGTCTACGGTCCATAATACTGGTCTTCAATTTGTATGTGTGTGTATGTGTATAGTAGTGAAGAGAGAGAGAAACACAGACTGTGTTGCTCTTTATGTGCGCATCACTCTTTTTTAACACATCACCCTCTTCATTACAACATTATAAGACACGTTACATCGCACTATATGTGTATCATGTAGATATACCCGTATTATGGAGGCAGGCATAGACTGTATTTGCTACAATGCACGTATAGTGCGATACTCAAACTTTAATCGCATTCAAGAAAAGATTGACATATGAGAGCATTTTATCATTGAACAACTTCTTTACAATTAAAATTGCTTTTCATCGATGCACGGATAGTACAACATTACCAATTTTCGTAATATACTAAATCGGCTTTCGAACACTTTGTTAAAACGAGTTATTTCGAAAACCGAGATACCACTCTTTATTCACATATATCTTTATCCGAGCTCTGAGGGGACTCCAAACCTGCCCATTCACCGAGGGGAGAGTTAATCCTCATTCCCCCGCAAAAAAACTGAACCCTGTTCTTGAGGAATCAATTTTACTTTTTTTATTAGTTATACAGTACACATTAGGCTTGTTAAAATACACGCATTTTTTTTTTAACTCTTTCAATATTTTCTTTTTAATAAATTTTATATTATAACTTTTTAAAGTTGTAGAGATCCTAAAAAAATAATGAAAATGGAAGTTTATTGTTTACATGCAGATTGGCTCATCTAATATTACTAACGAGAAGATATTTTAATTTAAAATCGAGATAAAATGTAGGTTGTTCCATTCAGGGTCGGCCCTAGTTTTCGCGGGCCCTATGCAAGATAGATTGCGCGGGGCCCAGTGTGTGTAGTATAAATCAATGATCAAAAATAAAATACAAAAAGAATTTTTATTTTGAAACAAAAAGTATATAATACAAACCTATATATTTCGCTTCTTTAAAAATATATTTTAACTTGATGATACCGTTCAGCAATTCTCAGACGGAAAGATCTATTAGTTTTGATTCGAATATCATAAACACTAAAAAAGAGATGTTTGAATTTCGAGAAATATGAAGAATTAATACTTATCGGTCAAAAAAGCAGATCATTTGAAAAACTTGGTCATTTCATTTTATTTTTTAAAAGTTGGTCTATTTCATTTTATTATAAATGAATGAATGAAAAGTTTATTTAGAGCGAAACTACTGCTAAAAATTGATTTAGACTGTACAGTCTCGCTATATACAAAAGTATGCTCAAATACACTAACAGCATAACATAATGAATTTGATCAAGGATAAATATCAAAATCTCTCATCACGAGTGAAAAGAAACGTTTTCAAGTCTTTTTTAAAAGATACGAAGTCTTCGTTTCTTAAGAACATAGGTAATGAATTCCAAATTCTTTCAGCAGTCTTCACAATCATACCATGACTTCGTGGAGGTATACAAAGACGCATCCTCTCATTAACTTTTATTTTCTTCGCTAAATGATAGGGAGTTTTAAATTTCAAGCATTTGTATGTCTGGATCGCATTTTTGAAAACAATTCTTTTTTTAATATTCAACCAATGGAGCTTTTTCAAACCAGGAGTTATACTCTGTCGTTTAGGAATTTTGAGAATCATTCTTGCGCATGTATTTTGAAGAATCTGAAGTTTGTTGATCTGGTATTCGTATCTTCCATAGAGAATAGAATTACAATAATCAAGCTTGGATATTACGAAGGAGTTGATTAAAATTTTCATGTTTGTTTGCGACAAGTACTTTTTTATTTTAGAAAAGCTTCTTATAAAACTATAACCACTTTTCAAAATATTGGCAATCTCCTGATCAAAGCATAAGTTTCTATCCATACAAACACCAAGAACATCTACTTTGTCGAGAACAGGCAAGTAAACATTATTGCAGAGAGGTATATATGAAGGAAATATTCTTTGATGAGTTGAAGGTGAAGAAAATATCATTGCCTTTGTTTTGCTATCATTCAGTTTCAAATTGAAGTTTGCAAATAGTGAGGAAAGATTTTTCAAGAGCTGAGGTATCATGACATTAAGCGTGGAGTATTGGAACTTTGAGTCAAACTCTTTAATTATGAAAATATCATCAGCATAGGCGAAAGAACTAAATCCAGTTGTATTGATATATTTCAGAATGGGAGAAATGTACATGCTGAACAGAAATGGTCCCAGAACAGATCCCTGAGGGACACCAAATCTAGTAGATTTGAATGAAGAGCGAAATCCATCGATGATTGTACATTGTTCTCTATCTTTTAAATAAGATTGTAGCCAATTGAAAGCGTTGCCTTTAATTCCAAACTGTCTGAAGAGTATCCCAAGCAAGAGTTCTCGATCTACAGTGTCAAACGCTGAACTGATGTCAAGTGTGAGAAGCACTATGAGTTGTTTTCGGTGGAATGATTCGCTGATGGTGTCGACTAGACTTTGAACAAGGCTCTCTGTGCTACAATGTTTTTTGTAAGCATACTGTTGTTCATCAAGCAAACTGTTTTCAAGGCAATAGACTTGAAGTTGCTTCAGGACAACTCGTTCCATCAATTTACTCAGAAGAGATAGGTTAGAAATTGGTCTGTAATTTTTCATATCTTCAAAAGTAGCGTTCTCAATCTTAGGGAGTGGAATGATGTAGCCTTGTTTCATGCCATGAAAAGAACATGATTTAATTGACATATTGATGTAAGTAACATAAAGAGGTAGCAAAATGTAGGAACAGTGTTTGAATAGCTCGGTATTAAGGGTGTCGGCTGGCCCCAGTTTTGTGCCGTGAGTTTTCAGTATGTCTTCAACCTCAAGCAGGTTTGTCAACTCAAAATTTGTGAAAGAAGAAGAACGGGCTTCGGTTCTTAAAACATCCGAAAAGTCTTGTGACTTGTTTGAACATAAATCCTTCACAATCATTTCAACTTTATTTAAGAAAAATAAATTGAAATTTTTCGCAAAGTTTTTTTTGTCCACAGCAGAGTAACTAACTTTACTTATCTGAGACTTACCCATTAAAACTCTAAAAAAACTATAGAGTTTTTTTGAGTCAGACGAGTTATTTATAAATTCATCACAATAACTGGAAATGTTCTTTTCCAGTATTAAACTAGTTTTTTTTCTTAAGTCATGATAAAGCTTTCTATTTCCAGATGTCTGATTTTTAATCCAAACTTTGAAAGCGACCCTTCTTTTGTTTCGAACCCTGATAAACTCACTATTGATCCAAGGTGGTTTCTGAGACTTGGAAACAATCAGTTTATTGTCAGAATGCTTATTATATTAAATATAATAGATTTTATTATAAACACTCTTTTATTCTATAATAAATACACTTTATAAGAATTTTATCTTAAACTGTATGGAAAAACTTTTCCTCAATCCTAGACAAATCTGCTTAGTGAATTTTTTTGTATATAAATGAAGGAGTCGGGTTTAGGAGTCATTTTAGAACGAGTTGAAGTGAGGCAAATTAACTATTATACAATATAATTAAGTTTAAATAATTAACTATTACTAATATTTCATTCCCTGTGATATTATCAAAATAAAATGAACAACTCAGTGAAAAATTCAAAAGATTGACGCCTTTTGGCTGATCTGAGGGTAAAGTAAAATGACTATTGTCCTCATCAGGATTAAATCTACGTTATAACCGTTTATGACAGACAAAATTAAACCCCTCTTTTCAAACTTTAATTTAGGTTTCCATATTTCATTTAAAGCTAATACATTTATGTGCATCAGTGCCCGCGCTAAGAAAAAATTTTTGAGGGGGGGGGGCTTGATTGGGGCGATAATTTTTGAACTATCAGATTAATCTGCTTCAAGGCGAAAAGAAAACATATGTTGTGTTTGTCAAGCCATATCTATACAGATTACATATTCATGAAAAAATTATCATGATTGCTAGATGTTTGTCATATTTTTTTAGGGTAATGAAGATATTTTTAGGGTAGCTTGAGAAATAGTTACGGGGGGGGCTTGTGCCCCAAAATTTAATAGGTAGCGCGGGCTCTGAATTGTGCATGGATTCTATTTCATGAATTAGAAATTATATATCTTCGACAGTTTAAATGAGATATACTATGATTGTATGTAGCAAACTTTGTGAATAATTAAGTCTATCTATCAGGCGTTGAACTGTATAAATTCAAAATTAACGTTAGGACAAGATATTGTATCTACATCTTTAAAAAAAGGTGAAGTCGAACATATTTATTTATAATAGAGGGACTAGAAAGAGAGTTATCAGTGTTTTTTTTAATAAAATCATAATTACTATTCTTAACAGGGCAATTAACATCAAAAGCATTATAGTTGTAGTTATTATATTTTTTAAGAGTAGAATTAGAACATTTGTATAATGCAGAACATTAGTCAAACTTACGGTTCCTAGAAAAGTATTTACATATCATAGTAGTGATATTCTTACAAGAAGTGTGTTTTATTAACAAAATAAAGTTAATTGCTTAAAGAATAAAACCCAAAAATATTATGAATTTAAATGTTTTGCACTTTTCCATTGATTTTTTACATGTTCAATTTAATACAAGATGGAACTTATAATGATATTTTTATTCATATCATTACTACGATTTTTATTTTGTCTACGACCATAAGAACCGGTTCCCTTTCAAGCAAAAAAAGATTTTTATTATCATTTTGGAATAAAGATAAGATTTGTTCTTATCAATAAAAACAATTACAAACTTTATCATCAAAATATTTTTAGCTCTATCTAAGGGGATAGGTCTGAAAAAAAATTATGTGAGTTTATATAAGAGAAATTATGATTTAGGATAAGGCATCATAAGATAAATTTTTAAATGGAAGAACCCCTTTAGAATCATAAAATTTAACTTTAATAATATTTGAAGACTTATTAACAGCATCACAATATTAAAAAAAAAAGAAAAACTGAAAGATGAAATATTGAATAAAAAAGATCATATATACCCACCCCTTACATACAAACAAAATTTTGGCAAATAATTTGACGAAACAAGACATTATGGAGATTATTCTATATTTTGACTTATGGTTATGCATGAATTGGGTTATAAAAAATCTTTTCATTTTTTTTTATTTCATACAATTTTGAAGTTCTCTTTTTGAAAAGTAAACATTATTGTATAACTTTGTGTTATTTTACCTATTTAGAACTTTTTATTCAAAATAGCTGATTTGAATTTAGAAAACAAATATTATTTTTTCATATTAACAACAAAAATCTTAAAAAAAGGAAAAGTCTTATTGGAGTTGCCATGGAGATAGACCCTATCGACTGCCCATTTGGCGCCAAGACGACAGCAGAAGATTCTTCTCATTGGTCAATAAAGCTTGGCAAAAGGACGGGCTACGCCCCCTTGTTAACAGGAGGAGCTGCTAACTGCCCGTCCAATAGCAAGCCAGCCCGGGCTTCCGCTGCTCCCCTTGGTATATAAGCAGCCGCGCACAGGCCCACTTCACTTTCTTTTTGCTCTCACTCACTCTACTTCATACTGAAACTATGTCCAAGACCCCCGCGTCCTCTCAACAATCTACCCGCATCACCGACACACCTCTACTATCTTGTTCCGTCAACCTCACTGATTTTAGTACCGCTTTATCCACCATTACTTCGCAGCTGCGAAGGATGGAAACCCGGTTCACGGCTTTGGAGGGGCAACTAGCGCCCGCTCGCTCCGTGACTCCGGGGATAGCCTCGTCTACCAGCACACCAGCCTCATCCTCAGCTACCGCTTTATCCTCTCCTGCGACACCTTCTTCGGCTAACACTCATGTTTCTCTCTCCGTAAGTGCTATCCCCACTACGGTGTCCACCCCCTTGCTCCCCTCGGCTCCGACCTTCCCGTCGGTCCAGGGTGTACCCAAACCTTTGGGTTATGTGCCCGGCCTTCTTCCCGGTGCTCTGCCAGCTGGCTATGCTACGGCCGATCACATCGACTCTAGCATTTACGCTACCCCTCCAGACGTCCTTGCCGACCGTCGGGTCCGAGTCATCTTAGAATTGATCAAATCCCGTGACATGAATATAAAGGACGAAGTAATGATCTGTTACTTGGAAAAGCTTCGTCCCTTTTTCCCCCTTCTGTCTTCTGAGGATCTCTCAGAAATCAACGGAATGCTCCGAACGCACGTAATTGCGGCCCATTCGACCTGGACCAATGTCCATCACCAAGCGCCCTCGCTTCTCTCCATCGCCGGGATTACCGGTATGGATTTCCCTAGGGCTCCGGCTAGCTCACGAGATGCTCCAGCTACCCGGGGTAGGGGCCGTTTTCGCCCCTCCACAACATTGGCCCGCAAGAAGTAAAGGGTCCAATAACAGGAGGTATCGTCTTACCTCTCTGTTCTGCTGTGGTCCACAGCCCTCCCCTTCGTCCTCGCCTCAGTCTGATCCAGACTCCCCTATGTCCTCTCTGCCGCCAGATTGGCGGCTAGGACGACCGGATTCCGGTTTCCCGGTGGGATATGGTCCGCCCAGTGCGACGTCCCCCCCCCCTGGGTTCCAGGCACAGAAGGCTAGTCTCGCCTCCTCCAGTGGCAGAGGCTATGCCCCCACCACCCGGTTCGGGTCTCCCCGCGGAGGCCTGGGCGCCTGGGAGGCGGTCAGTTCACTTCCCCCATGGGTATGGCCCCGAGGAGCCACCAAGGCTGCACCGCGCCTTGGCATCCCCACCGCCACTAATCACGGGAAGGCTCCCTCCTGACAGTAGGATTCCTCCTGTCACTCCTGCGGGGCACCCGCACGGCTATGAGCCTTTTATCCCGCCCAGCCCAGAACCTCCTTCACCAGAGCCCCTGCCCCTCGATAGTTTGCTATCCGATCCCACAGACGTCCCATCCTTCAGGGTCCCTGAAGGTGGTTTTCTCCAAGAACTGGGGGTTCCCGTCGGCTTACCCGTACCTGTTCCGGAGATCCCCCCTCGTGCCCCAGCACCTACAAGACTGGTTCAGTCTTTTATCACGATCTCCAACGGACAGCCCTCCATTACTCGGGAACCGCCCCCAGCCCCCTCGTCCTCCCCCCAGCCCGTGGCGACCCATCCGCCCGGACTGATCCAGACGAGGATAAAGATTGTCGATGGAATACCGGTGCTGGTAAAGGGAGACTCGCCTCAGACACCAACGCTGCCGCCCCTCAACATTCTCTTACCAGCCCCCATCGACCCAGCTGAGGCACCATCTTTTACGTTTCAGTCAGACGGGTCCATCTCGGTCCGGGTCGGGGACCAAAGTTTTTTTATCCCCGCCCACCCCGGTGCTTTTCTAGACTTCTATAACGCCCACAAGACCTTGTTCCCTCCCAGATTCTGTAAGAACATTTTTTCACAGGTCATGTCCTTCGACCCGGAGGACAACCCATGCCCGGATCCGGACGAGGACCAGATACAGTCGATCATCGACATAGCCTCCTGCCGGAACCTCCTCAGGTCCTACTCGGCATCGGCAAGAATGTCGGAGTTGCCGGCCAACGCCTCGTTCCGGGTCTCGGCCCCCCTTTTCAGGCCCCCGTCAGATCTAAAGCACGCAGGCATCCTCAACATCCTCAAACGAGGTTACAGGCCTAAGCTCCTCTCCAACAAGCCTTTCCACTCCTTTTCGAGGTTCTCGAAGCCACCCGCGAGCCAGAGGGCCTTCCTGGCCCAGCAGGTCCTGCCCAAACTCGTGGAACATGGCATTTTGGAATTGGCTAGGAAGCCCAGAATCATCTCCCCATGCTTCTTGGTACCCAAGGCTAACGGGAAGACGCGTCTAGTCGCGGATTTCGGCTTCACTAAGGAGCTTTTTGCCACGCCCCCCATACGCCTAACGGCACCCTTCCAGCTTAGGTATATACCGGAGAACCTAAGTTGGGCTACTAGGCTAGACCTATCTGACGCCTTTTACGGGATCCGTATCCAAGCAGCCTGGCGAAACTGCTTCTGCGTCAAATTAGGCGGCCGAGTCTGGCAATTCACCAGGCTCCCGATGGGAGCCTGTTTCAGCCCAGCCATCCTCCAGAACACGATGCGCCGGCTAGTAGGCACTTTCAAGGCACGTTTGCCCCCCCAGTGCGCGCTAACGGTCAAGATCATCGTGTACCTGGACGATTTCCTTATCCTGGCGGATTCCCGGGATCTATCGGGCTGGATCACCAGACAATTCACCCTTTTCTTGGAAGAGGAATGCGGGATCCGCATAAACTCTGAAAAGTCCATCCTCCAACCCACCCAGGCCCTCGAGTTCCTCGGGGCCCGCCTCGATCTTGGCACCAGGACGATGGGTATCCCGGATACCAAGAAAGAGGCCCTCCTCCGGGCACTGTGCGCCTTTTTGTTGGCACAAAATTGCCCGGAGGTACCACTCAAATGGAGGCAGAAGATCATGGGAATCCTGAACTACTACGCAGCCACGCTCCCTGGAAAGTTCAGGATGATCTCCAACCTATATCATTGGGAAGATCTCGCCTCCTATGGTCAACTGGTTCAGTTGGCCTTCCCGTATGTGATGGATACCATCCTTGTCCCCTGGAGTCTGGCAAAATCCAGACAGCTTGATGGCGTTGTCTATGTAGATGCGTCCCTAGCGGCCTTGGGACTCTACACCGAAGAAGGCTCCTGGTGCTTTCCTATCCGGGCCCCGGAATGGAACATAACGGACTTGGAGCTCCTCGCCATCATCTTAGCCCACTTCACCTGGCCATCCCGAAAGATCCTTTCGAACTCTATGGCTGCAATCGGATGCATACGCAAACTTGGCAGCAGCTCCTGGCGCCAAGGCATCCTGCTTCTATGGTTAGAGGCCTCCAGTAACTGGAAAGATGCTTTGCGCTCCTCCATCGAGTACGTCAAATCGGAAGATAATCCGGCGGACGAGCCGTCCCGACGCCAATCTTCCGCGAAAGAACACACGCTCGACATCTGGGATTCCCAGATCTCTTTGGATTCCAAAGTTTGGAGAGACTTCTTCAGCAACATCCTCCTCACCTTCAAGTGGATCACTGAAGCTAGGATGAAGAAGTTCTCTCCTAAGTGGCCTGTGCAATGAACCTACAATGCCATGAAGATAGACCCTATCGACTGCCCATTTGGCGCCAAGACGACAGCAGAAGATTCTTCTCATTGGTCAATAAAGCTTGGCAAAAGGACGGGCTACGCCCCCTTGTTAACAGGAGGAGCTGCTAACTGCCCGTCCAATAGCAAGCCAGCCCGGGCTTCCGCTGCTCCCCTTGGTATATAAGCAGCCGCGCACAGGCCCACTTCACTTTCTTTTTGCTCTCACTCACTCTACTTCCCACCCACCACTCCCTTGATGCTACGAAAGCCAAAGTTTTTGGTCATTTCCAGTCCTTAGCGGAGCTGCAAAGCGGACAAGGAAGACAACAAACAACGAAGACCTCCTGGATTCCAGCATGGCTCACACAACTACCTCAAGATTCTTGACGGCACAGCAGAGGATTCCTCGCTCATAAAACTTGTGCCATTATTTTGTTGTGTCAATATTTTGTTGTTTTCTCCCCTTGTCCCTTGTTTCAATAAAATTGAATAAAACAAGCAGCTCCGCTAAAGGAGGACTGCAAAAAAAAAAAAAATTTCAAAGGAAGACGTATGTAAGACTGCTTTTTCTGATGGAAAAAAAATAAACATTTTGACATTATTAAAATTATTGAATCCAAGTTGAATACTATTGAAGAAAAGATCAATAATTTTAATAATTCAAAACAAAGTTGTCATGAAATTTTAACGAATCTTAAGACCGTCAGTGAAAAAACTGATTCAATTGAAAAATGTATAAAGAATCACAAAAATTTTTTGACCTATCCGAAGTTAAACGATAAGAATGTATCTTACGCAGCTAAAGTTAATACAAAATCTAGTCAAGTTGAAATATTTAAGCCTGATTTATCTCTGCGCATACCTGATTTTTTTCAGACATAAAAAAAGTGGTAGTAGTATATCTCACGTTGAAAAAGTTTTACAACCAAGTGCTAATAAATTTTGTTTTAATAAGATAAAGTCCACCAAAGACTCATCTCTTATTGTAGAATCCTCATCGTTGGATATGCACAATAAATTCAACAAAGTCTGCATGAAAGATTTAAAAGAAAAATTTAAAAGGATTTGATGCTAATTTAGAGTTAGAATACTTAAAGACTACAATTAGTGAGCAAAATAATATTCCTCTTGATTCTTTGCTTAAAATTTTTAAGATTAGAACAAAAAAATACCAAGTTTTGTAATATTGGCATTAAGTTTAAGTACGATATTGTAAAGAGTATATATAGCAATAAATCAGTGGCGAAGCGTGCTTCTACACAAAGGGCATGCAAAAACAAAAATGAAGTAAACAGCAATACACATGTTGCATATATACATTTTTAATTGCTTCTATATACGCAAAAAATAACTTTTTTAAATGAAAATAATGTTGACTATAAATCATTCAATTGTATGTCCTTCTTTTCCGATCATATACCGATACTTTTATCTCTCAATTTTAAAGTTAATAAAATAAAAGAAAAGTTAAGAGAAAAATTCAACCGGAACTTATTCTCTTCATTGTCTAGTGAAATAGATTGGGTTTCAATTATTGAGTTGTACCCAAATAACCCTTCAAGAATTTTTGAGCAAATGATTTCTCAAATTTCTTACATGGTCAATGAGTGTACTTCATTTGTTAAGTTTAGTACCAACAAATACAAGGAAAAATTTAGTTCCTGGATCACTGATGAAGTCATACAAATGATAAAATTACGAGATAAATTGCGTCGAAAATGCAAAAAGAGTACTGATTTGAACATTAAAAAAAAGTATACTTTATTAAGAAATCGTATAAAGTATAAGATAAGGGAGTTGAAGCAAAAGTATTACTCAACGGTTTTTCACAACAGTGATACTACTCAGAAAACTTGATCAAGTATTAACATGATCCTAAAAGGAAAGAAAAATAACAAAATATTAATTAAAAGAGATAATCAGTATTATGATGACTTTAGCCTTGCAAACATTTTCAACGAAAGCTTTGCTTGTATTCAAAATGATTCGTTGCCAAATCGGAAAAACTTTAATTTTCTTGACAATACAATGAATTTTTTTGAATTCGAACTGTGTTCTAATGAAATTCTATTATCCGTTATTGACAAAATGAAAATGAATGAAGCGAAAGATATATATGGGATTTGCATAAATCATTTGAAGTTAATAAAATCTGACATTTGTATTGTTTTGTGTGAAGCTGTCAATCAAGTTGCATCTTTCCTGAAATCCTTAAACTACATAAAGTTGTTCCAGTGCATAAGAAAAATGATAGGAACTGTATTGATAATTACAGACCAATTTCAATTATTCCTGCAGTTTCTAAAATATTTGAAGAGTTCATTCATTTTCAGCTAAAAGCTTATTTGAACTCAATAAATTACTTGAATGACCATCAATTTGGATTTCGCCAAAATTACTCCACTGAGTCTTTTCATTCATGTTTGATTTATAAAGTAGTCAATATTCTAGAACAGAAGGATGATGCAGTATTTTTCTATTTGACCTGTCAAAGGCTTTTGATAGAGTTAATCACTCGACAGTTTTAAAAAATTTGAATCAATGTGGTTTTAGTGAAAACGCTTTACTTTTTCTGAACTCATATCTCACAAATAGACACCAAATTGTTAAAGTTAATGATGCATTTTCTGGAAAATTATCAATAGGAAATGGTGTCCCACAAGGTTCGATTTTGGGGCCAATACTTTTTAATGTCGCTATCAACAGCATTTTCTTCCTTGATACATTTTTTGAATTTCTGATATTTGCAGACGACATTTGCGTATACTTTCCAATGTCTAAAATAAAATATGGTCAATTTATCGATACAATATGTTTGAACAACAGTCTAGATAAACTTTACAGTTGGTGCTCTGAGAATAATTTAATTTTGAGTAAAAACAAATCTAAATGCATGATAATCTCAAATAAAAAGAGAAAATATAATTTTTTGGAGTCTACTGGAATTCCTGAAGTAAGTAGTATGAAAATACTTGGGTTACAATTTGATAATAAAATGCAATTTAGGCATCATATAGATAAATTAGCTCACGACCTGAATCGAGTGATTGGTATACTATACTTTACTAAAAAT
Organism: Nectonema munidae; assembly: GCA_030549495.1. Taxonomy (NCBI): domain Eukaryota; kingdom Metazoa; phylum Nematomorpha; class Nectonematoida; family Nectonematidae; genus Nectonema; species Nectonema munidae. Next base: position 925,661 of record JAUIRK010000142.1, on the reverse strand, counting down.
ATTTTTCCTTTGAATATTAAACTTATGCTTTATAAACAATTGTTCATTTCTTATATAAACTATAGCATTATAAACTGGTATCCAAAAGGTAAAAAACGATTACAAATTCTTCAAAAAAGGGCTATCAGAGTGATTTTTAATTTGAAAAAGAATGAGCACACATCGGAAATCTTTATTCAAAATAATATTCTGTGCATTGAAGAGATTTTCAAACAAAGGATCGGTGTATTCCTCTATAAGTACTTCAACGGTCATTTACAAAATGTGTTTGGGCAAATGATAAGATATAATGAAAATCCGAAATATATCATTAGGAACTCCAATAAACCCCTGAAAGTTTCATACAGACTTAAAAGTTCAGATATCTCACTAGTAAAAAAAGTAAATGAGTTTTATATTGAAAATTTACAACTTTTCGATCATATATCTATATCTTTGCTTACATTCAAAAAGATAATAAAATATCATCTTTTAAGTTCGCGTTTAAACTAGTTCATAATCTAAATTCAAATTTTTAGCATGTGAAACTTTAAGCTTACCTGTTTGTTACGAAATTGTTATTATCTACCAATAACTAATCGGGAAAATCTGAGTAACGGCCATTTTGGCTATTGATTTATCCCATAACGATGATCTTGTACAATATCTGAATGTTCATATTATGAGTATACATGCACTCATTTTATTTAATTATGATTCTTTTGAACTTTTTCATATCAATAAATTTTTTTTCCTCTCTCTCTCTCAATCTCTCTTTCTATATATCTCTTTTTCTAATACGTTACTTAGAAAGCTAAAACTGCTTGCCTATCTTCGTATACTTTTCTAGGAAAAACTATCATTTGTTTATTTTTCATCTTCACATATATTTTGTATTGAATAAGTGAAAGCGTAAATAATATTGCTTGCCTTGCATCATGCAGCAGAATATTCATGAAAGCTAAAGATACATTGCTTTCACATACTCTATCTTTCTTGCTATGAAAGCACAACTAATATTGCTTGTCTTGCATCACACAGTGAGAGAGTATAAATGAAGCAAAACAGATTGCTTGTATACACGCTATCTCTCTTGTTTAAGCAAAACTAACATTGCTTGCCTATCTTTTCCTCACGCACAAAGAGAAAGAGTATGGATGAGAGCAAAACATATATTAAAATATTGCCATATGCATACTTTCTCTCTCTTTCGCTACGTCTCCTTTTATAACACTTCGATTACTTGGAAAGCAATTTCAAGACTGCTTGCTTATCTCCCTTCACTTTATTAAAAAGCTATAATCTCTTTATTTTAACCATCATATGGGTTCTAGGAAAGTCTCTGAAGTCGGAAAATCACTGAAGTTCCATGGAAAACCTGTGAAGTAATAATTTTTCACGCTTTGTGCATAAGGCGCTCCTCCTTCTCTCTAGCTGGCCTATCTTCCTCTGTGTTACATTTTCTCTTTCACTTTTCTTACTCACCAAAGTGTGACATCTACGCCAATATCACTTACGCTGGGAAACAATTTATAAAGAGATGAGGAAATTCAATGTTTTATTTGAATTAACTGAGCCACACATGGTATATCATCCATCATTACTATTTGGTAATACTAACTCGGGCATTTTATTAGCACATAAGTCAGTACTATTATTTTCACATGTGTGGATTTTCCCACAATCATTCTCGCCCTCCTTACTTATTGCATTAGTGCTGCGATAAGAAAATTCTCCATTTTTACTATAAGTTTATCCTTTAAGTGTATACATTTAAGTTTTCTACAGCTTCAAATTTCAAAAAAGAAATTTTTTCTCTAAAATTTCAAAATCACATGAAAATATTAATATTTACAGACAGCCAACCAAAATCTATAAATTCATGTTCTAAAATTTAGTTTTTATTACTTTAGAAGTTTTTTGAAAGAGGTTTTTAAAAATTAATAAACTACATTTTAGAATTATATCTCGAAAAATATTTTAAAAGATATTGCTAATATAAAAGCTAGAAGAATCTTTTTCTAAAGGAATATATGTAATTGCCTAGTTTGCCCCTCCCCGTTGACGACCAGAATAATCAGACGATATCTAATGTAAAGCCGAAGATTTGTATTAAAGAGCTTTGATAAACGCAGACGATTTTAGTTTTGTAAAGTCGACTATAGTCGGCATTGGGTGTTAACGGGTTAATGTTAAAAGTAAAGCAATAAAAGTATCCATAGTGGCTTAAAAATTTTTTGATGTCTTTTTTCCTTTTTTTTATATTAAATATAAACAACGATAAATTTTACTATGTAAAGTCGGGACCCCTCTATCAGAATTATAATTGCGCCCCGCAATTCCTAGCACCGGCTCTGATATTGATGACCATTTTTTTAATTGCTCCCGAGTAAGTGGACATTTCTGTTTTTTTGTGGACTGTTTACCTTAATGTTTTAACTGTTTTGGGATCATATGAAGAACAACCAACCCAACAATTTTGGGGTGGCTATTCTTCAGAAGAGAGATTTTAGGGTGGCTATTCTTCAGTTGAGTTTTATATTTATTTAAACTTTGAAATGTGTATTGTATAATTAAATCGAGCGTATACTAAACAAGGTGTTTTTAATCGGATTACACTGATACTGATTTCACTAGTATATATTTAATCTTATAACACTTTATAATCTTGAAACAATATCCTGTTTTGCAAGTCAGCTATATAATATTATAGATGTATACTTATTGTTTATTTTTTTAATTCTTCTCACAAAATGAATTTTCAAGATTTTATTTTGCCTTTACTAAATCAAAATTTTAATATTTTAGTTTTTATTAAATAAATTTTTTTAATTTTGCTTCAGTGGTATATTCTGTACAATATTATTGGAAAACTATTTGGGGTGGTGGTTCTTCAAAAGGGTCATGCGGGGTGGTTGTTCTTCACTTGCTACTAAAATATTGTCTTGTGGTCGTTATTCTTCATCTGTTTTATATTAATCTTTGGATTGTGTATCTTTTCAATAATAATAATAATGATTTTTTAATGTTTTTCAAATAATTAATTTATGTTACTCTTAAACCAGGAGAATCAAGATGTACTTACTTTGAGTAAATGGCCCAGATACTCATATATTTTTTAGAATTGTACTCGCCGTTGATAAAGTTTGCACACCCCTGGTTAAAGTCTATTTTTTCTTCATAAGAACGGTTACACTTTAGTGAGTGAAGATTCACTCTGAGCTATGAAGCTTTAAACTTCCTCATCTCTTTTAAAAATTGTTTCCTGGCCTTGTGATATTGGCGTAGATTACACTTTGGGGAGTGAGAAAAGTGACAGAGAAATTGTAACACAAGGGGAGATAGGCCAGCTAGTGAGAGAGAGAAAGCGACTTATGCACAAAGAACTTACTTCAGAGATTTTCCGACTTCAGAGATTATCCGTCTACGGTCCATAATACTGGTCTTCAATTTGTATGTGTGTGTATGTGTATAGTAGTGAAGAGAGAGAGAAACACAGACTGTGTTGCTCTTTATGTGCGCATCACTCTTTTTTAACACATCACCCTCTTCATTACAACATTATAAGACACGTTACATCGCACTATATGTGTATCATGTAGATATACCCGTATTATGGAGGCAGGCATAGACTGTATTTGCTACAATGCACGTATAGTGCGATACTCAAACTTTAATCGCATTCAAGAAAAGATTGACATATGAGAGCATTATATCATTGAACAACTTCTTTACAATTAAAATTGCTTTTCATCGATGCACGGATAGTACAACATTACCAATTTTCGTAATATACTAAATCGGCTTTCGAACACTTTGTTAAAACGAGTTTTTTCGAAAACCGAGATACCACTCTTTATTCACATATATCTTTATCCGAGCTCTGAGGGGACTCCAAACCTGCCCATTCACCGAGGGGAGAGTTAATCCTCATTCCCCCGCAAAAAAACTGAACCCTGTTTTTGAGGAATCAATTTTACTTTTTTTATTAGTTATACAGTACACATTAGGCTTGTTAAAATACACGCATTTTTTTTTAACTCTTTCAATATTTTCTTTTTAATAAATTTTATATTATAACTTTTTAAAGTTGTAGAGATCCTAAAAAAATAATGAAAATGGAAGTTTATTGTTTACATGCAGATTGGCTCATCTAATATTACTAACGAGAAGATATTTTAATTTAAAATCGAGATAAAATGTAGGTTGTTCCATTCAGGGTCGGCCCTAGTTTTCGCGGGCCCTATGCAAGATAGATTGCGCGGGGCCCAGTGTGTGTAGTATAAATCAATGATCAAAAATAAAATACAAAAAGAATTTTTATTTTGAAACAAAAAGTATATAATACAAACCTATATATTTCGCTTCTTTAAAAATATATTTTAACTTGATGATACCGTTCAGCAATTCTCAGACGGAAAGATCTATTAGTTTTGATTCGAATATCATAAACACTAAAAAAGAGATGTTTGAATTTCGAGAAATATGAAGAATTAATACTTATCGGTCAAAAAAGCAGATCATTTGAAAAACTTGGTCATTTCATTTTATTTTTTAAAAGTTGGTCTATTTCATTTTATTATAAACACTCTTTTATTCTATAATAAATACACTTTATAAGAATTTTATCTTAAACTGTATGGAAAAACTTTTCCTCAATCCTAGACAAATCTGCTTAGTGAATTTTTTTGTATATAAATGAAGGAGTCGGGTTTAGGAGTCATTTTAGAACGAGTTGAAGTGAGGCAAATTAACTATTATACAATATAATTAAGTTCAAATAATTAACTATTACTAATATTTCATTCCCTGTGATATTATCAAAATAAAATGAACAACTCAGTGAAAAATTCAAAAGATTGACGCCTTTTGGCTGATCTGAGGGTAAAGTAAAATGACTATTGTCCTCATCAGGATTAAATCTACGTTATAACCGTTTATGACAGACAAAATTAAACCCCTCTTTTCAAACTTTAATTTAGGTTTCCATATTTCATTTAAAGCTAATACATTTATGTGCATCAGTGCCCGCGCTAAGAAAAAATTTTTGAGGGGGGGGGGGCTTGATTGGGGCGATGATTTTTGAACTATCAGATTAATCTGCTTCAAGGCGAAAAGAAAACATATGTTGTGTTTGTCAAGCCATATCTATACAGATTACATATTCATGAAAAAATTATCATGATTGCTAGATGTTTGTCATATTTTTTTTAGGGTAATGAAGATATTTTTAGGGTAGCTTGAGAAATAGTTACGGGGGGGGGGGGGGCTTGTGCCCCAAAATTTAATAGGTAGCGCGGGCTCTGAATTGTGCATGGATTCTATTTCATGAATTAGAAATTATATATCTTCGACAGTTTAAATGAGATATACTATGATTGTATGTAGCAAACTTTGTGAATAATTAAGTCTATCTATCAGGCGTTGAACTGTATAAATTCAAAATTAACGTTAGGACAAGATATTGTATCTACATCTTTAAAAAAAGGTGAAGTCGAACATATTTATTTATAATAGAGGGACTAGAAAGAGAGTTATCAGTGTTTTTTTTTAATAAAATCATAATTACTATTCTTAACAGGGCACATCAAAAGCATTATAGTTGTAGTTATTATATTTTTTAAGAGTACAATTAGAACATTTGTATAATGCAGAACATTAGTCAAACTTACGGTTCCTAGAAAAGTATTTACATATCATAGTAGTGATATTCTTACAAGAAGTGTGTTTTATTAACAAAATAAAGTTAATTGCTTAAAGAATAAAACTCAAAAATATTATGAATTTAAATGTTTTGCACTTTTCCATTGATTTTTTACATGTTCAATTTAATACAAGATGGAACTTATAATGATATTTTTATTCATATCATTACTACGATTTTTATTTTGTCTACGACCATAAGAACCGGTTCCCTTTCAAGCAAAAAAGATTTTTATTATCATTTTGGAATAAAGATAAGATTTGTTCTTATCAATAAAAACAATTACAAACTTTATCATCAAAATATTTTTAGCTCTATCTAAGGGGATAGGTCTGAAAAAAAATTATGTGAGTTTATATAAGAGAAATTATGATTTAGGATAAGGCATCATAAGATAAATTTTTAAATGGAAGAACCCCTTTAGAATCATAAAATTTAACTTTAATAATATTTGAAGACTTATTAACAGCATCACAATATTAAAAAAAAAAGAAAAACTGAAAGATGAAATATTGAATAAAAAAGATCATATATACCCACCCCTTACATACAAACAAAATTTTGGCAAATAATTTGACGAAACAAGACATTATGGAGATTATTCTATATTTTGACTTATGGTTATGCATGAATTGGGTTATAAAAAATCTTTTCATTTTTTTTTATTTCATACAATTTTGAAGTTCTCTTTTTGAAAAGTAAACATTATTGTATAACTTTGTGTTATTTTACCTATTTAGAACTTTTTATTCAAAATAGCTGATTTGAATTTAGAAAACAAATATTATTTTTTCATATTAACAACAAAAATCTTAAAAAAAGGAAAAGTCTTATTGGAGTTCCACAATTTATTTTCATTGGTATTTTAATATATACAAATATTAGCTCTTTTATTTATATATTATATGCTTCAAATATTTTCCTTTTGAATATTTATATAATTCGATTTTGACGTTTTAAAGTGGAATGAGAACCATTAAGAGGTGTCAAACTTTAAATCCGAACATGAGCAAATTTGTATATCTTTTGCTTTTGTCCTAACATCAATTATCAAAATTGGAATGGTAAAATTTGCATCGGTCATTTGTATAAAAACATTATATTTTCAGCTTTACAAATATCAAAAGGCTCCTAAATATCAAAATATCTCTAATCTATGGTTTTACTGTATTTAAATCAATATAATTCTAATGAAAAAATCTTTTAAAAATTTTTTATTTTTCTTTTACGACTCCTAATTAAATCTATATATATAAAATGAAGATATTAATTTAAATAACGTAAAAAAATTGTTTGAAAAAGTTTGATCCTTTCAGTCGTAAAATAAATCCCAGAAAGTTAAATATTTAGTATGATTTTTGACTTTTAAAAATTCTTAATTTCATTTATTTGCCATTTGTATTCCATTTTTCTAAAAAAAATCCCCATGGATTTTTTTTTTTACATTTTTAAATCATTATAATGCGTAAATTTACAAGTTTTTTTTCTGTGTTTTTAACCCATTAGCTGCCAATTTTTTTATTGTTTGTTTGCTCATAGAGTTTAAAAACGGTCATTCAGTTAATTTTTTTCATATTCGAATTATTTTAGAAAATTTGATCAGTTTTCAATAAAGTCCCAATTGGAGATCATGGTAAAAAAGGACAAATAATTTTTAAAATTAAAAAAGTATGCTTTAGAGACTTTTATTGTATCCATTCCTTCATGCAGTGAACATGTTAATCAACGTTACATTTTGAGCACTCTTTTCTCGGATTTTTATTTGTATAAAGCCAATTTTCTTTGCTTTCCGAGATTAGTTCAAATTTTTTGTTAATTCCGTATTAGAATTCTTTGCTAAAGAATGTCGCCCTGAATTTTTCGTATCTGATAAAGTTGTAATTGTCATATAAGCAATAACTTATTCACTTCTGAACTCCTTTTTTTCTAACTTTTTTATTTCTTGAGTACAGGACTTCGGAGTTCGAGCTGCAGCCGCACAGACCAGAGCCGGAGTCACAAATAACAAAAAGCGGCTCGCAATGTCTGGCTTCAAGCCATTTGGTGATGTATCAAAGTCTCACTGTTTGGCTCTCAAAATTTTAAAATCGGATATACGCGCTAGTGTGAAAGAAGACATTGTTGAAGCAATGCTATTTTTAAGATCAAACCAGGGGTGCACATCCTCAAAATTATTGGGGGGGGGGGGCGAAATTTTTTTCTTGCAATTTTCAAAATTAGTGGTCTGGAAATACCACGGGAGATCAAATATTCAAGCAATCCTTTAAAATACAGTGTATTCAGCGCATACCTAAAGTCCTAAATTTATAAGACTACTTTATATTTTTTTTTAAAAAATTGGTGAATTTAAATACTATACTTCCAGCGAAAATATTTTAATTAAATTTGCATATCGAATATAGTGCGCACAAAAAATGCCCCCAATTAAAAAGTAGGAAAAAATGCCCCAAATTAAAAAGTAAGAAAAAGTGCCCCCAATTTAAAATTAAGAAAAAATGCCCCATTACAAAAAAATATTAATTAAAATTTTTAAAAAAGATATGTCAAATAAAGATTTTTTGTAAAAAAAAAGTTAACTTTTCATCTAAAACATTTAAAATTTAATTAAAATAAACTAAAAAACTCAGCATACGACAATTTTTTTTTTATAAAAGAGCAAATATTTTTGGACTTTGTGTTTATCAGAACACTTTCTAAATATAATTTGTATTTTAATTGATTTTAAGACACATTCCCATAAATCTGCACCTTTGCTATTGTTTTCAAGAACTTTATAAAGAAAAAACCCTATAGATTAAGAAATTTAGCCTTTCAAAACGGTACCAAATAAAAATATTTATATAATTAAAAAAATCCTGAAAATCAAAAATTAGGGGCATTTTTTCCTACTTTTTAATTGTGGGCATTTTTTCCGAGGGCATTTTTCTGGGGGCATTTTTACCTACAACCATCGAATATACACTAGTTTAAAAAAATCCAAAAATGTTAGGGGATGGAATAGGCTGAAAAATAAAGTAGTCTACCAGCCACATTACAAGAATTGATGAAAGGATATTTGATTCATAGAGAAAACAAATAACTGAAGGTTGGTTAATTTTATATGAGTGAATGTAGTGTAAAGACAAAGAGTCTACTAGACACCCTGCGATGTTTATATGAAAAAATGTGATTGATTCAGGGGCAAGGGTATAAAACGAAGTTATAATTGTGCAAACAAAAATAAACCAAAAAATTAAGATCGCATTATTTCATTTTACTCAGCATCATTCAAAAATAGTTTAAAAGCTAAATTGATACAAGCTACTAAAATCTATAAAAAGTAAAATAACTGTTAACATTTTGCAATGATTTGCCTTTTATAATAACTTTTATGGAAAAAAAGTCTATCAGAAAACGTTATAGAGCTTCAACAAAAACTAAAAAAATTTCGAGCATAACTTAAGTTTTTTGAAAACTAATTTGACGTATCCAGCATACTCTATGGGTGGCATAGCAGGTTGGTTGAGATGATGGACTCAGCACGGAAGCCTCTGGATTAGATTCTTCATCGATACGAATTTGTTTATAGTTTGACATAAGCGCTACATCAGTGCCTTGTCAATGAAAATACACCCGCCCCACCTTACCTTTTACTCAAAATTAAAAAATTTGCTACATAATTAACATAAGAGAGAAAGGAAACAAAATGAACTAATAAAGCAATTTTCACTATTTTAAAATGGAACCATCTGTTCTCAGAATAATTCCAAAATAATAGGAGGCATGAAGAATTAGAGTTTATTTTATATTTTCAAGTTTTTATAAGCAGCAAAAGCCAACGTTTAAGTAGCTAACCCTTATAATTAAAAAATTATAATCGGATAGTATAAATACTATCGGATTATAGCATTGGATAGTGGGGAACTTAGTTTTTGGTGGAATCCAAATCGCAAAACTATATATTCTGATGCACACTTTTTAGTTTCGCGTTTGTTTACAGCGTCCTCTTGGGACAATTAAATGAGTATTCTTGAAAAAATCAGTGACATTGAAAGAGAGCTGGCTCGAACCCAACGCAACAAAGCTACCATGGGTCATCTGGGCATTTTGAAGGCGAGACTGGCCAAGCTGCGTCATGAATTGATCACTCCCAAAAGTGGCGGTGGGGGAGCTGGCATAGGATTCGATGTAGCTAAGACTGGCGATGCTAGAATCGGATTTGTGGGCTTTCCTTCGGTTGGCAAGAGTACGTTGTTGACGAATCTTGCTGGAGTGTACTCAGAAGTTGCCGACTATGAATTCACGACACTGACGGTGGTGCCCGGTCTCGTTCGGTATAAAGGCGCCCGCATCCAACTCCTGGATCTGCCTGGAATTATAGAGGGGGCGAAGGATGGCAAGGGAAGGGGCAGACAAGTGATTGCTGTAGCGCATACGTGTAGTCTAATTCTCTTGGTGCTGGACGTGATGAAGCCACTGGAGCACAAGAAGATCATTGAACGCGAGTTGGAAGGATTTGGAATTCGTCTGAACAAATTCCCGCCAAATATCGGCTTCAAGAAGAAAGATAAAGGTGGCATCAATTTGAACTGCATCGTTCCACAATCGGAGTTGGATGCGGATGTTGTGCGGAATATCCTCTCTGAGTACAAAATTCATCATGCCGACATTTCCCTGCGGGAAGACGTAACAAGTGACGATTTGATTGACGTCGTCGAAGGAAATCGAACGTACATTCCCTGCCTCTATGTTCTCAACAAAATCGATCAAATTTCCATCGAAGAGCTTGACATCATCTCAAAGATTCCCCACTGTGTCCCTATTTCCGCCTTCCACAAGTGGAACTTCGACGAACTCTTAGAAACGATTTGGGACTACTTAAAGTTGGTTCGTATCTACACGAAACCGAGAGGCAGTCTTCCTGATTACCAAAGTCCAATAGTCCTAAAAACAGACCATCCCCAGGTGGAAGATTTGCTGAGGGCAATTCACAAGCGACTCCTTACAGAGTTCAAGCACGCTCTCGTTTGGGGTTCCTCGGTGAAGCATAATCCACAAATCGTTGGAAGAAATCACGTCTTGAACGATGAAGACGTTGTACAAGTTATAAAGAAAATTTAAAATAATAATTCTCAAAAAAGGTGCAGAGAACAAATTTCCCTTTTTTACAAAATAAATACTTTTTAATCCTTCTGGAATCTTATTTTGTTCGATCTTATTAGCATTTATTTTCTTAATCCTGATCTCAATTCATTTCGATACTTCTTCATAATTTTTCTTTTTATGACTTCACGCATCTTTATTGAAATGACTTTGTAAAAATGTCTGCCATTTTTAAATGTATACAATGAAATTATAATTGAATCTTCTAATTTAGAATTGAAAACTTTGAACTTCAATAACGATGTTTTCTTTTCAAAGTCTGCGGCGTTTTTTATAGGATCTTATGGTAACATTGAACCTTATTCACAAATTCTTTTCGATTTTAGAAGATCGAAAAGAAATTATTTAATTGCATTAAATAATTACCATATAAATAATCCATTATTTATATGGATTATACTAATTATTTATTATTATAAATAATCCAGGTACTGACTGTAACCGCATCAATTGACAATCAAAACAAATCCATATTTTGGTAATTAATCATTTAAACAAAATAGTTTCTATTTTACACATATGTTAATATATTCTGCATACATTTTACTAAATAAAAATGCATCGAAAGCAAGATAATTTCTTAAAGACTTAGAAAAGTTTAGTGCTAAAAATTAGTAGTTCTTCTTTGAGTGTTGAAAGTTTATCAGAAGTAATCAATTTTAATTGATATCAATTTCTTAAGAATGTTATTAATGATCACCGGGATGGTGAAAAATATTTAAAATTTTCGAACTTTTATTTTTTTTTTGCTGCCCCCAACAAATTAAGTTTAGAAAGTTGAACAAAATGTTCATTTTTTCTTTACATCTTAAAATTTGCTTTCACCGTTTTTTTTGTCAAAAATGGCGATTTAGCGATAAAAGCGCATCGGTAAATTACGCTAAAATTTGGGGAATCGGCAAAAAACAAAAAATAGCGATTCTTTAATTTAATCAAAATTGAAATCTATCAATGGATTATAATATATAAATGAATGTTTAAATTATAATATCAAACTTTTTTTAATTATTTTGCTAATACAAATAAGGTGGTAAAAGCAACACTTGTTAACTTCAATTCAAAGAATGGACCCTGGTAAACTAATACAAATACTTCAGTACCCCATTTTAGACTTTCCAACTAAACATGTTGACTAATGTAACTGCATACATGTATATATCTTTGGCGGCCACACCTGGCTAGCTTCATGACCTTTTTTTTATTAGAGTCGAAATGGTACAGTTTATTTCGAGTACATAAAATTTTTAAAAAGGCCAACTCTGGCGAAAAATAACGAAGCTCTTTCTCCAGAAGTCGCACAAAAAGCTAACGTTTGTAAATTTCAACCTGAAGAAGTTTAATTAAAGAGTTATAATAATAATAATTAAGTTTAATCAATATTATGATGAAGTATTTGTATTATTACAAATTTATACGCTGTTTATGCTTTTTAAACTTTAGTTAAATTCACAATTACAGTAGATATCGCTACATTCCTCTTCAAAAATGACCCCATTTATGTTGTTACTAATTTAAAAAAAAGCTAGCTCTATATTGGATGAAGTAAGAGATTTATAATAATAGAGAACTATTAAATATTAGATTTTAAGTATAAAAAAGAGTCTACCTAATTATAGCATGTGGTGATTTGAATAGATGGGCAGCATCTTATATTTTACAATAAAAAAAAATAGAAAAACTGTCTCAATTCTCAAGAATATCAAAAATGAATTTTTTTAAAAAAAAATTTGACGTCTATAAACGCGGCAAATTTCTTTACTTTATACAGGTTAAATATTTAACAAATTTAACTAATAAATCAATTTTTTGTCAGTAAGTAATCAAGTGTTTGATGTTAAGCACTTTCGTATATCTAATCAAAAACTTAACAAAATGTGTTTTTAATTAAGTCCGTGGCACACAAGGCCGAACTTTTGAGGCGGGATTTTTTTAACGCTTTCAACTCAACAAGTTTCAAGTCTTCAAAGATGAAATATTTATTCTTGTGATAAAGACGTTGATTATGCGCCGTTTTAAATCAATGCAAAAACATAATTGCGAATATCAATATCATCTCGGATTTAGGCATGGCGCGGGCGTGTTTTCAACGCTATCACACATTTTCATTTTTGCTTGCAGGTTTCATTTTTCTTATTTTGCACGCATCTCCCATGATTCCATTCTTTCCTATCATAATCCTCTAGGTTTTCCTGTTTCCCACTCTCATTCACTAAAAACTGCTCATATTTCTTTTTATTTAATTTCTTTATCACGTTTTAAACGATGAAGAATTGTTTATGAAAAAAGTTAGTTACTTTGGTGTTTTGTTTTTATGTGCAATGCAGTTATCTGTCTGTGTTCAATTTTTTAAGCATTAAATACTCGCGAGCAATCATCTATTTCAAGCATACACACTTGACAAAGAGAGACCCAGTTTCCAAACCGGATACCTCATTTGGTCCTGACTGACGCCATCTCGTTTCGAGTCAGGGTATATCCAAGTTGTTCACAAATTCCGTCTAACGTATGTAACATTCACATCCTTCCGCTTGTATAACGTTTGTGACACTATTTAACACCACTTCCTCATATGGTGTTACGTAATAGTGTTAATGGAGATTTATACCTGTACAATTGATAAAGAGTTTAGCTCGAAAGTCGAAACAAGTACTTTATTAGAAGATTTAAAGCTGATGATTAAATTAAAAAAAGTCCTATGAATAGGTATAATTTAAAAAAAAAAAAGATTTTTAATGATAAAATATATTCTTAGAGGATAAAAAATTAAAAAAAGTTTGATAACTTCACTGCTAAGTACGTGAAAGCTAAATTTGTCTACATCAAAATTTTCAATAAAAAGCTCATTCCAAACGAATCTGAACTCTCCTAACATTGCGAACAATATAAGATTAATCATTTGAAATCTATTTTTGAAATGATGTATTTTTAGCCAAATTTATGAGAAGTTGTCTACTAAAACTTAGATTTCTTAGTCCAACTTAATGAGGCAACACTGGACACTCAATACTTCGCTAAACTAAAAACGGAGGAAACTCTTTTATTGCAAAAAAGCAACACAATATCATTGTGCGCCAACAGAAACAAAACAAACTATAATTTATTGAAAGCTAACTTATATCTTTCATTGAATCAAGAGGGCCTGAAACCTTTTTTATACGGGCATATTTGTCATTTTCCACTACTGGCTTTTTTCATTTATTGAAAATGCTTTTCTTCAAATTCTTTTTTTCATTTTTCTAACAAATTTAATATAAAGTTCTTGAATCTGAGGTGTGATTGTACTCATGACAAAAGCACACTAGGTATTTACTTATGCGTATTTTCCTTCACAGAATGAACACATGAAAAACGATGAATTTGTTTTGAGCGATGAAGTGGCCTCCCTCATTGACTCCGTCTTTCCTTCCTCGAGTGAGATCTGCCGCAACGACTTTAATGAAATCGCCTACATCAACAAAGCATTTCCGAATGAGCAATCCCTCGTTAATCTCGACTCGTTCATCGCCACCATCGAATCTGAAATTGCTCAGTTGGATCAAGAAATCAATTTTGAGATTTCGGAGGACGCTCTTCTCATGCGCCAGGGAGAGGAATCTCTGAAGAGTGCTCAAGAAAGCATCTTAAAATTGAGTGAGTTGGTCACCACGATTAAAGTCAAGGTAGAAACATCAGAAAAAATGGTGGACGACATCACAAAGGACATCAAAGAACTTGACTGCGCTAAAAAGAACATAACGCTCGCCATCACAACACTGAATCACCTGCATCTGCTGCTAGGGGGTGTGGACTCTCTGGAAAAGTTGATGGACACGCGCAAGTATGCGGAAATCGCGAATCTGCTCAACGGAATCCTGGACGTCCTTTCCCACTTTTCCAAGATGGAGAATGTGGTTGATAAGATTTGCGAAGTGAAGGCTAAAGTGGAGGAAATAAAATCTCGTTTGGCGAGTCAAATTCTTTCGGATTTCGAAGCGTTTTTCAGCAGCAAAGATCAAGACACTGCCATAACCATCACCACGCTGACACAAGCTTGCCTCGCAGTTGAAGTTCTTCCGCAAAGTGCTAAGGAAAGTTTGCTGGCTTGGTACATTGGCTTCACCTTCACTGAATACTCGCTTCTCTTTCATGAAGCCGAGGACATTGCGTGGATCGATAAGATTGAGAAGAGATTTGCGTGGTTCAAAAAATGTGTGATGCATCACGAACAATTTTACGAAAAAATTTTCCCGCCTAATTGGCATGTGGAAGAGTGCATAGCTTTGAAATTCTGTTGCCTCAGCAAATCCTTGCTACAGAGGATTTTGGCGGTGCGAAAAAACGAACTCAACATCAGCCTACTCTTGTATGCAATTCCAAAGCTGACAAACTTCGAGTTGCTGCTTAGCAGAAAATTCGCTGACATCCCCATCTTAAACGCCATCATCGATTCCCGTCCTCTTTTCCTGAAGAACCATTCTGAGGATATCAGTGCGAATGCTGGTGAGAGGCAGCGCATCTCTCCCTTCATCGGCTGCGTGTCGCTGTGCTTCGTGGAATGCGCTATTCCTGTTTTCATAGATGCCAAAAATGCTATCTTGTGCGAAAAGATTGTGAAGTTTGCAGATGAGGCCAAACAAGTCACGGCCATCAACTTGAAAGCCTCGTCTTCAAAGCATCCAGAAGAACTCGCTAAGGTGGAAGGAAGAGATGTTACAAGTGACATTGCCGATGTTTTACCGAGTTCCGCCGATTTGTTTCGCTTTTACCGAAACTGCTTGAAGGAGGCCTCCCAACTTTCTGGACACTTTGTCACCAGCTTCTCCAAAGACACTTACATGCTATTCAAGAAGTATTTGAGTGAGTATGCCTACAAAGTTTTGTTGAATAACTTTTCCAAAAGTAACATTCCATTATTGAACATGGCGGCTGTTGTGAATATTCGCGAAACACGGAATTACATCGCAAGTTTCCTCAAAGACACCTCTGATGCTTCAACTTCAAAAGCCTTCAGTAGAGAAGAAGTGTATTTGATTTGTTCGTTTCTGCTCACCGCGGAGTACTGCCAAGAAACAGTTCTTCAGCTACAAGCCAAGATGCAAGAAGTTGCCAAATCGGGTAAACCAGAAAATGAAGCCTTTCAAGAGACCTACGATTTCTCGAATGAAGTTTCGCTCTTTAAAGAAATCATAGCTTCTTGCATTCAACTTCTTGCGCAAAACCTTGAAACCATCACCGAGCCCATATTGATAAGCATGGCCAAGAATTCGTGGGCCTCTTTGGAAGTGGTTGGTGATCAGTCCATATACATCACTCAACTCATATCTCTGCTGAATACAGCGATTCCCTACATTCGTGAAAGTTTGTCTCGCTGTCGTAAATACTTCACCCAATTCTGCATCAAATTTGCCCTCAATTTCATCACAAAGTTCATCTCTTACCTCTTCAAGTGTAAGCCGTTGGGCAAGATCGGAGCTGAGCAATTACTGCTGGATACGCATTCTCTTAAGATCTACCTACTTAAAATGCCAAACGCAGCTCTGTTAGCCGACGTTAAGCCTCCCATCTCCTACACATCTGTTGTGAGTAAGGAAATAGCCAAAGCTGAAATGATTTTGAAAGTTGTCATGTCTTCTCAGCAATCAAGCCTCGGCAAAAGCTTCGTGGAAAATTTCATCAGTCTGCTTCCGAATGCCAATTCGCAGGAATTTCAAAAGGTGTTGGAAATGAAGGCTGTTAAAAGGAGTGAATTCAATGCGCTGATGCAAACGTTCAATGCGACGCACTCTTCTTCTCCGGTCTCTCAATTTATTTTTGCTGAAAGAGAACCGATTTCACCATCCGAAACAGCTCCTTCTCAAGAAAACGTGAAAGTGGGGAGTGAAAGTCACAGTGAGTCTATGGACAAACTCAGTGAAATGATAAAAAATCATAACATTTCCTATGATAGATGAAATCTAAATATCCTATTGAGAAGAGGCCATCTCAATATAAACATCTGTTACACGTTTATTACCTGATTTGCAGATATGGATATCAATGTTTTTAATTACTATTTATTTCGTGTTAATAAAATTTACATATTGTAATCTCTGATCCAAAAATAACTAATTCAGTAGCGTTCTATAATTAGGGTCATCATTAATTAAAAATTATGCAAATATTTTGTAAAAAAGGCAAAAGACAAGTGAATTAGATTACGATCTGTTAAAATTGCTTAGGCTTCGTAAAAGTGTCTGCAAAAATCGTCAGTGAACAGGCTAAAACTTTTCACTGACGGTTGGTTAGCATGCTTTAAATTAAAGCTTTTGTCCAATTAGTGCTAACTTCCAGTGGAAAAAAAGCATATCACATTCGCTTATGATGAAAATTAAAGTCCTCATTAAATTCCCAATGTATACGAAGAGGATTTCCAAAAACCACTCTTCAGAAGAAACACATTTTGAAAATTCTTTACTTTTAACGTCTTACTAACCCGGGATTTTGAATAATTTTATTTCATTTAAAATCTTATTTTCTATATTTTAAAGTAAATTTGTAGATCGAAACTAGACAAGTAAACTTATCAGTCAAATAAAGTAAAATTTCACCTACTGACAATCCTGAAAACAGACTCCCTATTGGGCAAACAAAACATTAATTTTATTACATTTCACCAGGGTTTCAGAGTCGAAGAGTTAAACAGCTCACTCCCGTTTGAAGGACTTACAAAACTCTGACTCCAAGCACCCGTTAAAATACATTCAGTCATGCCTTTCTTCTGAAAATCGCTTACTACTATTGTTTTCTCAAATTCCGCAACTCTGTTTTTTAGAATGCTTTTATTTTCATCTAAAGTTCATGACCGTTTAAATGTCCCTCAAATAGGATTATTAAATAAACCCACAGACTTCAGTTACATTATTTTTAAAATGTAAAATTTGCTGAACAATTAGACAGCAAAAGTATATTTTTATTATTCTCTAAAAGTTAAAATACTTTTGATTGACACTTATATGTACATTTGCAAATGCCAAATACAATGAGACCAGAAATGAAACCATCATGGCCAATTTTGTGTAAAATTTAAATGAATATTTTATTAGATATATTTATCATCAATTGATTAGCATTTTTAAAAAAATAGCCATGATTATTGAAAAATTAAATATATAAAGTATTATGCGTTCAAACTGTATATAATTATAAATTTTCAAGGGAGTATATAATATAGACCTTAAGTTTCAAGGTTAACTTCAGATAATGTCAATTGATTTTGATTGACATGAGAAGGTCATTCAACAATCATAAAAATGATATTGACATACGGTCTTTAAGGTCTTTTAGTGAACTTCATGATGAAAATTAAATTCTGCATCCCAAATCATTTCAAGGATAATTAAGGTAGTGAACTCGAAAAATAATCCCTATAAGTGGCGGCTTATTTTTGGGACTATTAGCGCCAAAGCATTTAGAGTAATTCACCTTAAGGTTCCATTCAGTGAAATACCTCCCTAACACGGTGCTTAAATATATGACAGACACGTTTAGCGCCTACACATATGTCATCTGCAAAGCTGAACCGAGCATAGATAGATTTATTGAAGAGTCATTAATGTCAGATATACTTAGATGTTTAACAGAACTGGGTTTAGAGGTGAACCTTAGGGTAGCCCGCGTTCCAGCCTCATTCTCCTTGAAGATGCATGATGGCCCAACGATGCTACTGATTAAAATTACATTTATATGACATGTATCCGTTGGTAAGTTGACGTCCGGTTACCAATGTATATATTCTATTGAGCAAAATACCGGCAAATGAAATTTCGTGTAACAAACGTTCTCTAAATTCTTGAAAATTGAAAGAGTGCATTCTCTGGTTTTTTATTTATAATATAATGTAAAAATAAGCCGATTTTCTAGATTTGTGAATATTTATTTTAATTCAAAAAAAAAAGTTAATTGACAATCTGTTTAGAAAGACAGGAGATGAATGTTTCACGGTTTCCTTAACACTTTTTATTGTCCGTTTCAACTTTCAGTTGGTATAGCATATGGAACGATACGGCGTTTTGAAATGGGCGCAGTTGTTCCCATACCGAAATATCCAAATCCGAAAAACATTTGTGATTACCGCTTTCAACAACTGGCGAAATTTTTTTAACAATGCGAAGCGTAGTGATCACCGTCTCTCTATTCCGCCAAAATAAAATCAGGCGTAACTTGTTCTATTGATTGACTTTTGATTGATCCCCAACCGTGACTACTTGAAAATTTTGTTACAGTTTTTTATTTAATTGTTTTTATATCTTTTCAAAATATACGATGTCCTATCGTTGGCATGATAAAACTGCTGATTCATAAAATTGTGGTGAATGGGATAACTTTGGCAAGCTCGTGTTAGCTAAACATTTTACTCTCAAAGATTTGCAAGATTTTGTGAAAAGCTATAAATCTCCAGTATTTTTCTTCATGATTGCGCGAAAATTTTTATAGGAATTCGAAGCCTGAATCATTATTCAAGTGATTAGAGACGAAATATACTAATGGCTGAGCGAAGAAACAATATCGGATATAAAGAATTATCAATTTGTTTTCGCTATGTTTAATAAGTTTCATACAGGAGCGATTTTTTCTCTTGCCGAGATTGAAGGTAGTGATGCGATCACAATTACAAACAAGGTTTGACTGACAAAATCTCTTCAGTTATGCTGGAAATGGGAGCTGAGTGTAATTTCGAGTAATAGTGTGTGTGTTCACTCGTCAAAAATTTAGAGGGTGAGAGCCCCTGGTATCAATCTGTCGCCTTATTATGAATGATTTATTTTCTAGGCTAAGTCGGAAGCCTTCAAATTATCAATTTTATAATTAGCTATTACTCTTCAGATAAAATAAATGAGAAAGAGTTTCACATTTGATTTTTGAATTGTGGGAGGATATATCTAAGAGCTTGGTAAAAACAGTCACATGCTATCGCCAAAAAGGTTTGTAACATGTCGTGTATCTCAGGCTTTCTATAACTTGTGAAATTTACTTCCAAAGGTTTTGGGATGTTGCGTGCTTCTTGCAAAACACACATCTTTGTGTTTTGAGGCGAAAGGATTCGTAAAGTCTCGGTAAAAAGCCAAATTAAAACGATATGCCTCTCGCTCGATAAGGGAAAGGGGCTTAACCCCCTCTGGATTGCCTTCTTCCTCTGGAAACTACTTAAAATATATAATGTACAGGCTTTCTTATAGTCCAGGCTCCATTAAAATCAGCCCCCTCCCATACATAGAGTCTTAGTAGTATTAGACAAACAAAAAAAACAAATTTTGTTAATTACTCAATCCAGTAGGATGCTAATTATATAATCGTATTCTTCACTTAAGTCTGGCATGAACAAGTAGGAACGGCTTTGTACATACCCCCGTACTAAAACGGTAAAAGGTGCATGCACCGCATAGATATATAACATTATACACGGATCAATGTTCTCTTTAGTCCATATATATATATATAGCAAAGGTATAACAACTGATGTCGGCCTTCATATCTGAGGTAGCACTCTTCTTAATCAAGTCTAATAGGTCCGCTCCCTAAATCTGCCATTACCAAGATCTGTACTTCAATTTTGAGAACAAAGGAGAGATATAAAACTACACGTGCGGTAGATAGATCAATAACTTGGCGAAATTCTGACCTCAGGGCCACGGATGAGAACCACTGGTCTAAACGAAAACTGTGGTGCAATAGCAATGTACTCTCTTCAAGTTTTCACACTTAACACTATTTCGGAAAATGGGAGCTCTGGCGCAAATTTCGTGAAACTGTTATTCTTTGGTGTTGATTTCATAAGAGAATAGAGATTGTTGTGAAGAATTAGAAAAGATTTAAGTAGCACTAATAAAAAAAAAATTTTTTTATTTTATTATCTAAAATTTAAAATACTAAATTTTTAATTTTTTTAAAATATAAAAAATTATAAATTTAAAAAAGTTTATAAAATTTTTTATAAAATTAAAATTTTTATATATTTATATTTATTATTCAATTAGCTTGGAGTGCTTATGCACCTGCCCTTTTTTCTCCTGTTTTAAAACTGCCCTTTATAGAGGTATGTGTTATATGCCCAAACTAGTGACGTAGATAAAGATAGACTAGGGCGCAAGAGGCCGTACCCACGCAAATACCTCATAGTCGTTTATGAATTAGTTTATATCATTTTTTCTTATAAATTTCTTAGTTTTACTGATAAATAGTTCAGTAGACTCTACGATGATTACTGTATTTCAGCCGTTTTCTCTACTTGAGCACCTGCCCTTAAATAATTCTCTGCGCGTCCCTGTTAACGCTAGTACTAAACAACTGCAATTATAACTCAATACTTTACTTTTAAACTCTGACTCCAGATTCTCACACGATTGCATCTCTGATTCGTTCTAATTTTAAACCTCAAACTCTTGGGACTCGGCAACATTTGTTCGAAATATTATAGACATATTTCCCATGTTTTTTATCTTTCGATGTATATATATAAAATATACGATTTCTAAAAAACTTTTAGAATAAGCTTGTGCTGAAAGATGCCTTCCAGTTGCAATGTCTGAATCCGATTATTTTTTAAACTCAAATCTTTTCCTTTCTTGAGCAGAAATAACAAGAAATCTTTATTGGTATGGAATTATGACACTTTCATGTTTTTAATGTTGGTGAGTGCTTCATTTTCTGAATCTCCGCGTCGTGAAGAGGAATCATTGGGTGTGTTATTTTCGGAATTGTTTGACACTTCTTCGATATGGGAATTCAAACTTGCTAGCATCGATGAATCGGCTAAATATATACAAGATAAAAGATACATAGGATGAATACACGCCTGCATATATTATAAATAGAAATGAATGTATGTTGCTGCATATTCTACAGAAGGGCGCAAATGGAATTCATTTGGACAATTTTCTAGAAAAGATCTCAGCATTGCATATAAACAAATATTCCGATATTTTTTAAAAGGTATCTTTTACATAAGAATTTAATAAAGTCAGAATCTCAATCAAAATATATTTTTGCTAATCGAAAATCTCAGCTGAAAGATCAATGGTTCTGAATTGAGGATTTGTTCGAGCGCTAAATAGCTTTTTCTTGTAATATGAAATCTGTAGGAAGAATTTATCGAATATAAAAGAATCTAAGAATTTGAATTAAAGTTTGAAAAAAAGGCTGAAACATTTTCGGGATATTTTTACTTCATAATGATCGTTTTTCGAATTTTTAAGATTTAGTCAAGAAGGTTGAGAGATCTTCAGGAGATCCTGCGTGTTACAGTTATTGATTCTGAATTAAGTTATTAAGTTATTGATTCTGAGATCAATAACTTTCCAGTTTTATCGGAAATATTTAAATTCAAAAAGGTAATGAACTTGGAAAAGTATGACATTGAAACTTAGAGATTTATTATCGACTTTTCTTTTCAAAAAAGATGAAATAAGTAAGGATTTGAAGGACGAACTCTGAACTACTGGAACATACCTTCAGCGTCTTTATGGCGCTCCCAAACAAATACAATGTTGATTTACGCATGTTAGAAAAATTTCAGAGTATATAAACTATACAGTAAATAGTGTATAGAGGATCGGGTTTACTTTGTTTCCAAATTGAAAGCTTTGAAAATACCCTAGATTAACAAAATAGTTATCCTTTGATATTAAGTCTCTATTTACTAATGTATATAACCTTGTCGAGAAATTATCAATAAATGAGCTGATCATATATTGTCAAAAAGGCCGACATTGGTTTGACAAAGAAAAAATTGTAAAATGCCAAAACTTTATTTTAGATATGGGGGCGACATCTTTTGATATTTTGATTCTTTCTAAAAAGAGAAAAGTTTTTGAATCAACTTTCTTCTACGTCTTTTACCTTTACAATGGAAGAAGAAAAGGAATCTGGTCTACCTTTTTTAGTTGTTTTAGTTTTAATTGATAAAAAAGCTTGGCTTTACAGCGAGGATTTTTAGAAAAATCACATTTACTGGGCACTACATTCATTACCCATAGAACTGTCTAATGAAATACAAAGTTTAAAAAGAGGAACACTTAAAATTTGCTCTACCAGGATTAATTCACTGAAAAGCAATCTTATCCAAAAATGGTTATCCTATCAAATTTATTGAGATGCTCTTTGATGATTTTCCCGAAAAATCAAAGCGTTTTTGGTGCACAAAAGTCTGTTTATTGCATTTTTAAATACTAAAAGTACTGTTTATTGCATTTTTAAATACAAAAGTAGACACGATATTTGCATTTCTTGTATAAAATTAGAAAATGTTGTTTGTACTGGTATTTTCCTATCTCACTCTTTTAGAATTCTCTCGATGAAAGATTTCCCTACCAAAACTCTGTGAATAAAAAGAAAATCTACTTGAACTTCTAACTTTACAATTATTTGATTTCAAATTGGAAAGTTGCCAGGAAACAATTGTTTTAATAAAGTTATGATTATCAATAGCGACCTTTGATGCCTCTATCTATTCCTCAAAAATCGAGATGATTACTTTTCTTAAGAGGACTACTTTAGACTTTTTTTAGACTACTCTTAGAAAAGTAATAAAAAAACCGAATTTCAATATCTTGGTCATTTGTATCGATATCGCGGAAATATTTTCAATTTAAATTTGAAATAAAACAAATATTAAGGATCATCACTTTATTGTCGAATTTTTAAAATATCTTTTGTGTAAAAATTTGATCATGTAATTTTAATGCAGAAATTTCCTTTTCTATAAATTTTATCGTCAAAGCTTATCGCCTATTCGAGAGATGAAGCAACAAAGTTAGAAGGAATGGGTCGTAAAATTGATAGATTAAGTATCACATTCAGACTCAATCAACAAAAATGATGAACCTTTAATATGTGAAGAGTAGCGATTTATACCATATGGTATTGATAGAAAGACAGCGTAAAATGACAAATTTAAAAAGTTATATTTGAAATAAGATTTTCCTTTTTTTCTACTGAAAAAGGACTAATGATGAGAAGGTAGCCAAACATTTGGCGGAATGGACATTTAACCGACGTACATTTGGTGAAACAAATATCTTACGAAAAGAACGTTTGACAGAATGGACATATGGAGGATGGGTATTTACCGAAAATTAAAATATAATTTTGAATCTATACAAAAGTTTTTTTTAAAAACTAGACAGAAGCAAACTCATCCAAAAATTTAATGAATTATGGTTCAATAAGAAATTCCCAAATAAACAATTCTAAAATTGTAGACATTCAGCTACAAAAATATTTTTCTTACATTTTGAGCTCTTAATTTCGTAATTACAGTGATTTTTAATTTTATACATGAATGTTAAAAACTTCATATGAAAAAACTTGAAACTCTGAAAAATAAGTTCGCGAAATTACTCTACAGTAATTGGTTTTTAACGGGAAATGCCAAAGTTATAAAAGAAGGCAGGTGAAAAAAGAATGAACCTTCGAGCAATTCGTCTTCCAGTTGAAACGCGGATTCGTCTATGTCTATGAAATTTCCGTCTTCATCTGAATCATGCTCTCTTTCACCAACCTAAAAAATTAGTCAAGGCGTGAATTCAACACAAGTGTTCAACGCATTGACACCAAGACAAATCAGCCCATATGGAGATCCACTATGGAGTGAGTAGCATATGACAACCAGGTTCGAATAACTATTTATACGTATACAAATAACTCTCTGAATCTTACTTAAGCGAAGAATCCCACAAACATTTAAAATGGTTTTAGTATAGCAGAAACAATTTTTTAAGTCTGGCTTTTTTAGGTCTTCAAAGGGTTAAACGATGGATCCCCCAAATATTTTTTATACTTTCAAAAGGAAACTTCAGATATAAAAAAATTACATTCCTACTTTTATTTTTCTAAATGGACTAAGAATATTAAAATAATTGTATTAAATAACAAACGTATAAAATAGAGGATTCAGTATCACTAGTCAACACGTATAGACAGACGTTCTTGGTTTCCACTTCAAAGCCAGGATTTTTAAGCCTGCCCAACAACCAATAAATAGCTAAACATGGCTAGCGTGACACCCTAAGCAAAGGATAATAATAATTTTTCAAATATTCATTTTTGTAAACTAATGGTATGAAAGAGTGTCGCTAAACGTCTTGGAAACAAAAGACTGGATGTTAAATCAGCGTATGACTTATTAACTCTAATCTAAAAAATAATGTCAAATTATTTAGCCAATAAAAATGACAAACAATAGAATGCAATTACAAAGTAATGCAATTGGTTGTTGAGATGTCAATCAAAAATAAAAGGAACTTACCAAATCTCCATCATCTTCACTCTTTCCATCATCAACTAATTCGGGATTGAAGGAAAATAGATCGCGTCCACTCAGCCCACTTAAGTTTCCTGATTTGATTCTGAATAAGCGAAAGAAATTGTTAAGGCTAGTGATTGATTAAGTCATTGAAATTATTTTTAATTATCAAAGATTTTCTTTGCAATTCAACTGTTCACGGGGAAAATTGAAGAAAATGGGGGTTCAAAATTTGTATTTTTTTATTTGATTTTATAATCAATAGAGCATACGATTAGAATATTGGAGGCATGAGGGAGGACGATAAATTTCGATAGAGGTAGTTAAAAATTTCAAATAAAATGTAACTTCACCACACAACAGCAAATAAGATTGAACATTCTGCATTTAGAAGAGGTGAATGATGTAAAACTAAAGGAGGCATCTTTTGATTTATAGATTCATATTTGATGATCTCAAACGCTGAAAGTGGTGCATAAAAATAAGGAAGCAATACGCCTCGAAGTTTAATTGGACTTTTGCCAGACAAATGAGCGGCTGATTCTAGAGGGCCGGGTTAATGGAAGGCGTATAAATTTATATATCTCAAATGAGTTGTTATCCTTTATCGAAAGAGCTGCGTTACACCGAGTCTCATCAACTATTTTTTAACATGGCTTCCAAAATTTGAATGAAAAAGAAACTTTTCAATAAAAAGTTTATTATATAGTGTATTCTAAAAAAATGGATATCAAGCTGAAAGATCTTGATCTCTATACGACTAAAAGTCAAACTAGAAGTTATGCAAGAAATTCCGATGGCTTACATGTGGAAATAGGCGTCTTTGTTTTCTTAATTAAGAAAGATACTATGAAAGTTTCCTTAATGATACTCATTTCCAATACATGATGTAAGTATATGGAAAGAAAGTTGTAAAAAATACAGAAAACCATGCTTAGATTAGCGTAGCTTTTAACGATAAAAACAAATATATTCCCAGCGGCAAAAATTGCAAACAATTAGTGAGGGGCCCCAGGGAAAAGCAATAGTACACCACCTCCTAGTTCATTTGAAAATGGTGGACTTCCTTATCTTTAAAGGACTAGCAGGATGGCTGCATAAAAGTGAGGGAAATTTCAGTGTGCTTTCAGGTCATTCATTTTCAAAGAATTTCAAAGCTACACTTTTCAATTCATTCACATGGATACGAAATGTTGATATTCAGAGAAGAAAGCTATCAGATACGCATTACTCTTATATTAGTATTACCCATGTTAGATTTTTATTGGTATTTTTTATATTAGTATTACGTATCACTAATTAGATCAAGACATTGCACATTTTCTACACAGTGATAAAATGGAGTTTAGAAATGAATTGAAGGATCTTTTTAGAGAGCATATTTCATCGTGGTTCAAGCCGAGTATCGACATTTATCAATAAAACAAAAGTATCATTTAAAAAGCCCATAATTGAGAAGGTATAATGGGAAATGTTCATGACTCAAAAAAAGTGTTTAAACGCAATCCAACTAGAAAACCTGGGAACTTCTAATTTAAGTCATGTGAGATTGACTTGACAGCTGAGCACAGTTATTGACCGCTAGACAGTTGTAAAGCTAAAAACAAACTGCCGTAAGAATGTTGATCAATGAGATTGCTATTTAAAAATGATCCACGTATCCGTTTTTACAAGGTAGCTTTCCTTTTTCCTTATGGCTTTGGATTCATTTAGTGTGTTTTTTAGCCTACCCTTTCTTGTCTTTCCATTCGCAATAATTTTTCGATATCACTTCCTGTTCTCTTTGATAAAGCACTGCAATCATTCTCATCATATTTCTTTGGGTAATTTAGCATTCTATTTCCTTCTCATTTTTGATTCTCCAATGCTCACTTACGTATACAACATTCATAAATGCGTTTCGTCAGGTTCAAAGGTACATCTCTTGCCTTCAAAAATGCGGAGAGCTCTATATTTTATCCCATTTCTCAAGCCCTGGGAAAAGATCACTAAAGGGGAATACACAGATTAAAAAATGGCACATATGTGTAATAACGATTTACTGTTTTGCCTTTTTTTCTTCCTCCCTCTTTTTGGATTCTTTTTTCGACAAAATTCTTTTTTTCTTCCAAACCAAAAAGGTTTCAGGAGTTATTTTGGTTAAATTGGAGCTATCCAATTTTTCGCGCTAAAATATTGAAAGAATGGGAAAAAATAAATTAAAAAATAAACAAATTCTTGGATAAATGACACAATCATATTTCATTGCAAAGCCAAAGATAAAACGGCATGCAAGAAAGATGAAAAAATTATTGAACAGTATTTTATATATTAAAGTTAAACATTTCGTCCATAATAATAATAACAATCGCAAAAAAGTCGAATCTCTTATTTTCAGATTACTTATTTATCTAAGTTCCTAAATTTATTCAAAATAATATAAAAATTTAGTTCAATCCTATTTCAAATTTTATGCAGTCTTTTTTTCTTAATTGTCGTTAAGCAAAGAATATTCCTTCACAACGGGGCAGGTGATCATCAAACCGGGACAATCGGATCAAGACACTGCTTGAGCCAGTAGAGCAATATGCCGGTTTATTTTTATTTTATTTAACGAGACTCAATTTTTGATCCGCCACATCCACTAATGAGGGCGTGAGTAGGGTTGGTTAGATACTGGGTTTCCATAACTCAAGGTCTTGGGTTCGATCCCGCAACAAGCCTACTTTCTTCAGAGTTCGATACGAAAGGCACACTTTATAGACATCCCGATGAAAACACCCCACGGTACCTTTACCTTATGTGAGACATGATTGAGGAAAGAACTATTTAATAGAATAGAAAAAATTTTAATCACATGTGTAGTTAAATTTATATAGACTCATTTTTGGAATGAAAATTTTTTTTTCTTTAAAATCGCTCAGGATTTCGTTATTAAGGGAAGATAAAACCGCCTCACCTGGAAGCCCAAATCTATTTATATTTATTTATGTATGGCATGATTTGAAAAAAAATTCTCTTAAATTATACAAAGTTTTTTAGTTTTATCTAATAAACGAATCTCAATTTTTCATTGATCTATTGATGCATATTCATCGACGAGTGACATAAGTGAAATAGCGAAGCTTGATGCTACCTCTTGTTGGATGAGTTGTTCAAGTGTGGCCACATTTTCGCTCACTTCCTTCTTCTTCTTGTCTTTGTTGAGGACGAATCCAGGGGGCAGGGCGTGTCGGTAGATGCATGTCTTGCCATTCGGGCACGCCCAGAACCAACCAAACTTACTCTCTTCTAGAGCCTTTATGAAGTACTTGCAAACCTTTGAAAAGAGACAAAACAGTACTCTTATATGTAGACTCGTCGATGGCTCGACCCCCCCCCCCTCCCCGTTGGATTTATTTTGCTTCTGGGAAACTCCCTTGAAATACTATATAAATGTATACACTGTTTTGCCCCTCTCGCCTATACTTGGCGTGGGCTGCTTATATGATCAAACAAGTCATTGAAGGAGATTTTCTATATATCAGTGGTCTGGCAAGACCACGGGAAACAACGAAATGTATAGAAGGTACAAAGTATAGCGTGTTTGCCAGACATACTATATATTAAATATATAGATTTGATTTTTTTGATGAACTCGCAAAATTTGTCTGAAAAAGATACCAGTAAGGAATACGAGCTTCAAAAAGGTATGAAATGAACGATAGCTGCTGAGGACTTGATGAAAAAAACTTTAAAATATAGGGTGTGTCGTTCATTTGATATTTTAACAATGATGATATTTCAGCATCAAATTTCCTATATATTTTGATAATACTTACATTATTATTATATAGATGAAGTAGTAGAGAGAGTCATTGAAAAAACGTGCAATGTATAAAAGATAAAAGAAAAATAGTGCAAAGTCTTTATTCAAAATATATGAACTAGATTTAGATTTGAGATCGATTCCGATATAATCATAATCAAAGAAATCAAAATCAGGCCCAGCGAATCACAGAAATAGGATGAGATCAATGATTGTAGCGCTGGAAGTTTGGCTGGTATACACCATGAGAAGGAGCAGTTATGTGAAAAACAAAGAACAAAGCTCCACAGCATCTTTCCTATCTAGACAACACAATTAGATGAAAATACGCGTACAGAGCAAAAACCACGAATAAAGAAAAAAATTTCAATCCTAGAGACAGAAGTCCTGTACACGTGCGTTTTTGTGTTTGACAGCGTGCGTCTCATTAGAGTAAGAAGGTAATATTGAGAATTCAAAATTTCACGACGAACAGCTTTAATTCGCTTGCAAGAACACATAAAAGATGCAGAACTCAAAAACTCCGTTAAAGCCTCGTGTCTCCATTATCATAGACCGCACGCCAAGTGAGGCAAACTCTCTTTCAGTGGAAATAATAGACTACGCCTTCAGCTACCTCGATTTAAGATACAAGGAAGAACACTATATTAAATCCCTGAAACATCATATCACCAATAAGCCAATCAACCAAAGCCTTACTCTTAGCACACATACACCTTTTTAACACAATAGAGTCGTAAAATTTTGAATTGTGAATATTACATTCTTACTCGATATATGCATATTTGAGGGAATCATGCATCAGCACAAATGAAGTCTCGAAACTAAAGCAATGCTTTATAAATATCCACAAATATGTTTTCTTCAGAATCAGATTTGTAATTAAAAAATGCAAAAATCATATTCATTGCCTAGAATCGGCTCCAACTACGGTACCATCTATTTATTTAAAGTACTAAATATACTTTTATCAAAAACTTGCATAAAGACAATGATTTATGCACACATATCTATCATATAAGTTCCCTAATCACATCACTTCATATACACTCATCTTGCTCCATTTTCTTCAGCAAAGTAAAAAGAAGCCGAATAAAAAAGAAGAGTATGCGAGAAGTTTTGGAATGTTCTAAATTCCTTTATCTTTTATATTTTGAAATTAAATTTTGGCGAAGCCTTCCTAGTGTCCGTCTAATGAAATCTCCTGCCTCCTGGTTGGGAAATGAGTGGCGCAAAAGAGGGATAAAAAGGAATACTATTTGCGTTATATTCGAATCATTTGCATCTTCAAGTTCTTCCTTGAAATTGGAATTGTCTAAAGCAAAAATGAAGTGAATCACGAGGTTGGAGGATGAATTCTGAAAATGAAGTACCATTGCTCCTGACTTCCCTGTCATCGACGTACATATTTTTCTTTGCAGATTTCCTTTCAATCGTTAGATCGTGAGAGAACTTGCACTTATTGCCTTTGCTGCAAATGCCTTCTTTGAAGTATGCACACAACACAGACTTTGGATCCACATCTGAATCAAAAGGGAAAATAAGAAGTAAGTAAATTTGAAAACAAAAATAACAATAAATTTTCCCGTGTTTCCTGATCTTGACATCTGTCAGCACATGGAAGATTATTCTTCCTACGGACAGTCAAAAAAACATCAGAATATAAACTAATGCACGCCAAAATGGCGATTCCTTAAAAGGAAATCACAAGATGAACAAATGGGAAATTTTGCAGAACATGTGTGATTAACCCATTTAAGACCAAGCAAAGCAGACGATATCTAAAAAACGCAGACGATTTATATTCAGAGTCATTGAAAAAAGCAGACGAAGATGAAATTACTTATGTTCCAAAATAGGAACATTGGCCGTAAATCGGTTAACCTAATGTTAGATTTACAGCATTTTTTTAGGTCTAATGTTAGATTTACAGCATTATTCCTCAAACAGGGGCGCACATCGGGGAGGCAACGCCCCCCCCCCCCCCGCATGTGATTTCAAGGGGGCGAAAGGCTTTTTCGAGAATAAACTCATGCTTATCTATTCAAAGGCTTTTTCGCCCCCCCCCCCCCAATAATTTTCAATTTTCTAAATTATATCTCTTTGTAGCCAGCCATTTGAATAAGCGCCCATGCATATTTGTGCGAGGCGAACATTTTTTATAGCACATAAATATATAAGAACTCTGTAATTTAAAGCTTACAATGCGTATCCCTATTAATTACTGGAACCAAGCCCGTGGATAAGGGGAAGGGGGCAAGGAAGACTTTCTTATAAGAACTAATAACTTTCTTATATTCCCGCCCCCATTAAAACAGTTTTGCCACCCCCCCCCCCCCCCCCCCCTACAGGAAGTGGGCGCATGGCTAATTCAAACAATCAAGTCTTTTATTCTAGAAAGCAAATATATAGCATCGTTATCCTTAGATATGCATTTGATTTAATGTTTTAGTTTTTTTATCAAGATTTCTTAGAATAGTTGGCAATGTTTTTACACTTTGCTTAAAATTTTTGGTAATTATTAAACTTATTTATGGCAGAATTTACTCCAGTTTAAAAACCACTGAGCTAGATAGTAGTGACGCAATCAGAATTACAAAGAAGGTAATTTGACTTTATAAAATCTGTGTAGTTGTGCTGGGATTGAGAGTTTACAGTGCAAGTATATGGTCGGGTAATAATGATGGTGTGTTCTTTGGACAAAAATTCTTTTATAATAAATTTTAAAAAATATAAATAAAAAAAAAGATGGCCCCCGTGGATACATACATACGAGTACATATTGACATTAAACACCCATACACTGAGAAATCTCAAAAAGATAGAGGTGTCAAAAATGCGGCCCGTTAGGATAAATTCATCCAGCCCTTGATTTACGTTATTGCAGAATGAGATACGAAATACAGATATTCCTTGCATATTTATAATGTACCTTTTAACAAACCTAGTTAAGGAAAGGAAATTAATTTGATTGGTTCCCTTTTCTGCCGACCTTCAAATATCCTTGAGGAGCTACAGGGGGAAGTAATAAAAGTGAAATGTGATATAGCTCTAGAAAAAAGCTTCCATAAGGGGATATCGGAGAAAATTTAATAAATATTTTACGAAAAATTACCCGAACTTTCATTTTTACAGCAGAAATATTCAATTCAGTAGTATATTTATTACAAAGTCAAAAAATCATTCGCGATTATTTGCTTTTAAATTTGTATCAACAAATTCAGGCACCTCATCATGCTATCTTTCATACTCTTGCACTTTCGGTACTCTTGCGGGAATGAAAATGTTGGAGAACGTTTGAAAGAAATGGATGTGATGGAAGGATAGCAAGATTTTGTAGGATTCGAATTTCTTCATTTGAAACATTAAAAATTTAAAAAGTATTCTGGAAAAAGTTTCTACTTCATCTATTCAAAAAAATGACATTCAAAAATACACGCAAGCTATATACGATATAAAGTGACAGTAAATCTAAATACAAAGATGTACGCAACTAAATTTGAAATGATCAATTATCATCAAGCACTTTTCTTATTCATACAGACACATAAACAAAAGAATAATGAGTTTGGGGATCTTGTTACATTCATCAAGTCCAGAAAAATGCATCTTTCAAGCATTTGATTTTCTTTCTTGTTCTACTATAAATTTAAATATATATTTAATTTTTGATTTTTTTTCTTGTTCTACTATATATTAAAATGTTTCAAATAGGTTTAAAAATTCTATATTCTAGATTCTCATGATTCCCGATCTAGCTAGCTAATAAAGGTTAATAGAACAGTAGCACCTTCAAGAATTAAACCTTTATAAAGGGGAGTGTGATAAAGAGGCTTGAAACATGGCAAGAACTAAGACAAAAAATCCTTCTTCAAGCACAATTACATAAACGAGAAAAAAATAATGCCTGGCGAGTGAAAGGTGTGTTTACCGATTTCAAATATTTGAAATGTTGAAGAAAGTTTGAAATTGCGTAACTTTAACTAAAACGCGTAACTGAAATTGCGTAACTTTAACGCCTACAACGAAATCAAGCATACAGCTAAACCACGATGAGAGATTTCGCAAAAAAAAAATTTTTTTTTGACATTTCATTTTCAGTTTCATTGACTTCAATAAATTTTGAATCAACATTTTAATCAATTTTTCCATAATGCACTTGTTTTATCTTTGTCAGAAAGCAGTG
Organism: Nectonema munidae; assembly: GCA_030549495.1. Classification (NCBI taxonomy): domain Eukaryota; kingdom Metazoa; phylum Nematomorpha; class Nectonematoida; family Nectonematidae; genus Nectonema; species Nectonema munidae. Next base: position 892,606 of record JAUIRK010000142.1, on the reverse strand, counting down.
TGCACTTCAACACAATACTAACACAAATCAATTTTGGACGACTTCTACTCTTTGCTGAAGAATCGCGTCAACAGGCTTCGCTTTTCTTGACGAATGAAGATCTTACAAGAAACAAAAATGAGATAAGTGTCAAGGGAGCGGAAAAAATAGTTACTACATGTTATGGGTCTGATGGTTCAGCACTCACGTAAGGTACACGGATGAATTTGTTTAAGTGATCAAGCATCATGATTTCAAGTTTATATATAAAATTTTAAGTTGCCTTTCACAAGATGTCGTTGAAGAGACGTAAGATGAATGCTAATGTGTATTTCAAGGGGTTACTGTATATTTACCCCCTTGATACCAGTGGCATCCTTAATGACGAACACAATTCGTTTCATATCAAATTGCTAAACAATAGGTATAATCTTTTTCAATCAATTTTATTGTAGCCCATTTGTCGTTCCATTGCGGCAGAAAGCATTAATTTTATCTCCATTTCCTGATACAAAAAAGTCAATATTCAATCACTTGTGCTTAATCAAATTTTCAGCTCATATAAATTGATTATCATTAAAAAGTTTAAGCAAAAAATATTTTTAAGAAACATGGTTTGGCGGAAGCCTGCAGAATGTATCGAATAATTTTCAGTTAAAAAATAGAGGCAAAAGTTATTACGCAAAAGAATTACTTTCAGGAACTTTGGTCACAACTATCACTGGTTTGGAATCACCCATCACATCTTCCTTCTTCTAAACAAGTGAAATGAAAAGAAACAAGTTGGCAAGATCCATGAAAAAGAGTTCCAAAATCAGAAATTTTTTTTAATTTGTTTATAATTTTTTTTTATATTTATTGATGAGATTGTTGACGAATGTATCCTATCCATGATTGATAAATCATTTTTATTTTAAAAAATTTTATATAAATTTTTAAATTAACATTTGGCTTCTGTTAAAAGTAAAAAAAAATATAGTAATAAAAAGTCTAATTTTTCGTTTTCATTTCTCTTAGATTGTGTTTCTAAGGGCATATCTGTAAAAGTCGATTGATTATAAACATCTTTGGTAAATATTTGAGGAGTGCAAAATAAAGCATTCTGAAGGAAATTGCAATAAGATAAATAGATTCTAATTTTTGCAAAAAATACTTGATGTTACATCTAATTGTAATCATGTTTTAGCTAAAATAAACGTGAATACATTTTGTTCTTTACCTAAATCTCTTCCGATCCAGGCATAATGGATGGACCAAATTTATCACAATCATCCATGTAGCTAGCCATATAAATTTTAGAATGAGATAACATTTAAAAAATAAATAAAAAGGGAGAAGAACTTTTTTTAGAGGATTGAACGTTTCATCATTCCACTAATTTCGTAATTTTGTGGAAAAATAAGAGCTTTAGGGACTGATAATATAAGAATAGCCTGTCTAAAATCTCTGCCCATATTACTTTATAAAAATCAAATGACTTGTTTATCTCTTTCAAGATGTTTTTCCCCTAGTTTATATATACATAGCTGATCTATCATATGCCATTTTAAATTTGGAACTTATTTTAGCTAAGAAAGATGAAAGTTTTGTCAGGTCAACAACTCAAGTCCTTTTTACAAAATAACTTAAAAAAGGAAAAAGATGCAAAAAGAGATGGATGATATGAAAAATATATTTTTGTCTAAGTGTATTGAATGAGTCAAGGGTATTTGCAATATACTAATATGTTTTTAAAATTTTCATGGAACCAAATATTAAATCTCGCCAGACAAACCTTAATTCGCCTTATTTAGCCCGTAGTATTCCAGCCCTTGATATATCACTCTGATTCACAAGTGTTTAAACCCGTTCCTAGTAGTTCAGTCCGGTCCTTAATTTCTGTACTCCGTTCCAAATCTGGTCCGTAGATATTATAGTAGTTCAACCTGTAAGGAGTTTATTATACATGATCATAGGGCAATCTATTTTTCATGTAATTTTTTTTTAACTTTATAATCAAAAATTTTTGACTTTATAAAAAAATATGTTGTTTTTCATACACAAAAAGGTCCTTTTGATATTTAATTTTATAATTTCAATTTTTCATAGTTTTAAAAAAATAAAATTGTTATAAAAGAGACATCAAAAAAGTGCGTGCTTTCATGAAGAAATGGAAATGATAGTATGCTTATTTGCAAAGAGAAAGGACGTATTTGTTTTAAAGTGGTCTTGAAATAAACCTTTTACAAGCATCGCTTACTTGGACTTTATTATGTAAAGTCAAAAATTTTATAAAATATTTTTAATAATTAAAAAATTTCAAAATAATTATGCAAAATAATTTCAAAAAAATTTATTAATAATTTTTAATAGAAATATTTTATTAGGACTTTATCGATGTCAAGACGCTTGCTTGACATCATATGCTAAATCAGCAAAAATAATAAAAAAAAGGATTTTCGAGTTTTACTATGAAGGATAGGCATATGAAAAAAGGAAATCATAAACATATAAAAAATAGAAAGATAATTTTCAATGATAAAGAGCTTTTGTCTAAGAATCGCACATTTATCAAAGAACAAGTACTTAACAATATTTCATGCTTTCTTGCAATAATAATATTATTAACTATTTTATACAAAATCTGATGGGGTTCTGTTTTTGAATCAACTTATAACAAGTCAAAGAGCTAAAAAAAATTGATAGACAAAGAGAAAGAGAAAAAATAAAAATAAAAAATGAATGAGAAAGAAGTGAAGGAAAATACGGTGGGTTTTGAATCCTTAGATTTGCCTTGATTCTGAGTCTGCTTGTGGATGTTTGTGATGAATTTCTGAGCTTTAGCACCCTTCTTATTCTTCAAACCAAAAGTCTTATCCTTAAAAAATCACAAAGTTAGGAAGAGGAAGTGAAAGAAGGGATTAGATCACGGTAAGAAACCTCTATAACTTTTTGCGTTTTCTTTTCTTGTGTCTTCTTTGAAGGCTTAGTTTCTTTCTTAGGCTTTGATGATGAAGACATCTAAAAAGTTAATTTTTTTTAAATTTATTTTACTTACTTTCATTTCTACCATTTTATTTTATATATGTTGCTTTTTAAGTTTTTTTATTTTTTTTCACAAAAAAAATCAACAAGTTTTTAAACTTATTCAAACACTTAAATTAAATTAAATTTCAATCACATTAATTGTTCTTTTATAATCTTTAAAAAAAATCCATTTTTTTAAAAAAGAATGTAGAACTAAAAAAAATTAATGTGAAGGTCTTTTAAAATCTTAATTAAACATATTATTCTTGAACCAAAAGTCTTTGAAAAATAGATAAATTAGAAAATCTCTTAATCAGGGCTACTTTGTTAAATACCGATTAATCATCAAGGAAGCCGATATAGCTACTGATTATTCGGTAACATCTATAGTTAAAATGAAAGAGAAAAACAGTAAAAGGTCTTTATTCAAAAGTTGGTGTAGGATAAATTTTGGACCACTATGGTCAACAACAGATCTATACTACTACAACTGAAGAGAAAGAGTGATGAGTTGTTGAGATTGAAGTAAAATATCTCTCACTTTCCCAAAAATGTATTTTTTTAAATCAAAAAAGCATTTAATGTTAAATTAGAAAATATGACATCATAATAATTGACTAAAACTTGAACAAATGTATTTATTTTGTCCAGTTTAAATTAATTTTTATCAAAAAATGGTGGCGTGTCAAGACAAAAACCGCCAAAATATGTTACAAATATTGTGAGATACTAATTAGCAATAGTTGTTTTTAATTAGATTACCATTAGTGAAATTGTACATTAATAATAATTTGCCATTCTCATTTTTTCAACCGTATCCTCCTTAAACATTAATATAAATATTAATTTCTTTCATATTCGTCACATTTATCCCTAAAAAAGTTTTATCTAGGATAGTTTCCATTTTTTGTAACAAAAATTAGGGCTCATGATAAGAATTGGCCTCCCAAACTCCAAATAAAGTGAGTATTCTTAAGAGTGGACTTTAGAGAGAAAATTCAAGGGTGGAAAATCAGATGACTTTGATATATAATTTAATTATAAAAAATGAGACCAATATTATCCATGCACATCAGTTTTCCATAAGAATTATAGAAAACTCGCGGTTTGTTATCAAACTCTTTTAATTGAACTTTTTTTATCACATTTTCATTGTATTATAAATCTGGAGAGACAATCCTTAAGGTGAGAATTGATGGGTTAGAAATCATAAACGTGATATAAAATTAGAAATTAAACAAGCATTATACAAAAACAAAAAGAGCATAATATAAGGCCGACAAATGTCCCGTTTTACTGGAAATGGCAGAATTTCAGTGGAAGCAATGCAAAGCCAGAAAAATATAAAATAATCCAATAGTTTTATACACATAACTTTAGATTAAAAAAAATGTTTGTAAAATATGAAAACTTTTTTTAAGTTCGTGTATTTTCCATATCAGTTATATTTGTAAGGAATAAAAAATCATCTTTTGAGACAATATTTATCAGATTAGTCGATTTAAATATTGCTCACCTCAAATTTTAATGAATATTTTGCGATTGTGGTCGATGTAAAATATTCTAAAGGAATAATTTTTAATGTATTTCTTCCTTACTGTGGATAACTTTTCCTCTGCTGTTTATTAATTTGTTTCGAGGTTTGATGCATCATTCATATACAACCACTTATAAATGATACATAGACAATAGCACTCTACAAAAACAGTGTTTATTGAGGAATATATTTTAATTTAATTATTTTATATACATATAATTAGTCAGACTATAACTTGCACTCAAGTGATTTTATTACGTATATATTACTATACAAAATATTTAGTTAGAAAATAAATTTTGACATACATGGAAAAAAATTTTAAGAAAAATAATAAATCTCTATGAAATTAAAGTAAAAAAATATTTCTTGACACCATTTTTAAAATTGACTTGATATTTAATATTCTTATTTTATTTCGAAGGAAATTGCCTTCCACCGTTGAGATTTTCTATTTAACTTCTATTGAAAATTATATGGGCTTTTTATTCTGTTTTAAGTTATTTATACTTAAAATTGTAAGTTAAAAGCTTTTATTGGTAAATTAAGAGAGTTGAAAATATTAGAAAAAAGTTTTAAGAATTATATATAATAAATATGGGTGAGACTTTTTACTCAAATACACCCAAACAGATGAAAATAAATTTAAATATTCAAAGAATAAGTTAAATATACATAGATGAATTATTCTCAGGATAAAACTAATATAAATTATAAATTTGATATTGAATTATAAAAAATTAATCTTTTTTTTTTAATTAAAATTGTTTATATTATAATAATAACTTAAAATATAATAATTATTTATAAATAATAATATAATTATTTTATAATAGTAAGTTTGATAACACAAAATAATTTTTTAATTTAAATAATTACTAATATGTGTGGCCTGGCAAGAAAATGGGTGACATAAAAATATATAACAATACTCTATTACCAGAGCTCGTTCAAACTTAAATATCTGTATATCTTTTTATTTTAAGCATTTATTTAATATTATTTTTAATTTTAAGTTTTTATTTGTAAATAAAGAACATATTTGGGTATATTTGGGTAAAAAGTCCTACCGAATAAATATTATAGTTGGCACAGTGGTGGATGAAGAAATTTTAAGTGTGTGGGGGAGGGGGTATGAAAAAAAATATATATACAAAATGACAAGCTAAAAAGTATTTTTTAAAGTTCAAGTATGCGAAAAACGAACTAAAAAAGTATGATTGAAACTTAAAAGTTCAAATTAAATTTTAATACAAATTTTATTTAAAAAAAATCAAATAATAAAATCCTTTCTTCTATTTGTATCACCAGTGGGGGAGGTTTCTCTTGTTCTCACACTACATAACTTCTTTTTTTGTTATTTTTTGCTTGTACAAAATTTTTGATTCCTTTTTTATAGTTACATGAGTCACATATCCATATTTATATTTTAAAGTTCTGTTTTTATTCTCTTCATTCTTTGTTACTGATGAATAGGGTGTGAATTTAATTTTGTGTCTGTTCGAACTTAGCGAGTCTCAGTATAATATTAAATTCAAATTTTTTATATTTTGTTTTGTCTAAGTGTATTTTGTGCTACTTTAATATAATTTACTCTTTTTGAATTCAATAAATTTCTTCTTCTTTTTATATATTTTAATATTCAAACGAGAGCATAAACTAAATACCTTAACGATATTGAGCTTTAGTTTTCAACCATCTTTCAATGTTAACACAATTTTATCTCTTTCCATAATTTTTGCGACCCATTAAAAACTAAACCAAATTCTTATACTTATCATTTTTGAGTGAAAATTTTAATTGATTTAAGGTTAACAGGAAATTAATTCACAGAAAATTTTATTTACTAAATATTTATATTATTTAAAACATTATTTTAAATAATATAAATATTATAAAATTTTATATAAACATTATTTTTTAACAAAATTAAGAAATTTTGTTAAAAATGGAATTACGTAATTTTTTAGATCTTTTCTAAAATATGCATTTGCATTATGAAAATGAGCATGCAAGAAATTTATAGCTTTAAAATTGGGTTTTATTCACTTCTGATTTCAATTTGATCTTCTAAAAAATACATTTGTCAAATATTTTAAATATAAAGAAACTTTCTGTTTATGCATTTCTGGCTTTATTCTGACAACTCAAACCTGCCAAAAAATACTCACAAAGAAATCTTGAAACTCAGCATTCAAGTATCTAAATTTCTTTCGTCTTGAAATTCTTACACATTATCTTTTCAGACATCAACAAATCCAATCCTCACTTTCTTCTTTTCTACAATTTATAAATAATCCTAGATTACATTATTCTTTCCTCCCATAATTTGAATCAAGGAAGATTTTCACGATTTACACTATCAATTCAAACTTTCAATCATTCACTCTTGAAGTTCTATTAATGCCTTTAGCGCCCAAACTCATTAACGTTTTAAATGATACTATTCTCAATATTGTATAAATACCACTAAAGTCTTGAATAGCAAATTCATTACCAAGCACATTTTTTCACTCTTAAATTTTACACAAATAATTAAACTTTTTTTCTTTCTTATTTGAAATTTATAATCCACCAAATCTACTTCTTACCATTGCTCCTATAAAATTCTTTCACGCTTTAAATACAACACAATCTTCACATATCTTTAATTTCTTCTTTTAAATTCTCTAAAGTACTTCAACTGTAAATTTTCTTCAACTATTTCGCAAGCTTAAAAATATTCTTGTGTACAAACTTGAAAAAAGTTAATGATATAGCGTATTCCTGACAACAGAAATCGTAATTATTGTATTAATTCTATATTATAACTCAAATTCTTCATAAAAGACCATATTTATTATACATTTCAGCTCTTATTCGTTTTTCATGTATGATGTGTATAAAATGTCACATCATGCGTACATAAAATCTTCATTATGATAAAAATTAACACATCACTTCACATTTAATCAAAAATGTTTTATTAATTTGTTCACTTAATACATTTGCTAATTTAAAAAGTTTTCAATTTTGTGGTTAAAAACAAGCCAATAGACATTAAACAAGCATGCACCTTGATTTCTTTAATTGTTTAAATGTTAAAGATAAATTTTATATCAATTAAGATATTCATGTAGATCAAAATGCTTAAGATAAGCTATTAAAATAATTAAGATAAGCTATAGATATTATTTCCTTATTTTCAATTTGATAAAATTTTCGCAATATTAAGATTCCAAAACTGAAATCTTTCTAATTTAGAAGCATTATGCAGCTGGAATACTTTTTGGATTTAAAGCATATAATAAAACTAAAACTTCTAAAGATATACTAATAAAATGTCCAAAACTTTCTTTCTTTTACAAAAAGGGGATAGTGTTAGCTTGTCTTTTCTGCAAATATTCTATGTACCCAAAAAATAGAAAAGAAATTTAAAATAATTTTTGTCTAGAATGTGAAGAATAAATTTCAGAATGTCTTTATATTTTTGTGAAATTTTTTTAAATAAACTTCTTAGTCATTCAAATTTGATATTTTCTAATTGCGTACATTTTGTACACAAAGATACTGATAAAGTTTTTTTATGCATAATACTTTGGGGTAAACACAGTAAGGTAACAATGGAAATTTTTTACAAAAATACCATAGGCTTCAAATTTTTAATAAAAATTTTATTGACTTTTAAGTTTGTGAAAAATTATAAAAAAAATTTTTGGAAAATATTTACTTCTTCGTGTCACCGCATTTTTATTTTTAGCTAGGCTATTGGTTAAATACCTTCTCTTTTCTAGCTATTTAACTTCATGGCTTTTAGAATGTTATCTAAGGTAAAAAAAGTTGCAGGGCATTAGTCGCCCATTTAGGAATTTATTTTAAGGAAGGAACAAGCAGGGGTGGAGGTTTCAAAGATTTGAAGATGGGATGTGTTTCATGGAAGGTCAGTGAGGTGTAAATTTTTTTAAATTTGAATATGAGCAGATAACAATTTCCACTTTTTGCGCCAGAAAAACTTTTGCCCTTCTTTATAAATATATAATTTATAATTTTTAGCAAATATTTTTAAATTTATAATCGTATTGTTTTCTATGATTTCATTTTCCTCTTTTTTTATTTTTTAGTAATTTATTCCAATTTTACTAAATTCTTTATAATGTCTGCTTTGAATAATTTTAATAAATTTTAATATTTGAAAAATTTTAAAACCCAGTTTTAAAAAAGATTGATTTATAAAGTATGCAATTTTAAGATTCTTATTTATTTTAGGCTTTAACAAGCTAGTTCAAGTAGTGCACCCCAAAACTGTTCATAACACTCGTGGTTATAGAATATTTTTATTTATCCAATACCAAAAAGTATGAAGGGTATTGGAATATTTTCATTTATTTATAACTCATAGCGTAGGTTCCTTAATTTTACTACTTTTTAATTTTTTCCTAACCTAACAATTTAACTACAACACTTCAAGAATATGTTGAACATGGTAGGGACAATCCCTCATAATTTTTAGTCACTAGTCAAAAATAATACTACCTTTTATAATTAAGTTTCCTCAGAAGTGTGATATAAGATTATTCGTTGAAAACAACTTTGAAATATTAACTCCTATAATATATAGAGTTGTATATATTTGCTCTATATTTGATATGAGAAGAAATTCTAATTTTTTTAAATAAAATTTTCCTCATGTTAAATTAGATGTACTACAAATGGTGAGACAACGTTGACTGGAACAGTTTTTTGAATGCCTTTCTTTAAGTGGAATAATCATTGCTATATCAGAGTATAATAAGATGTCAATATCAAAACTAACATTGTCATTTAAGTAAATCAAAAATATTATAGGGCAGAGTATTGAACATTTAGGAACCCCACATTCAAGTAAAATCAGATAGAATTTTATTGATAAAAACTCTTTGAATCCTTGAGTCAGTATGAAGCCTTTAAGATTTCAAGAAACCGAATCAAATTTTTGAATACGTTTACTCTGAAGGATGGAGTCAAATGCCGTTGGCAAATCTACAAAAATTGAAATTACTTATAATTTTATCTACAAGAACAGTTGAGTGATTCTTTCTAAATCCAAACTGTTTTTTATTTATTATTTTATTTAGTTGTAAATGCTTCGAGATTTCTCAGTGTAAAAGTTTCTCGATAATTTTAGTCAAAAACGAATTATTACTAATTGGTCGATAATTGAGGACATTAAATTTGTCTCATTTTTTTATAGTTAAGGTTTGAACAAGAGGCGCACATCCTCAAAATTATTGGGCGGAGAGTGAGGGGGGGAGGTTATAATTTTTGAAATTTATTATAAATGAATTTGTCTCTAACACTTCACCGTAAACCTTAGGGGTGTCGAGTAAGGTTTATTAAATATTTTGTTTAGATAACTCGGTCCTGTGATATCAAGCCTACTTTCCTCATAGCTAGATATCTTAAATTAGCTTCTTTTGAATGTATTTCTTTGGAGATTTCTTTACTTAGCACCTAATGATAGTAATTAGTCTTGATTGAAAATCTGTTTTTAATTGGTTTTGAGAATTTTCAATAAAACGGAAAACCAAAACTTACAATCGGTTATTGAAAATCCACAAACATTTCATTTCTAACCCATTTTATAAATGTGAATTATAACCCCAAAAAAATTAAAATATATTTAATCAATTTATAGCGAGCTTTCTTCATTATAATTTTTTTATATTCATAACTAATAAATTTGAACACATTTAGAGAGCCGGAATAGAAACGAGTTACTGCTGTGCACAAAGTTATTAAATTTTGCTTTTATAAAAGCAAATCGTGCTAAGGATCCAGTCGGTTTCTTACTTCAGTTTTGATTGCAACAAGACTTGAAAAGCCTTTCTGAATCAAAACAGGCTCATTCTTAAGTTGAGTCCATAATTTCGAACACTGGAGGTTTAAAAAGCGTTATTTGAATCCACCAACTTCAAAGCTAATTTTTTTTAGTTAACTTTTGTCTACCATAGCAAGCTTTTCTTGGAGCAATTTTTCTACCCTGCATTTCTGAAACAAGTTCATTCAGATGTGTAAAATATCACTTATATAAATAAGCTTTGCTAGTTAATGACGTTTTCTATAAAGAAAGATTTCAATTTCAAATTTTATCTCGAGAACTCTTTCCAAGATCCTTCATCGAGATAGCCAACGTGTATTTCAATGAAATATCAAGTTTTTGTAAATCAGAAATAAAAAAATTTCATGCTCACTCGTTCATTGTCTTTCTCAAAAAATGCACGTTCCCATGTGGGAACATTGCCGACATAAGGTACTATTCAAGAAAAATGAGTGAGTTCTAATACTATAACGGAAACATTTATGGCGTTTGTAATTAATGGCCAATACCATTTTTGCCACGTATCATAGGACGATAAGCACTAAGAAGCCTATCTAAAACATGCACGCCTCCCATACCAATGTTGTATTGTTTTACTAATTGAGACTGAATAACGCTTGCTGTTTCTTTTTTACTTCGACGCTTTGTAGATTCAATGGGTAAATGAGATACAAAATTACTTCCAATGTTTACAACAGAATTGTCGTTCCATCTACAAAAATAAACGATTCCATTGCTACAGCAATCAAATGTTCCTTCTTGAGTTTTTTTCACGTCTTTGGCAGATTTCAAAGTTTTAGAAGCACCTTGAGTTCTATTCTCTCTTACCGTTCCAATCACTTTGAATTTTTTTCAGTTAAATCAGCAAGAAGACTATAACTTGTAAAAAAAGTTATCAAAAATCAACTGATGCTTTGAAGAATGTGAAAATTATTGATTATATCTGTTTTTTTCAGTTACAACACGACTTCCTAAAGGTCCACCTTGGCTTTCATTTTTACCCGAATAAATTGTCATATGATATGCATAGCCATCTACTCCACAAAGACACCAGATTTTGTACGCAAACCTAATTGGCTTTCCACGAATGAACATCTTGCAACGATGCCTTCCAAAATAGGGAACCATTGATTCATCGATACTAAGAAGCTTATGAAAAATTCCATATCTCACAAAGGAGTCATTTAGTGTATCGTATAGTAATGAAATTTTTGCCATCCTCTCCTTGCCAGCAGAAAAAGGTGGAAGAATTACAATGTTTCTGCAATTTTTGTTAGCTTGTTCTTGTGCTTCTTGGAGTGTGACAAATTTATTTTTTAAATTTTTGTTAAAAGATTAAAATTATTATAAAATATTTAAACAAAATATTGGAAATGGAACCAAAAAGTTTTATATTCAGGCAATGTTCCCACATGGGAATATGAATACTAAAATTGAAAATAAGCAAAAATTACTTAAATTTTAAATAATTCAGGAGTACCAGCAATGCTAACTGAAACGTAACTTTGCAATGAAAGGCGTCGTCCTTTTTTCAATAATAGTATGAGCTGAGATATATCTTCTGAAATAAAGAGAATTCTAGGTCACAATTTATTTTTTAGTTTTTGGTGAATTTAATGATCAAATATTTTCTATTCCTCCTGTTTCAACTTTCCAAAAATCAAATTTTCAAATGTATACTTAAATTTAAATGTATCTTGCTCAATTCTACCCACATTTATTTTTAGTTTCTTATTTAAAATTTAAATATTAAAATATAAGTAAATATAGTATAAAAATCTATTTATAATTAAAACTGAATTAAAAAAATATTACTTTTTTTAGGCCATGTTTACTTATTTTTACCCTATCACGCCGAATGAAACACTTGTATTCCATAAAATAAAATTATAAAAGTAAATAGGCGATTTGTTTTTAAAACCTGGTCTTTCAAATTAAGCATTCTATATTTTTCTTATTTTAGACATTGTCTTGATGAATCTCGGTGCATACAATGACCTCCAATGAAGAAGCCCAAACAACAGTTCTCCCAGATAAACCCACTTCGTCTTCCTCCAAGCTAACGTTTCCCAAAGAAGCTGGAATCTTCTTTGGCGCCGCTCTCCTAACCCTGCTTTCTTCGTTTGGCGCGGGAGTAGCGTATTCCCGCAGCTCTGACAAGACTTCCTTCAGCAAAGCCTTGACCACTGCCAGTTGTAGCCCAGACTTGAACGAGAGTGGCCTTGTTTTAGCAGCCAAAGCTCTCAGCAAGGGCACGGCGTATGCCGTTGTCGGCGTTTCCCTGATTTCCTTTCTTTTTTGGAAGTCTCTCGGCGTCAAAGACGGAAAAGAGTTGCAGAACAAATTTCGCAATTCCACATTCCCCCAAGTGAAAAAAGGCGATGGCCCCACCGACTTCAAAAGCTTCAGAGACATACTAAGATATTACACAGGCGAAGACATTTGAACACTCTCTTTTATTCGTTTCTATGCTTTAATGCTTATTTTTGACGCTTTTTCAACAAATCTAAGTACTCAGATTTTATCGCAAAGCTTATGTGAATTCCAAATCCATTTGAAATGGATGAACAAAGCTTATGCCTTGGCTCAAGAAGCCTTGCAGTCGAATGAAGTTCCCGTGGGTTGTATTCTCGTTTACTTCCCGTCTTCTCTCAATAATTTTTCCTCCTCCTTCATCATCGGCTCCAGCCATAATCGCGTAAACGCCCACAAAAACGCCACTCTTCACTGCGAACTGCTCGCCATTGAAGAAGGTAAACGCTGGTTTGCTTCTTCCAAGATCATCTCAGGGATCCATGAACCGGATTCCCTTTTACTTTTGCATCGCCTCGATGAAGTCTTTTCACGATGTGTGCTGTATGTGACTGTAGAGCCGTGTATCATGTGTACCGCCGCCCTTCGTATCTCCTCCATTAACTCCGTTGTCTTTGGGTGTTGGAACGAACGCTTTGGAGGCTGTGGCTCGGTTTACTCCATCCACCTGACACCCTTCATTCCACTGCCCACATTGAAATCGCGCTCTGCTACAAGGATGCAAATCTTCCATGGATTTCAAGCATCACGTGCGATCAGCTTACTCAAAGAGTTTTATTCACAAGAAAATCTTAATGCACCTACAACAAAGAGAAAGATGCACAAGTGCTAATTTTGTCAAATTTTTTACTCAATAAATTCTTTTTTTCATTTTTCACCTTAGTAAGATCTTCTGAAAGCCTGATATTCATATTTATTACCAGCGAAAAGACGAAAAATTAGTACTTTTAGGAGCTCCGCTAACATCTGAAATACCTTAGACTGATTTTTTTCAAAAAATGAGAACAGAATTGACTGAAAAGGCCTTTTCAAATATATTTTCTTTCTTTTCTAACCTAATGCATATCTTCTCATATCTTCTAAAATTGTTGACTTTTTACTTCCTTAAACGAACAGAAGAGTTTAACTGACATCTTGCATCCAGCAAAGCAAAAATTTTAAAGACATGCATCTGAACTCCTAATCGAAGACTTAAACGACTTTTTCATTAGGAAATTAGAATCTTATCGATTTTATTGTTTAGATAAAATTTGAGGCGTTACTTAATGGATTCGTCCCATCAATGTTTTGGGTATTTGCACAAATAAACAAGAAAATGGATCTTAAAAGCCATACTTTGAATGTTTAAACGTTTTAGTTAACGGATAGAGGATCAAAAAATTTCCTATCATGATAATTATGTCCCCAGCAAAATCTCCTACATGTTTATAACTTTAAATCGCATCTGACTTTTACTGCACTCTATAAAGTTCTATCAACTGTTGCGATGATTTCATTGAATAAATCCAAAAGAAAGGTATTAAAAAAATTATTTTTGTAACAAGTAGTAATCATCTTACGCCCTCAAAATATTGAATGACGCATTTTGATTGATTACTAGGAACAGTTTTTTTATTCCTTACAGAAACGGTTAGAATTAATTTGAAAAGGCAAAAAATTGAGAGATGAAAAACACTCCACAGCGATGCCAATAACTGCAGTAAATGACGTGCTAACCAATGAATGACCATCTCTTATTTTTTCTCTTGAAATAACTATTAGAAAATTGTTTTACTTTCCCAAAAAATTCAAAAATGAAATTTGCCCAATCCAAGTGTGCACGTCTTTTTAAATTATAATTGAAACAAGACCTCTTTTTGAAAAAGATATCTTTGTATAGTTTTGTTTTTACGTCTTCTATCACTGAGTAATAATGATCATGTGTCAATATCAATAAAATTGAATAATTTTGTAGCAAAACATCTAAATTTCTGATATTTAGTTCCGTGATATCAACAAAATTCTATTGAAACTTTTAAGAGATATTTAAATTCAAAGAAAATCTCTGTCCTAAACAAAATACATTAACTTCAAAACATTCATGTTGTATAGTAAATTAGATATTTTGGCATTAGCCATCAATATTTGTGGGTACTTAACTTTAAGATTAGGATCGCTAAATAATCAATCAGTTATGGCGTCTTGACAGACTTATTTTTCTTTTTTTGATAGTGTAAAGTTTTTATTTGTCAAAACCACATAACCCACAAATAATATTTACACTAATGTAATTCCTCTGAGAAAGTAATTTCTTAAAATGAGGAATTATTTTTGTTTTCAATTCAATTGACTATAAATGTTTTTATATTGATAAAAATCAATCATGTGTATTATAACCAGTTTGAGTAAAATAATGTTTAAAACAGAAGAAAATATAGTGCAAATTGGTTTACAATGACTTAATGTTCTTTTTTAAAAGAATTGATTTTGACTTTTGTTCTCCTTGATTATAACATGCGATAAACTTCCTTCACATTATACAATGTTTTCCCTCGGACTGATTTTTTTTTAACAGAGCAGGTGGAGTTGAAGCTTTTGAATGCGAATCTACAAAATTTAGAGAGTGCTTAGAAGCTTCTGGATACAGCAAGAATGGGGAGACTACTTCTTTATCAACTACACAAGTAATCATTAAAAGTTGTTTGTGTACTTTTTTTATTTGCTGTTATTGATTCCAAGGTTATTGGATCCAGAACGACTTGTCAAGATCGCCTTTGCTTCCAACACTTCCAACTCAACAATCCAAATTGGATAGAAAAATATGCTCCTAAATTGAAATGATTTCTCGAGTGTGTTCTCTGCTTGTAGAATAAGCTGAACACAATGGAAAAGGAAATGAGGATGCGCGTGAGTGAGTCAGGGCATTCTCGAACACACGCTGCTAACCTAGAAAGAAGTTTCTCGAAGCTTGCGCCCTTCTTCACTCTCTTTCTTGCGCATGCATAATTAGTAAAAGTTTCAAGTGCGTGGAAATGTCTTTGACTCTGTCACAAGTTTCTTTTGAACTTCCGTGTTTTCACTTTGGCTTGCATTCTCTCCGTATGCCCGCATAATATTTCCTCTCTCCCTTTCTCATTTACTTCTCCATTTTTCACTTTCTTCTCAAATCTTTTCCTCTTGTTCCATGCTTTCTGCGTAAGATAGTTTTACCTTTCCTTGATATATTAGATTTAAACAGTTTTGAACGCGTATAGCTTTTTGACCTATTTTATCGACAAAGATCTCAACTTGATTGAAAATGATCTATCAACATTTTGGTTGAGGTTCAAATTCTCACTAAAAATATTCATCACATTTAAAATAATTTTTCAATATGTATGCAATTTCTGTACTCTGTTTTCGCCATTGCGGTGTAAAAGTGTCAATCAAATTGGTGATACATGCCTGAAAAAAGTTTTTTCCAAAAAAGCATAGAATTAATTAAGTTATATTATTTGTTAGTTAGCCAATAATCATGAATAAATAAAGAAAAAATAAAGATGCAATTTTTGTCTACGCAGAAGTCATGATAAAGGTCAAAGAATCTTATTAAAAATTTAGGATGAAATAAAAACATAGCAAAGATGATTTCTAAGTCTTTACCTTTCAAGCTTCTATTTTAAAAATGATTTTTCTAGAGTTTTTTTAAATTTTTGAAACTTTAAGAGAAAACTGTACAACCGGAAAGCCTTTAACCCTATTAGTGCTGGGCTAAATTTGTCCGCTCAAGTGCAGGGGGCATAAAGTGTCTCCCCCCCCCCCCTCTTCCCCCTTTTTTTCTCAGATATTAATAAGTTTTTATAAATATTTTAATGTTACATATATATTTCAAGTATGCTGAATTCAGTGGTGATGTCCATTTTTTTTTTATCAAAATCAATCAAACCTGTCAAAAAATTGATTTATATTTGACAGCTCATCTCAAAAAAGTACTTTTTATTTAAATAATTATATAAAGTTTTTTACACATATATACCCATTTTCAAATATGCTGAATTGAGTGGTGATATTCATTTTTTATGAAATCAATTAAACCTGTCAAAAAATCGATTAAACCTGTAAATCAATGTCAAATACATAAACTTCAAAATAAAATCTACTTGCAGTATTTCTCTATAATTATTTTCTTGATTTATTTAATAAACCAACTTTGTATATTTAATTCACTCAAAATGTTTCATTTGTCAGTAAATTATGTAACTCGATAGGACCTCCATCTTTTTGGCTATACAAATTCGTTATCGGCTCGTAGTCTCTACGTCATATTATAATTTACAGTATGTAATTTTGCTATTCATCCTATGATGATCCTTTCTTAGTAGCTCTTTTTTCATTAGAAATTTATTTTCTTCAATGTGTGTTTGGAAAAACTTTTTTAATGATTTATTTTGAACAGATTATTTCCTCTCTCAAAGCATTCTGATTAGAATCTTCTTGATGATCTTAGGCTTTTTTTTTTATCAGTATCGTGTATTTTATTATCAGGATAATGAAACCAGCATCTTCCATTTGGCATAAAAACAGATATTTTATTTAAATTTCAAAAATATTTCTGTAGACATTAGACATAAATCGTACATTTGATTGACACTTTCAGACATTTTAAAACCTCTAAATGCAAAAACTAATTTCAGAAATAATACTAGCATGATTAATTTGGTATAAAAACATATATTTCATGTAAAATTTGAATGAATTTTCTTGGAGACAATTTTTAGAAGTAAACCGCAAATTTGATTAACACTTATTGGTATTTTCAAATCCTAAATGTAAAAAAATAAGTCCAGAAATGAAACCAGCATGGCCGATTTAGTATAAAAACATAAAAATTTATTTAAAATTTGAAGGAATATTTTATTTGACATATTTCTAATGAATCAAAATTTTGATTGGCATTTTTAAAAAGTAGCCATGATTATTGAAAAAATTAAATATATAAAGTGCTATGCGTTCCAAACTGTATATAATTATAAATTTTCAGGGTATTATATAATATAGATCTTAAGTTATAAGGTTAAGTACAGATAATGTAAAAATTTTGTTGAAAAATTTTCATTTTGGATTTTGATTGACCGTTTTTGACATGAAAGGGTCATTCAACTACCATGAAAATGGTATCAAATGATGTAGCTAGAGATTTTAGGAAAAGTCACGAAATTTGAAGGGATATGGTTCAGCCAATTTTGTACAATCATTTTTTAGTGAGAGGGGGGGGGGGGGGGTTTACGCCTAAAGCACTAATGGAGTTAATTGTTTATTATCACTGTCTCCACATTTGGCAATTTCAATTACTAAAAAGACATAAATTCCTTTATCTCCCCTTAGTTGAACCTTAAAATGTTTTTTTTTGTTACCCAAGTCACAAGTTAGTAATTTTTCTCTTCTGAAGAAGGAGAGAAATTTGTAAAATCAAATTTCACTTTAAAACAATTTTTCACTTTTTATCATTCTACCGCGTTGACTTCAATGTTGTTCTAGAATATTCATTGGCGTGGTGTTGGCTTTCAAGCAATGCACTTTGTCAACACAACTTGACACTAACGCTGTGGACTTCAATCAACACCAGTCCCAACGCGATTCAAATGCACGCATTTCCCTTGATGTTGAGAATAAGCACCCTAGATATAGCAAGAGGTTTTTCAAAGTTCACATTCCGATCCAAAAGCTCAAGATAAAGTTAAAGGAAAGCCAGGAAAGAGTTTCTGTTGAAGCAACGACACCAAGAATTTCGCAACTACTGAAAACGGATCACTACATCATCCAGCCCAGAAGATTTCCAGATGTTGTGAACAAGATCAAAAGCAATTCTTCTGCCGGCAATGACGTGAACATTAAAATTTTTCTCAAGCTGGACAAGAAAGAAGTCATTGATCCCGATCCAGCTAAAAATTGGTCTGTCCAAATGCCAACTCACCCAAAAGAGACGAGTGAAAAAAATGTGATTGTGACAAGCACCTCTGAAATTGATAAGAAGTCAGCATTCATCAAAGATGTGAGGAAAGAGGCTGCTCATCTACTCAACCAGAAATTTTTGTCGAAAGCACTCAACGAAATCAACTTGAAGAGCAACAAAATTGAAGAAGAGCACGACAGGGGGACTGAGCGCGTTGCTTTGATGCGACTCAACACCTCCATGCTCACCATATCTTCTCCGAAGGAGCTCAAGAGAGGTAGGAAGAAAGTTACGAAGAAACTTCGCACATTTTCGACACCTCTTCGGAATTATTACGAAACTTATGATTATCACGCAAAGCCGATAAGCAAGGAAGACATTTTGAGTGCGCTTGCAGAAGGCAAAAAGAGTTTGCAAAGCTTTCAACATGTCATAAACACGAACGGTAAGTTTAGTTTTGCCTCACTTTACTGATATTGCATTCTCCCAAAAAATGACTTTTCACTAGAAGAGTTAATTTGTCACTCTTAGTTTTTAGAAGTGGAATTGTTTTTAAATCTAAACATATTTAGACACTTTTTTGGTTCGCGTTTGTTTGGACAAAAAAAAGAAAATATTTTAACTAATTTGTGAGTTCGTTTTTGAAAGAATTTGATTGATCGATTGAATCCATTAAAGAATTCTTGAATTTCCATGCATTATACCAGATTCACAGTGTAATATAATGGAAGAAATATTACATGTGATTTTAAATGGAATAATCTGTTTATTTTTACACTTCATCATAATTACAAATGTTACTAGGTAAGGTAAAAATGATTTTTCTCACTAATATCCAAAACAACTGGACAGGTTTCAAACCTATTTGAGCCATTTTAACAAACTGACTTCTAAACTGGGGGCCAGTTCAAGCAGACACAGATTTATTTTTTTGTACCTTTTCTGTATTCCTGTGAGCTAACTATAGAAAGTGAAATTGCCAAAAGCACTGATCATGAAACTGTTTTCAAAATTTTGGAGAATGCGTTCTCGGCAGCCTTCGGAAAAGTGAAGAGGTACAATTGTGTACACCTGTCTACGATCGTGTTCTTCCTTAATTTCTTTAGTCCGATCCAATCTGGTCCGTTGATATTATACTTCTGTTCAAACTATAGATGGTCTAGTCCAGCCCTCATCTGGATATTATGAGGACGGGAATGACTCCGAGCCGAGTCTTCATACATGGAAAGAAAATTCAAGATTTTTACCCTGTTATCTTTTTAAGATTTCCACTTACTTTGATGTACCCCTACAAAATTACACCGAAATATTTATTACCTTACAATCCTTTCACATCTGAATTCATTACGTTTGAGGAATGATAAAGAAAAATTTTGTTAAGTTTATTTTTCTTTGTCTCTGTCGTGTATACCACGTTGTTAAGGCTGCAGGAAGAGAAAAAAGCTTGAGAGAGCACACTACTTGCTACCCCCATCCTATCTGTGACATAAATAGCTGTGTGAATTTTCCTCAGAAATAAACCAACTTCTATCAAACCAATTTCCATTTGTTGCTATGAATAATAGCTTGATTCCTTTGCTAGCTTCATCTTAAGCTTGGCACACTGCTACACTAAGACCTTCATTATCTGCACGCAGCAGGTATTCTTTTTCTTTGGTTTTAATGTCACATATTTTGGAGGGTCTCACTCCAAGGCGTTTTTTGATCTCTGAAGAAGTGAAGCCATTCTTAATTTCATCCAGTATCTGAGATTTTTTCCTTACTTACTAAGAAACAGATGAATTTAACCTGACCCTAACCCTTGAAATGAAGTGAGCATTGTAATCAAAAAATAAAAAATAAAAAAATATTTTATTTAAAATATAAAAAGTAGATCATTTTCAGGCATACATCACTAATTCTATTTGTACTTTGACACTTTTTTCACAGTAATGGTAAAAACTTAGCCAAAAATGGTATTAAGTAAATTTCTGAAATTTTCTCAAATTTTAAAAAATTTGATTGACATTTGCATATTCTAAATGCGTAAACTGAGACAGTTGCTAAAACTGAGATGAGAAATGAAATTGCCATGGGGGATTTGGTATAAAAAATATATTGAGTTTAAAATTTAATTCATGTTTTCGGAGTTTCAGGCGTAAGCCGCAAAATTGATTGACACTTTGAGACATTTTGAAAATCGATTTGCAAAAATGACCGCGGAATTTAAATTGGCCTGCTTGATTTAGTATAAAATGTGTATTTTTTTAAATTTGAATAATATTTATAGATAAAATTTTCAAACGTATACCGCGAATTTGATTGACACCTTTAGAAATTTTCACACCCTAATTATGAAAATAGGGTAGAGAAATGAAATCAAAAGAGTCGATTTGGTATAAAAAAATTAATTTTATTTTAAATTTGAATGAATATTTTCGTAAGCAATTTTATCATCTATCAAAATTTTGATTGGCATTTGCTACAAAGTTGTCATGTTTATTGAAAAAATATGTATATATAAGTGTTATGTGTTCCAATATGTATTTAATTATAAATTTTCAAGAGTGTATCTAATATAAAAATTTTGTTAAAAAAATGCACATTTTGATTTTGATTGACAGTTTTTGCAATGAGAGGGTCATTCAACTACCATGAAAATAGTATCAAAAGATACATCTAACGATTATAGGACATTTCACAAAGTTTGTAGGCAATATCATTCAGCCAATTTTGTACAATAGGAATTTTAGTTGAAAGAGAGGGGGGCGGGGCTAAGTGCCTCTCCCCCTGTCACTGATTTTGTCTAGATACCAATACTTAGGATTTAAAAATACAATTTAAACACAATGTATTCGATCAAATCCTGATGCTCTTTGAAGCTTAAATTGTAATGAAAAATATTCCTGTCATTTAGTTTTTTACTTTTTCTTTTTGCCCACGAAAAGTAATATGTTTGGGTTTTCAAATCGGAAAAGATGAACTTGATTTATTCTCTATGTGTATTTAAGTTGCCAAAGTTATTCAGTCTCTTCAGTCAAATCAATATGTTTCCGCTACATATGCTGCCGACAATGTTACTAACATTTTAGCAAATGCAGCCAGAATAACGATCAAAGCCACTCAAATGCTCACCAAAAAGTAAGCCCTTTTTAAGGAAGTTGCAAACGAAAAAAAGGAAATGGAATTGTTTGAAGTGAAAAAGAACTTACATTTTACTTTAACATCTCATTCGAGAAGCACAGGCAGAGAACTAGGTAGAACATCACAAATGAATAAATGTATACATCGAATTCAGCTATCAAGAATTATTTATGCATAAAAGTGTTTAATAATCCAAAAATTAGAAAAACAAATTCTTTCTTGATATTATGTCATACAACATTTCACAACTTTCTCATAATTAATGCCATTACCCTAATGTATGCTCCTAAGAACTTAATCTTCCTAAAAAAGCGGGTTATATATTGTAAAAGATTGGAGCTTTGAATTTGAATTCAAAGAACCAAGAACACATGAATTGATAACTATCTCTTAAATATTCTGAATGAGAACATGATTTTGGATAGAAAATATTTGCCTAAGAATTTTCATATGGCATTCTCTCAAAGTGGGGTCTGAATCATTGAAATAAATTATCACTAATCATATCCTATGCAGAGATCTAGTGATCAATCTAATTTTTATCAATATTTTGATCAATATATAATAATTATCCGTATAATAATTTTTAATTTTATCAATATTTTTAAAATATTCTTGCGAATTATAATGGAGAGCTATTAGAGGTTGTTTGTTTTGCCCTGAAATCGTAAACTTGGTTTCTACAAAATTGCAATGCCATTATTAATTCTTCTTGTGTTGAAAAGTTTGGATCTTAATTTTCATTCTTCACTTTGGTCTGACTAATACATCACGCAAACTCTCCAGACTCTTTGTCTTTTGCATTTCTTATATCTTGTTGGAGAAAATGATTTATAGTAAAATAAGACTTGTAAAATCTTTGATCTCGTAGTTGCACTTTCAATTTTGAAAAGTCACGAGAAAAAGCAAAAAAATATTTAAAAGTTCGTCATGTGAATTTTTGTTAGATATTTCAATATTGAGATTAATTTTGTGTTCAAGTTCATGTTTTTTAATTTGAATTTATTTTTTCGCTTTTTGTGGGAACCCCTAAAGCGGATAATCTCTCTTCAATCTCTCTTCAATCCCTAACACCAAACCCATAAATCAGTCCAACTCATATTTTTTTTATTTTTAAAAAAAATTATTTTGTTATTTATTTAGTTAGTGGATAGATATTTAGTTCATTAAAGCACTATTTTTGTGAATTTTTTTCACAGATACAACCTCACTAAAGACTACATCACTCAAGTTTTACCTAGCATTGAGATTGAAATTTGTCCAAAGATTCCAACAGCCTTCTGCAAACCTCAAAAGTATCGCTCATTCAATGGAGTTTGCAACAACATTTTGTATCCGAGAAAGGGGGCCTCTTATCAACCATATGAAAGGATTTTGGCGCCAGATTATGAAGATGGTATACATGCTCATTTGATTCAAAAAAAATTTATATATTTTATTTGATTCATTTTCTCAGTTTTATCTTTATCATTTTTCAAGTCTACATTTGCTTTTTTAGATTCTATTTGATCTAAAATAGCTAAAATTGGAATAAAAATTATAAATAGAATTGAAAAAGTAAAAAAAAAATTAAAAAAATTAAAAAAAAGTATAGTTTTTCTCTTCTTCTTTTCAATACTTTTGGTACAATTTATTTAGCCTGCATTTGATTGGTCAGTGCGAAAGCCCTGGTGAGCAAAGTTTCAACATATGTTTCCCTCTAATGTTTCTACATTATTATTTGTCGCAGGAAGTAGTAATTGTTTTATAATTCTACTTCAAAAGATACCCTCTCAGCCTTTGATAAAACTGTTGTATATTTCGTCTTGAATTTGGCAGTATATTCACATGCTCACGATGTCTGGTACTTATAGATGTCTCTTAACATTTACTTCCTTTAAGCCAACATGTGCCACAATATTGGAACAAACTACGCAATTCGAGAGTTTTTCATCATTGACTGTGATGGATGAAAAACGAAGATTAAGACATTTTTCTTTGTAATTTTTTTATTGCAGGATTATGTATTTTTGGATTTCCATCTTCTTGTATATTTTTCTCAGAACTACTTGCGATCCCATCCTTTAATGTCAAGATCTGATGTTGAAGTTGTAGATTTTTTTCCTCCACTTTTCATTTTACTGCAAATGAAATTTTATTGAAATAATCATTAGGTTTGCGAGTACTTATCTTATAAAGATGAATCATAGCTAAAATAAAGAGGTATCAAAAAGAGTTTTGAAAGTTAAGCAAATCATTTGTACAGCATATTTAAACTAGAATGATGTCTGTGAAAAGAGTTTATAAATTAACGTTTAAAGAAAAATATTTAAAATTTAAGTTTAGAGTTTAAAAAAAAAACAAAAATAAAATTATAAAAATTGTTGATAAATTTTTAATTTGTGCTTTTAAAAATTTTTTGAAATGTTCAAACATGCGCTTAAAAACAATAAAAAAAATTTGTTGAGAAATTGCCATAAAAGAAAGGTTAAAAAGTATCAAACGTATGTTCGGCCTAGAAAATCGGAAAACATTTGGTATCTAGAAAGGACATTAGGGTTTGGCTTTTTTAACTGCATTTGTTGCCCCTCTTTTCTAAGGAAAAATGGCCCCAAGTTCATATTGTTTTCACATTAAAAATTTATATTCATTTTAATTATCTATCATTCATTATTAGATCCAAAAGTAAAAATTTTTTAATTAAGATTAATTAATTATATAAAAGATTTGAGACAGTAAATTGAAACACTAAATTTAATAGTGAGGAGACATATTATGTAAAATTGTCTGCAAACCTTTATTTGTTCGTGGTGTCTGAGGTAATTCCGTCAGATTAAATGATACAAATGATTAGCTTCAATTATTTTTTAAGTGTACATATTGGTTTTAACTCAATTTTTATTGATAAAACTTTTTGACAATATTAGGAATCTCTCGACGAACTCCAGATTTAAACCGCTTTCAATCGGTTATACAGAAAATCAAAGTTAATTATATTCAAGTGTGACATAAACTCATTTTCTGAGAGAGTCAGCATATGCAAAAATATATCTTTATAGGTCTTGTATTTGTAGTTCTTTTTATGTGAAGCGTAAGTCACCATATGTGGATGTGTAAAGTATTAACATTTCAAACGCCCCATTTTAAATTTATCACAACATCCCATAGTTTGCGCAGCGTTGATCTAAGCTTATCATTGATTGCATAATATAATTTTTAATCAATTTACTTAAAAAGCAAGGAATAGAAAACGATATGATTAATGGAAAAGGCAAAATTATGTTTTTAGTTTTATTTTTTAGTTGTCAATATCTGATCCAAGGAAAGAATTTAGATTTCACGATCTTAACCATTGGAATACCGTTATTTGAAGAATCAAAATAAATATAATTCCGAAATTTAAGACAGGAATGATTTTTTCCAATTTTTCTAAAGTTACAAACTTACTTTAACAAAAAATTTGTAAAAAATGTAGAGAAAGCTGAAAAAACCTGTTCAAGTTTTAAACTATAAATTTTTTTAGAGCTTAAACTTATTTAGTTTATAATCATTTTCCTTTTTTCTCAGATATTTCGCAAACTTTCACAAAAAACAAATTCAAAGATAAAAGCAAAACTCTCAAAAATGAAAAAAAAACTATTTTCATTTTTTAATTTTTATATATTTTTTTCCAATTGAAAGAAATTTTATGGCTTTTTAGTCAAATTTTTGATGCTTGAATAATTTATACTTTTGTTTAAAATCACTGTTTTAAACTCATCGATTGATTGATTGATTGATTGATTGCGTAAAATTGTAACAACTGTTGCAAATCTATGAAAAATAATCGTTTAAAAGACGCACTGAAAGTTGGCACTTCACTCACCTGAATAAAGATAAGGAAAAAGATTTAAAGAATCAATTTGAAACAATGACTGAGTATAGAAATATCTTCTCAAAAAGTTACCAAAAATATTTGAACAATTCATAAAGGCTGGTAAAAAAGTTTTTGGCACGACTAAACTTCGTTAACTTTTTTTAGAAGTCGGCATTCCTCGGAAAGTGAGCGTGGACTCATCGACAATTTCCGAATCTCTTTTCAAGATGAACGACTCGATCTACGACTACTCTTTCTCCTCCCTCTTCTTCTATTGGATGGAATTTGTGAAACAGGACATCGCTTTCACGACAAAGTCACAAAGTAAGACCTTCAATTCGTGAACGGACATTTTGACTATAGACATTTGGCCGACGGACATCATTTTAATAAACGGGCATCTGGCTGAATAATAATTTTCCTAAACATATCGGCCAAATGTCCTTTCAGACAAATGTCTTTCGGTTTATTTGATCAAGTCAGATGCCACGATTTCTGTAGATTTAGATCTCTTAATGGAATGAATTTGTCACATTTTTCATATCTTTGATCAACATTCCTTTTTCGGTCGGTACTCACCTACAAATCATTGAAAAAATTAAAAAATACTTCATTGTGCGGTCACATTTTTTTGAAAAAATTCTTCGATATTAAATTTGAACAAATTTTTTTTAATTAATTAGTAATTTAGATTAATTTTAATTAAACCAAAAATTATAAGTTTATGTTTGTAATGTTCAAAGGCCAATTTGACCGTTTCGTATCTTTAGGCAAAACAGTATTTGAGTATTTCAGGTGCTAAACTGTACATCAGACACTTTTCCATATTTGTTTTCGTGAATCAGATAAGGCATACACTTAAATATACGTTGATCAAGCTAGAGCAAGGATGGCGAACAATTAATGTGTTTACTATTGTAGATAATCTTATAAAAAAAATGACGCATATTTTCATTGTTTATTTGGAAAGCGCTGAAAACAGCTTTGATCAGCTCTAATTTTTCTCAGTATCAAAGATGTCAAAGAAGATTCGCTTAATTTTAAACGAAGAAAGACACAACGTCGCCATTTCTGATTTTTACAATGCTCCCCTATAAAACAAATACATTTTGCTAAAAATCTCTAGAAATTTGATAAACTCAAGTATGAAAAGTGGTGGAAAAAACTGAGAATTTTATTACAAATCCGCTAAGTTTTGGGTTTTTCCAAAAAAAACTGGCTTTGTAGGGCAAAGTTTTTTAACACGATATATTATATAAATGAACAAATATAAATAATGGCTATCATTTAATGTAATTATATTAATAATTATGAGCTTTTTAAGTTAATAAGGACTATAGTTTATATACTAAAATACAAAATGTCTGCATCCAAAAACCTAAAAATGGTGTTCAAGCTGAAAAAAATGAACAAGTGGAATATTGTAGCAGTATAAAAAAGGATTGTAAAGCTTTAGAAATTTGCCGCTTGTGTTTTATTGAATTGTCAAGCCCTCAGTTTGAGTGGAGGATAAAAAATCCTGTCTGTCTAGTTTTGCTAATGTGGATTAATTTTCCTACCTTGAAATATTCATTTCTCTCTCAAAATTTAAATAATTTTTCAAAAAATTATCTGTAAAAGGGGCTTTCCTACCTTGACTCATTTTTTTATTATTCCAACTTTCAAACCTTTTTCTGTGCAAATGAGCAGAGAAAAAAGATATTCAGATATTATATATATTCAGATTTCAGATATATGAGTAGTAAGAAAGCATGAATTATAAATGATTTAACTTAAGTATCAAAATGCAAATATTATAATATAAATGCCTTTTTAAATGTTTATTTAATTTAAGTTAAAAATTCAATTTACATGTATAGTTAGAGTATCCTAATAAAACATTTTTCAAATTTGTTTTAATTTTTTTATTTTGAAGTTTAATTATTTGGATGTTTGCAGCCCAAATTATGGAGGAACAGTATTAATGAGCTCATTAATTAGTTCATCAAATTACCAAAATTTTATACCATGGTGCAATGACCAGTTCTATTGACTTAAATCAAAAAAGCCTTATAAGCTTTCTTACAAAACATATAGTGAATATAAAAGTTATTTATTGAAATGGTTTCTCTCTATTCTGATTTCCTTTTTGAAATGTTTAGTGTCATCTGGTCTGTGCTGTATCAAGTTTTACACAATTGAAAATTCGGAATGCTATCCCATCCTCAATAAATCTCCTTATGTAACTTCATGGTGCATACCATATGTTAGATCGTCGCCTGCTTCTCCCTACTTCTGCCGATTAGGTACGCTCTTTCCCCGCCATCTAGCGGAAATAACTTTTTTATTTAGATTTTTATAAGCACTCTATATTTTTATATATGAAGAAGAAGAAGAAGAAGAATTTTGTCGAATAACATAGAATTTCAGGCAGTATTTGCATTTTGCACTTCTTTATCACAATTTCGATTTATCAAAAGTAGTGAGTAAAATGGTAGATATAGAACTAATTCAATGCTGACTAAGATTGAGTCAAAAACGGAGTAAAATCCTTTAAATAAAAAATTATATTATTGTTCAAAAAGCGTGGAAAAATTAAAAGAGCAATGACATGAGGTATATTTGAAAGAGAAAAGTCTATTTTCCAGTCAAAGATATTTTATTTAACTGGTGAATCGCTTGCTCTTAGATGTCCATGAAAGATAAATCTTTTTGACACAAAATTAATAAATTTAAAAATTTCAAAAAAAATTTCAGAATATAAAAATAATCAGGTTTAAAATTTTTTTTTACAAGCCTGTTCTAAAGTCATCAATGCTGTTTACTGAATTAATATTAATTCATTCTGAATGCTGAGTGTAAGTTGATCGATGTTAAATTCTCCGCCAGACAAATTTATCTTTGACAAAATTTATGGACCAATAACTTTTACCATTTTTATATATTTCTTATGCTTTATAACTTCTGAAACATTTTTTATTTTATGATTTATTTTTCCAAAAGTTTTTATCATCTTTTCATTTTAAATTATGCGAAATTTAAATTGCTTTATTATTTTCACTTTTTTTTTTATTTATAAATCAATTTTATTTTGGAAAAATGTTGTCCAACTTTATTTTTAGACACACGCTAAATAAAATTTATCAAAAAAATTTTTGTAAAGTGATTTATAATCAAATTTTTTATGTGATTAAAACAAAAATAATAAGAAAGAAAGATTTTCGAAAAAAATTAATTTTTAAGATAAAAAAATTTATTTTGTTATAAAATACACACGTTATCATTTATACTGAAATAAAAAAGTTCTATTTTGTCTTTTTTAAATCATAAATTGTTTTTAAATTGGATCTCAGCTATAAAAAGTAAGTGATCTTTTGAAATCTCTACAGCACTTGCTATTTGATCCTTAAATTCCGTTTCATACTATTTTGTCAACACATCTTTACGTTTTTTTTGTTTTTTATTTTAATAAAATGCTTTTTTTTTTATTTGAGCCTGTACCAAACATTATCCAAATTTTTCTTATTTACAGAAAATGTTAAAAAACTTGCTAAAATTTTATATGAAGAATATTTTAAGGAATTGTAGAAAATACTTTAATCTATTTTTTTCTGGTGTTTTTCGCTTTGAGTTTTTTTTCAAATCTTTGAAGAATTTTCATAGATTGTTAGATACAAAAAACTTTGTATTTGCGTTATTAATTTGAATTGTTTTCATTTTTTCAATTCGATTAAAATTTTACTTCTTTTGATTGTAGTTAAAATATGGGCATATAATTTCAAAAAATCATTGTGATAGCTGAGAACCAATTTAAAAAGTACAAAATCGAACTTAAGAAAGACGATTTAGAACTTAAAATGGTTAGGTCATAAAAATCGTAGAAGTTTATCGATCACCACAAAAAATGTCACTATTTCTAGAAAGCTTTATTAAATATAAATTTATAAAAGTTATTTGAAATAAAAATCTAGATAATTAATTCACTGTTAATTTCACAACTAATTAATTAACATATTTGCATATTTTTGAGATAAACGGGGTTAACATTTATTTAGGGCACAGAGAGCAGATAAACGCGGTAACTTCATATCTGGACGCATCAAATATTTATGGAGAATCAATAAGTATTGCCAATTCCAAAAGGAATTTCACGCAAGGTAATGTGTTTCAAGGAGTGAATCTCTGAGATCACTCCGAGATTCTACTTCTCCTCCAATCATAGCAATTTTGTAATTTTTTGCAGGCAGAGTGAAAACTCTTACTTTGAGCGAATGGGAAAAGATCAAAGCAGGCATCATGAAAGGAGAAAGAAGAGGTATGCTGATTTGCTTTCAGATATTATTTTTCATCACAAAAACAAAACTACTACCCTGAGCACCTACTATCTACTTTATATTTATAAAGCCTACCCTTTACTCAAAATTGGATTAGTGGAATATTAAGTGATCTCAAAGTGAATCTATGCCTTTCTTAGTGATGCATAAATTCTCTTGATTACTTCTTTTTCCATTTTTTGTTTCAACGCCGTTATTTCTTTAACCAAAAATGTTTCTTAAGCTTTTCAATTCAAGAGAATTCCTATTTTGTGTATAAGTCTTGCTTACCCTTTTACACTTTAGAAAATTTTGTTTCTTTTCGCGAAACAGTTGTGTTTTTTTAGGTAATCAAAAATATATTTTACTTCTTTGTTGCAATTTTTATTATGAATATTTTTAATTTTAAATTATATGAACAATTTTTGTTAAATAAAATTATTTTACAATTTTTATAAAGTTAAAAGCTTTTTTAAATATAATTTTTTTGAATTCAATTTGAAGTAATGTAAAAAAAAATTTTTCCTCCTAAAACTTTTAAAAAATTTGGCAAACAAAATGTAATGGAAGATTTTGTTGTCTGTAAATATTCTGAATAATGAATTTATTTACATATTTGCTTTTTTTCTTTTTTTTTATTTAGCTTACTAATTTTTTGTTCCCCTATTTCTGGGCCTCATCTAGAAAATGGCACTTAAAATTTCAGCTTTACTCAAGTACTTCTTTGCCTGTCCCCTCACCCTCGAAATAATGGAATTTGGTTGTACATG
Organism: Nectonema munidae; assembly: GCA_030549495.1. Classification (NCBI taxonomy): domain Eukaryota; kingdom Metazoa; phylum Nematomorpha; class Nectonematoida; family Nectonematidae; genus Nectonema; species Nectonema munidae. Next base: position 862,004 of record JAUIRK010000142.1, on the reverse strand, counting down.
TTTTTACATTTATCTTGGACAAGCAAAAAATTTCATGTTACAGTTAAAATTTCTTCTTTTTTTTAAATATATATTTATCCCAAATTATTTCCGGAATAAAAAAAAATATCAAATTCGTCTCAAAGATTCTTGATTTTAAAGGGCTTTCTTTGCCTGCATACCATACTATTAAATGATAGAACTGAATTGACTCAAAAACATATCAACTTTTTCGTATACACAAAAGGCAATTCTATCTTATTTATTCGTATTAATAATTAAAAAAAATTAGTTTTTGGAAAATTGTAGAGAATCTAAAAATTTTTGAAAACTTATTTTTATCAAAGGTTCAAGGAAGATTATAACCTAAAACATTTTACCTAAAAATCCTAATGCATCATCCAATCAATTCCCTTCAAGTATTTTGTATAATGTATAAATGGCATATATAAATAGAAATACGCTTGTACAGTTCTTGAAACAAAGATAGAAATAATCCAAAAATACGATAAAAATTTCTTTTTTAAATAAAAATGGTAATCAAATTGTTAAAGAATTATTTCAGTTAACTCTCAAGCCAAATCTTCTTAAAATGTCTTCATCCAATTAACCTGATAATCAATAACAAAAAAACTTTCTGCAACAGCGCTTGAACAAAAAGCTGTTTTATATTTTGAGAAAAGTTTTTAACATTAGGTGATAAAGAAATAGATTTTTCATTCAATTAACTTTGTTCTCCAAAAACACTGTTACACTCTTTTTAAAATTGAAACTTGTTTACTAAACACTTTTAACATCCTCAGGAGGTACTAGCACATATGGCTGGAATAGTAAACTTTCATTGGTCTAACATTTTTCCATTTTATTGTAGGTGACATAAGACCATATACCTATCTTGCCTCTTCAATCCTTCACGAAATCTGGATAAATGAGCACAACAGCATAGCATCCAATCTTTCCATCCTCAATCCTCATTGGAATGACGAAACCATCTTTCAAGAAGCTCGCAAAATCATTGGTTTATTTTTCAGCCAATCATTTCTTTCCAATTTGAGTTTTTAAGGGATTTTTCTTTTTTTAACTTGATTTAAAAAACAACACATTTAATCTAGAATTACTTACTTACTTCCTTTGTTCTTATTACTTTACTTTTCATTAATGTGTTTTAGTTACTCAGATTCAAAAGAACACATGGTAGAAGAAAAAATAAAAAATAGAGAATCTTCAGGCTTGAATCGAGAAGTAGTCAGTGTTTGAAATAAAACAATAGCAAAGGAATTTTAAAACATTTGTTGACAAAAGTATTATTAATTAAGGCTATGAGGCTGACTTATTTTGACAATTTCTACCAGAAAATCGTTACAATTCAAAGAAACATTAAACTAGAATAGCAATACCCTTTTCTGCAAAGGCAACAGACAAATAACATCTCTTAATAATAATTGCAAAACCCCAAAACCGTATATCTTTAAAAAAATATTAAAAGTTACCCATTACAGAAAAGCTTGAAGGAGTAGACAAATTTTTATAAAACTGTTAAAAGAAAAAAGGAGTTCATAAAATAGGAAGAAATATTGCTCTTTTCTGAGGATAGAAAATGTAGGTAAACTTTTTGTTTTCATAAATATGAACTTTTTCTTTTGGAAGAGGAGCAAGAAAATTGTGAGCAAACATTAAATTATTTTATATTCGCTTTTCTCTTATTTTAAGGAGCTATGATTCAGCACATAACCTTTAACGAACTAGTTCCAAAAGTTGTCGGAGGTAGCTTTCAACAGAAGTATGGCTTGCATCTTCAGAACGACTTTTTCTTCAAAGGTTCTTTCTCTTTTCACCTTCCCAACGCACTAAGCCTTTTATTAAAGCAAAGTGGGTTGAGTAGAAGCATTCAATCGAAATTATGACGAGGCTTTGAAATTTAACTAAAGTTAAATTAAATTAAAGTTAATTAAAAAAAAATTAAAAAAAAATAATTTTTAACTAATTAATGAAATTAGTTAAATTTAGTTAATTAACTTTCCTTTTATTTGTTGTCATTTTTGCGTTACAAGTTCAGTTATTTTAATTTATGAATGTAAATAAAGTTTTGAAGTCTCATTTTTTGAAACAAGATAATTAAAGAGAGAAAAGACGAATGATAAGCGCCTGTTGGAGTTATAGTTAGAAAAGAACAGCTGCTCGTGCAATTACTTATAAATATGGGAAATAGCGAGAGCAGGTTAGAACGAAAGAACGAAGAAGGGATAGACGCGTGCCCATTTGTTGTATATATAGGGGAAGAGGAATGAGATGATGTAGACCTTTATTGATCTTTTAATACGCCATATGAATAAGTTTGATCAATTGATATGAATTTTGTATATAAATCTAGTTTATAAGCAATGTACTCAGTGCCCGATCTACCAAGTCTAGGGGCCTGTAGCAGATCGATTAAATCTACAAATGATAGCCAGGAAGTAAAAATTTTTAAATAAAATTGATCTAGATTCTACAAAAAAGATAAAAACCACAAAATTCAAGAAAAAAAAGTCAAAAAAAAATTTTTTTCAACTAAGCGCGCGGCCTGTAGCAGCTGCTACATCTTCTATTATGTTAATCCGGCACTGAATGTACTCGCCTTTTACGAGATGCAGCTTCACAATTAGTCCTACTCATTCCATAGTTTTTAATTTGAAGGTTAAGAGATGTAGGCAGTATTTGCTAATAAATTGCAATAATAATTGGAGTCGCAAAAATTACATTCTGACATGGATTTGATTTAAGATGCATCAATGAAAATTTTAGCCTCCAATTCTATTTTGACTTTTTCCAATTCTATCTAAATAGTACGTGTTTATTGAAATAGAATTTCCAAAAAGGTCAGCGGAGAATTGCAAAAGGACAAAATATAATTGCAAAAGGGACAAAATAGAACTGAAAATGGGATATCTATTATATATATATGTATATAATATTACGATTTTGTCTCCCGTGATAATGCTTTTTTTCATTATCAAATTAATTCTAAAGAGATTCGCCTTTGAAGAAGGAAGGCTAAACTCAAAAGCCTTTAAAAATTTCTGCAGAAAAGAGAGGTAGCATTATAAAAAAATCTTTCAAAATAATTTTCAATTCTTTGCCCTCAAAATTAAAACTGTCATGAAACTCCAATTCATTTCTTTCAATCATTGCAAGACATCTCCAAAGAGTTATTTCTTCTAGAAGAATTTGCCGACAGTAGAACAAAACATTTTATTATTCGACATGTCTCATTCCTCTTTTATCTTTTTGCTGGCTTTGATCGAGTACACGCATTCCATCTACTTTCAAGCAATGTTATTGTGATTGAATAAAACAATATTTCCAACCAATTAAAGTTTAATTAATTTTTGTTGAAACTTTCAAGATCAATAGAAATTGAAAAAGAATATTCCCAAAATTTTAAACAACATCAATGGTCGATTGCCAAACATTTTTTTCTTTCTAGAGAAGCTAATTAGTTTAGAGAGTTCTTTGATAGGTCAGTCAGTTATTTAATTAGTCAATTAGACACTTCGCTAATTAGTTCGTTTTGAATTTCACAAAAAACAATCCTTCCATTCTTAAACACTATTTTATTAACTCTCTTTCCAATATTCATTATTGTGAAAATTGAGGAAAGATTTTTTGACTTTTTTAGTCTTCATTTTTGCTATCTATGATTTCTCAATTTTCAGTAAATACTTTGAATGTATTCTGTTTTTTGTATTTACCCCTTAGTATAATTGTTTCTGTTTTGTGCGTCAACACTTTCGTTTTTATAGGATACTCGATGCGAATCAACAGTAGCGTGATAAATGCTTTCGTCACCTCCTTGGTTCCTTTCTTTCTAACGCTGTTAACGGGAAATTTGACACTTTTATCATCATCGAACCAAGTTATGGAGACAATTCAACTCAAAGATCAATTCTTTTCTCTTGACAAACTCTTTGAAGATCATCCAAATTCTCAAAAAATAAACTTTGATCCAATCATGAGAGGCTTGTTGTATACACCTTCCCGAGGTTTGGACACCTTCTTTAGTGAACAGGTTTCAAATTTTGTATTTTTATCATTCCATCTTTAGTCAATTCTAGCGGTTGGACATTGGATATTGATGTGGTCCTCTTGGGTTCAGTTCTCTATTAATATTGAAGATTATTCTTTCCTTAGAATTGAAATAAAGAATTAATACACATAAATATAAATTAAAAATGGAGTAAAGAAAATTAAAAAAAAACAAAATTTAAAATAATAAATAATAAAAAAATAAAAATATATTTTTGACTTTGAACTCATAATAATTATCCAAAATGTGTTTCTTTAAAGTTTTTCAAAATGTTCTTAGGAGGGATGGAAATGTACCTAGTGCAGTCTTCGAGTTAAAAGATTATTTAAGAATCTAGCATGAAAAAACGGGTGTCTAAATCTTTCAAAATCGTATATTTTGATGTATCTGGCAAAAGTGATTTTTTCAATTTTTTCAAAAGTGATTTTATCATTTCGTCATCAATCTCCCTAAGTTTTTCAGAATTAGAGAAAAAATTTGACTTTTATTGACTAGACTTAAAAAATTGTGAAAATTATGTTCAATTGTCTTATAAATTCATTTTGAAAATTTCGTTCGAGTGTAAGTAAACATAAGGTGATTTTATCAAAATTTTCACAATCCAAAAAGTCCGAATCATTTGGTCGCATTTTTTGAACCTACGTATTTCTTGTTAAAAAATGTTCTTGTTTCTTGTTTTGCTCCAAATAAATCTTGAATCATCGAGGTTGCTCTCATTTCTGAATCATAATAACATGCTTGCATATGACATACAAATATCTTAGGTGTGTAAAATTAAAAAAAAAGTAAAATTTTGTGCATTGAAAAAGCTTTTCATAAATTTTTATTCATACAGCATGATCAATTTAATATCATGAATTTTTCATCTAAGATTCAAAATTTCACTACTGTAAAGAAATAATTACACCAAAAAATATTCTAAATAGAAAACTTAAAATTAGGCGGAAGAACGAAACATGCCGTGTTGCTTTCTTTCAGTGAGGTTTTAGTATAGAAATGTTTCACGTTATCGGTAAGAGCAAATCTTTATGACTGCTTGACAAAACATATGTGTTCTTGCTACACTAGTAGTTTTATCTTAATTGCATAATCAATGAATTTGATTGGTTCTACCTTACAGTCAAAAGGGTTGCTTAAAGATTTGCTACATTATAAAAAAATTTATAGAGCTTGACAGACATATTTGTTTATAAAAATTTTCCTGTATATGATTGTCAATCTTACAGATCGAATTTAGCAATCCCACCATAACCCCATTTTCACCAACCCATATCTAACTCTTTCTTTCAATGTCAGATCATTCTGCATTACCTGGAGTACGAGAACGAAACCCTTGGCTACAACATCATCAGCACGATTATTCAGGAAGGCAGGGATCATGGAATCCCAGGATACTCGAAGTGGCTCGAAATTTGCAATGTCGTGCAACCCCGACACAACCATTCCTTCCACTCTCTTTACTCCCTGATTTCCAAAGAGCACGTAGAGATCCTGCAAAAACTTTACGCGTAAGTTCTTGTCTCACTAACATAACTCCTATCTCACTTCCTTGAGGACTAATATGACTTTCGAGAAATTAAAATCTTCTTCTTTACTTATACAATTAGACGATTCTTGTTCAAAATTGATGGCCTCAAAGGCCAAATCCAGTTGTTGGAGTGATCAATTCTGTTTTTGATTTTATTTGAAAAAAAAAATAAAAAAAAATCTGTTGAGAAATTTTCTTGGTATAATATATAAAAATCCATAAATCGTCTTATATAGGCAATTTAGGAAATTCTAGTTTCTATATTTGAAAGGTTGGTTTAACCCATTTACGGCCAATGTTCCTATTTTGGAGCATAAGTAATTTCATATTCGTCTGCTTTTTTCAATGACTTTGAATATAAATCGTCTGCGTTTTTTAGATATCGTCTGTTTTGCTTGGCCTTAAATGGTTTAAAGTTGTTATTGGAAAAACTTGCAAAAAAATCTAAGTCTTGCATATAAGCCGTAAAGTGTAGATTCCCCAAAAACATGCTTCACAACTTTTGGGCTTTTCAAAATACTTTAATTTTTTTTAGATCAATATACTTCGTTTTTTGTATACTGTGATATTCATAATAAATACAGGCTAATATATGCAAAAAACAGATCAAATTTTTTTATTTCCAGAATCTCCCTAAACCGTCACTATTTTTCAAATGGTAGGGCGGGGTAGAAAAAGAACCTTTAGTTAGAGTGAGCACTTTTTTCTTCTTTCTTCAGAAATGTGGAAGAAATTGATTTGTTCGTGGGTGGAATGCTGGAAAGAAAATCTGCTGGCTCGATCCTTGGACCAACATTGAACTGCATTTTTGGCATTCAGTTTCAAAAATTGAAATTCGGAGATCGATTCTGGTACGAAAACAACGTCCCTCCAAACCAATTTTCTCTAGGTACTTTTTTTCTTTCGCTTCGTCTTTTTAGACATTTTTTGATATTATTATTTTTTTATCTCTTATCAACTCTTTTTTTTTTTATCATATTCCTTTCAATGACATTTAGTTTCAAGCTACAAAAACTTGTTTCATGTTTTCAATCAAAATGCGTATTCAATGACAGCATCAGTTACATTGAAAAAAATGAAAAAAGACATCTATTTTGTCTATATAGTTAAAATTCAGGTTGAAAGGACTAAAAGAAATATAAAAAATGTAACAAAAATGCCATATAAAGAATTTTTAACAAGATAGTCAAAAAAAAATATATAATATATATACCTAATTCAAAAATATTCACTTTTTATAAAAAAAAATTAAAAAATTTTTAAAATAAACAAATAAAGGCATTTCGCATTTTATTTCTTCAACCAATCTTAAAAACATTAGTTGAAAAAAAATTAACTTTATCGAGTTTAACTGCCCTACACAGAGGAATTATGTCAAACACTTTTATAGTAAAATTCAAAATTAGATGAGTTATTTATGTAAAAAACTTAAATTCAAAAGTTTCAAGTTTTTTTTATAAATGATCTTTTATGATCTTTGAAATCTTTCATATATAAAATAAGAAATCACTGGGATTCCTAAAGTTTTTAAAAAAAATTTGAACGATAATGATTTGTGAATTGAGAAAAGCAGGGATTTTAGAAAGACGCGATAAACACTACTGTTCTTATATTCTTCTTTGTCATTAGCAAAGGAAAGAATGTAACATTTCATTTTGATTGAACTTTGATGTCCTTTACCAATATCAATTACAAACGAAAAAATCACAAAATTACACTTCAACTGTCTTTTCCCAAGATAATAAATTCAAAATTTATCCGCTAAGTTTGTTTAAATTCCATGTGCTTTGCTAATTTAGCAATTTTTCAATTTTAGTTAAACTTTAAAAAAAATTAATTTTTTTTTTAATTTTAAATTAAAAAGCAGGCATTTAAATAATTCATATCTATTTTACAATGCTTCAAAGTCGAGTTTAGACAAAATCCAAATTTGAGAAAAGTAGACATCATGACTTGATTGACAAAATATCAAACAAATTTTTTCTTTATGATTACTCTCGCTTACCAATCAATTGTTCCATTTTTGGGTTACAAGAAAGCACGAAAATTAAACCATAAATTTCACAAGAATTATATAACTAAAAAAAAAATATACAATGCGCCAAAGTTAATTCCAATTAAAATGGAAGAATATTGATATGATGATTGTGAAACTCTGGCATAAGTAAGGATGCAGATTGTATCACAAAAAGTCAAAAGAGTATTACTGCGCTAAAATGTCTTCTCAAGTTTTTCCAAAGAGGCTATGTAATTTGCATCCCTAATCTATTTTGATTGGTCCAGCCTGAAATCTTTACTTTAATTCGTTGGATTTAGAACAACTGAACGAAATAAGGAAAATCACTCTTTCAAAAGTCATTTGCCAGAATTCGAAGACGATAAAAATGATTCAGCCATCAGTTCTTCTTCTTCCGAATAAATACTTGTAAGTTTTTCATTAGTTTTTCCATTCATATCTTGCTGTCAATCATGTCACATTTAACCAATAATAACACTTCTGCAATCAATAGTATCGTCTTTGATCTTCAAAATTTGACAAGTAGAAAGATTTTTATGAAAATAAGAATTACAAGTAAAAATAGAACGATAAGATTTTTTAGATATTTGGCAGACTTCTTAGTAACAATACGTTTGATATGTTTATTTCTCTTCTTAGTTAATTATTAATATGCTTAATTAATATTTGTTTAAGACTGTAAAGTTAAAATATAAATAATAATAATAATAGTATTGATAACAAAAGTGACACTATATACCAAAAATAGCAGTAATAATTGCAACATTTGACATTATTGATTCTTAGAATGAAGTATTGATTGCAAGATTTTTGCTATTGATCTATAAATCATATGGAATTTTTTTCTTTTGCCAAAAATTCAGTAGGAATATATTAAAAAACAAAATAATAAACTAAAAAGTCAATAATCAAGTAATTAAAGGAATTGTTTGTTTATATACTAACTAGCTTTTTAACTATGAGTATTAACTGTAATTAACCAAAATATGACATTAAACTAAATTCCTAACTAATAAACCAATTAGACGCTTCAAGACAAAACTAATTTCTCATTTGTGAAAAATATGTTACTGAATTTTGTAAAATTTTTTGTTAAGATATCTTTTGAGAAAAAAATGAGATTATTCTTCTTTTCCATAAATGGCCAAATACTTGAAACAGACATAAAAAATTCCAGGACATATTTGATAACATTCGTGTTTGTACTTTGGAAGTTTTTCAACTTTTTTAGTAAAGTTAAACTCTAGTGTTCCTAAACTGGAATGGCCACTCGGATTGTTTATTAATAGAATTATTTGGAAAATTACTAAGATTGTTACTGACTTAGTCATGCTGGAACGCTCTCAAAAATTGATATTATCTTATATTTACATAATCAATAAAAATCGTAAAATGAAAAATATTTCCATTTGATTGGAATCTTCTGTTTTTTCAAGGATAAATTGAAATTATTCAACATGACTTCATTCTTAAGTAAAAATAGATTAACTAACGCCATCTAAAAAGTTATTTATTTTAGATTTATATTTATCTAATAATTTATAAATATCTAAATATTTACCAAATATAAAATTTGAGTTCATAAAAAAATTTCGTGACACACTTATACATATATATTCTCATTTTTTTTAATTTAAATAAATATAACTTTTTTTTTTGATAGAAATTTTCCGATTGAATGTTCCTCTCTGCCTTATCTGAATTTGAGCTATTGGAAAGAAACTGGTTACTCATATTTTTATTGCCTCATAGCCTTGATATATACAAATATAAATACTTTTGTCAGCAAATGTTTTAAAATTCCTTTGCTATTGTTTTATTTCAAGATAGTTCTCTAGAAAATTATTTCTTTGTATTTTACTCAAAGAGCAAAAGTAGATTGTGAAAAAAAATTTTTTATAAAAAAACGCAGCCTATAGAAATTTTGATTTTTGTAAAGATCAATAAAATTTAATAAGTTCTTTATTATCAAGGTGAACAACGAATTAGTTGGTTTAAGATTAATCAATTGACACATTTTCCTTCTTACAAACCAAAGTGGTTGAAAACCTTTATTGAAAACTAGGCGAACTTCACGACAAACAAACACAATTTTGAAGAAATAAGTTTTACACTCAAAATATTATACTTAAGCATTATTTCTACCTAAATGTACACAGAATGTGTTCACGATAAATGTGACTAGATTACTAATATATATTAAATATAGTATATGGGATAGGCTGAATATGATTGACTTTTAGCTTTATCTAATCAGATTCGGGATTTTTACGCAGCTTATTTGATTAGTCAAAAATTATTCAACAAATATTCAAACATAATTGGTCGCTTTTAACACAATTTGATTGGTTAAAACTCCAAAATTATTCAACAATTTTTGTCTAATCAGATTCAAAGAGTGGTCACAACTTTCTAAGAATATAATATTGATTAAAAACTTGTAAATCTGGAACAAGAAAAACGTTCCTATTATTACATATAGGAGATTTATCATAATTGGTAAAGAAGCAGGGTCTGGATATATGTTTTAAATCTTCTCCCTGATGGACAGTTTTCTCAAAGCAACATTCTTTCAAAAAAAAAATGATATGTATTTTCAATCTTCATTCTAAATAAAATAATGATCTGGAAAAGTCATTGACCTTGAAGGGAACTGAAAAAAGTATACTGATCTCAACTTATTTGTTTATATTGATCTTAGATGATTTGTTTGCTTAAAATCGTAGATGAGTGATCATTCCATGATAGGTATAATGAGTAGATGTTTTCAAGTTCAAAATGCTAATATCCTTTTTGATTTGCCGCACCTGTAAAAATTGTTTTGAATTAATTTTTGTAACAATTTTGAATAGTCAGTAACATTGATGTTCCTGGCTTGAATGAAGATCTCATTAATATGTACACTCAGCTTGGCGCTAACTACGCTAAAAAAGAAGATGAAATGGAAAGCTTGGCTTATTCACAAGGTAATTCTTATTCTTATTATTATTCTTATTATTATTATTATTATTATTCATTTTAAATCAACTCCAAACAATGCCTTAAAATAACTTTTGATTGACATCCTAAATTTTTAAGACAAATTATTTCAATCACGGCTGTAACACATTAAAATTTTGCAAATACCTTCAATTCCAACCCTGTTTCCCTAAATTTGGGGTCAACATATGCACCAAATCCACTTGTACACTGACAAATACGGTAATAAAATAGATTGGAGTATTAAAACTTTTAATACTTTTATTTAAAAATTGAACAGTTCAAATATTTTTTCCTAATTTTTTTTTGCAATTAGAAAAGTATAATCGCAAAAAGTTGTGTTTGAACGACAAAATGTTTCGCCGGAATTTCAAATGGGTGCAACGAAATTTTGAGAAATTGTATAGATATAGTTGGATAGCATGTTATTTAATTAGTTAATTAGTATTTGTATGCATTTGCGAATTAACATTCTAACATATGGTACTTTTAAGGAAAAGCAAAAGCACAGGAACAATATATGCGACTCCAAGCTGTCTTTTTGTACGCAAAGAAAGAAGTTATCGCATTATCCCAGATATCCCACATTCTTATTAACGCCTCCGGACTAATGTGGAACAAAGTGTACGTTCTATCTTTAACATTTGTTCTTCAAATCAAACTTGAATGTTCTAGAAGTTTTGAATAAATTTTCCAAGTCATAAAATTACAAAAACGCATCCAGAATGATTAAAAAATTGAGATTAAAATTTTTAGTACCATAAAATCAGCATTTAACTAAAAAGTGACCTAAAGAATATCATTAACAATATCTCATTTTATATTCATAATCATATAATTCAGAATAATAGCAACATTTGTGTAAGAAAAATATTTCCATCCTTAAAAGTTGTCTCTTTCTCCTGTAATTTTTTCCTTTTTTTAAATTTATATCCTACCAAAAATTGAATCGTAAAAGAAAGGCATTCAGAAAATACTAAAATTTTGCATTTCACAAAAACAAAGATAGAAATTGTGTCTTCTGATTAAATGTAAGACATTTGACTTTACTGAACTAGTAAAAAAATTTTAAAGTCAAAAATTAGCAAACACATTAAACAAGATTTTTAAGCTTTAAAAAAAGATTTTGATTTTTTTTAGATTTTTTTTAAAGATTTTGAAGTTAGATTTTGAGGAGATAAAATAATATTTGGATGTTAGTAGTATTTATCTCAGTGTGTATGTAGGTTTGTGTGGGTTTTTATATACTATTTTTAGTTTTATTTTGTCTTCTTGCAATTTTAATTAAATATACACATTTAATTTTTGAAATAATATTAAAAATTTTGTAATTATAAAAAAAAATTTTATTTCATTGCTAATTCCTTTTCAAAACTTTAGAAAATTTAATCAGAAGATAATGTTAAAATAATAAAAAATGTTTAAATAAAAATGAGACATGTAAAATCAATAAAAACACAACAAAATCAAAAACTGAATTTAAGTACAATTGAAAAACACAAAATAAAGTTTACAGCATTAAGTTTCATCATGATAACACTTTTTTAATCTGCAAATCTTTTTTGCCGAGAGATCGGATTTTTGACTTTTTTTTCTACATAAAAGTGCATGAAATGTTCTTTGATTTGCATTTATTGATAAGATACTAATTTTGTTAATGTTGCATATAAAATAACCTCATCAATATTTAGATGTGCAAACTTTACACACATCATAACTTCTTTCATTTGTCTTCAAAATTCAAACTTCATTGACATCGCATATATTTAAAAGATATCATCTATCATATGTGCTCATAGTTATTGAGAAATATCAATCATGGAAAATATATATATGGTGCTTGCCCAACACATCATCATCATCATCATTTCAATTGCTTTCATTCTTTTTTGCTTTAACTTTTCAAAAGTTTTTATGTGAAATTTTATACACACAAAACACTCTAGTCTCAAAAATGATCAAATAAGGAAGAAATATAAAAATCCTATCTAAAAAATGTTTTTATTAGAAATCTAGATTCGAAAATTGATGTGTTCGTTTCATATACATTTTTCACTCTTTTGAACTTAGAAAAGAACTAAATTCTTCTTTGACTCCGGAAGTATTGAACATTCTCAAAGTTCCAGATTACCTCATCTTTCCGGAAATGAACAAATGTGAGCTGAAGAAGAAGTGTAGTGGGAAGGAAGTCTACAGACGCATCGACGGTCGCTGCAACAACGAGCACAACTTTGAGGCAGGAGCTTCATTTACACCTTTCCTCCGTTACCTGCCTCCCCAATACGAAGATGGTGAGGAGGTTTGTTTATACGGGCACTAGGAATACAACTTTTTGAGTTTTATACTCCTGTGTCATTATTCGATGAACTTTTATATAAAAAACACAAAAATTAACTTTTTATTGCTAATTCGTTCAAAAATGTCATCCATGGGCAGACTTCAAGCTTTGTATTGAATTTGAAAAAAAAAATTAGAAAAATGACAAATATTAAAAAAATTAATTAAACTTCATTAAAAAAAACTTTAAAAAAGAAAAGTATTGAATTTCAGTAGTCCAAGTCATTAGAGGCGATTAGGCGTAAAGACAAATTTGCTTTGCTTTTGCAAGTGGAGTGTAGTGTTCTTGCGTGACCTTGATCGCCCGTTCGCAACACTGATTGCTCCTACTAATTTTCAGCTTTGAAAATCCAATGTCCAATGTGTCGTTGAGCATAACTCTGAATAACTTTCTTCTTTATAAATTTGATCATTAAACCAATAATCCACCCAAACATATGATATAAAGTTGCAAACTGATTGCAAGTGTTCTCTTACTTCTGGCATCAAAAAGAAATCAAGAAGAGTTAAATGGCTCAATATTTGAAATTTTCTGGAATTTTATTCATGGTGAGTAGCCTCTTTTCATGAAAAATTTAAATAAAGTGACCAAATAATATAAAAACTTCATATCATCTCTCCAGCCACTATCATCCCAAATTACAAAACTTCCATTTTGAAAAGATTTTCGAAGCTCTTCATAGTTTAACATTATTTTTTCAACCAAAAAGTAGTCTACGTTTGGCTTCTGAGAAGCACTTGAAAGCTCTTCATCCATGACAGCCCTTAAAATACGATCCAAAACTTAGTGTTGGCAACTTAAAAATTGAGGTTTATTCAAGTTTTTTTATAAAAAAATTCTTTGCAGTCTAATTACAACTCCATTCCTTTTCCCAGTACTTGCACTTGTTGTATCTGAAATAATCATCAAGACTGCCTTCCATAAATTAAATTCTTTGAACACAGCCTTTATCCCCTTGAGCAAGAGTTTCAGCCTTACCATCATTTGGTTGTATTGCAGCAAGCTTAATTTCCCTTCTCTCATTTTTGACAACAATTACTTGAAACTCATTTCCATCAATGTTTTTGCCGACAAAATGTAAACACCATTTTTCATTTTGTAAAGATTCGATTAAATGTTTTTTTTTAATTTTATTTGCTTTTCTGAAAAGAGCTTTGTGAGTGCCTTGTTGAGTAGGGGCTGGAATATCAATACCTACTTTTGACAACTGTTCGCTTTGACTTTGGTGACAAGTCTTGTAGCTATTGTACACTGGTGTCTAGTTCTTGTGATATTTTTGAAAATTTCATCACATTTTTCACAAATTATTTCTCTTCAAGAATATTTTCTTTCAATGGATTTCTCAAACTTTTTGAATCAGATGACCCAGCTGAATCATTTCTATCAAAGCATTTTACTCTTTTAGAAGGATGAATTGTGTGTTTGCTTACAGCTTTTATTGTTGAGTAACCGAATTTTCCATTTGTTTGAAGCTGAAGAAAGTAAAGATTTTTATCATCTACATTGAGCCTTGTTCCATCTACTTTAGTAATATCAAAAATTTTATTCAAAGACTCAAAGTTTTTTTTCTTAGAACAATTGTCATACAGAGTAATGGCTTGTTGAACTTTAGATTGAATGGCCTGTTTTGAGATTATTGGAAAGTTGAAAATTTCTACCCATAGCAAAGATAGTTCATCTGAAATTATTTTTATTCGTTTTTTTCTACTTTTTATTGAACGACCAACAATTTCATTTTTCACTGGCATTCTGCTTTTATTGGCTAGAGAAGACTCTTCGATAGTCACGTATCCTCTGTGTGGACGAGACCGAAACTGTATTAAATTTTGTCTCCATTTTTCTTTATTCTTTTCAATTACATCAAAACTTTTTTTAAATGGCATGTTTAAAGTTCTAAAAAAATTTATTTTGAAATGTAAATATTTTTCTAAAAAAATATATTTAACCAATATGAGTTAAAACGCCCAACTTGAAATTGAATTAGTTGGTAATAAAAATTTTGGTGGGTGAACTTTTTTTGAAATTTTACAAAAATAATGTTTTTTTTTAAGTTTTTTATATAAAAGTTCATCTAAATTTAACACAGGAAATTATTTTTTGATTAAAATACAAAAAAGTTGTATCCCTAATGGGCACATCCTGGGCTCAAGTCAATATACATCATTCCCACCATCATCATCATCAGCACATCATCATCATCATCACACTCATCAACACATCACCTCATCATCATCATCATCAGCACATCATCATCATCATCATCATCATCATCATCAGCACATCATCATCATCATCATCATCATCATCATCATCATCCACATCATCATCATCATCATCATCAGCATCATCATCATCATCATCCACATTATCATCATCATGATCATCATCTTTCACATCATTCACATCGTCATCATCAGTCTTTGTGCAAATTTGTTGTTTCACTTCTTTCTTCGCCAACCTTAGGAATCAACACACCTCGTAAATTTGGGAAGAATAAAAAGCTTTTGCCGTCAGCTCGTAAAATCAGTCGAAAAATGCATCACCCCATCGGAAATTCTTCTCTCCTATACTCACTGGCCTTGATGCAGTGGGGTCAGTTCCTGGATCATGACATAACACTCACTCCCATGGCGCGAGGTTTTCCTTCCCACTCTCTCAATCTGAACGGAAATTGCATAATTTGCTAAACTCTTTTCAGGATACCTGGGCAGCATCTTAGACTGCTCCAACTGCAAAAGTAAGGAGAGCATCAGTTGGAACTGCTTCCCGATCCTTTTGGAAGGCGATGATCCATTGAGCAAATTGGGCATCAAAACGAATGAGGCTTTAAACAGTAATTCCATCAATTACGAAGATTTTACGAGAAAGTGTCTTCCGTTTACGCGATCTCTTGCTGGGAACCGGAGATTTGGTATGAATCACATTTCTCCTTTTAGATCCAAAAATTTCTACCCTTATCCATACCAATTTTATTTCTATACTAAACTTTATATAAAGATTATAAAAAAAATTTCCATGAACTTTTTCTTTTACTGAAAAGAGTAGAGTAGCAAAAATTATTATTGATGCCTCCAAAGAACCTATTTCAATTCTGAATGTGGAATGCTGTTAAAAGAGTTTGAACAACATTGAGGAACATCATTACATTTCATCTCATATTCCTGCAATTAGTGCTGTGCTTTCATAATCATTCCTTCTATCTTTTGTTATTCTATGAATTAATAAAATAAGTTCATATGGCCTCACTGATAACAAGATTCCCAAAAAAGCTAGGTTTTCCGTTTTTCTGAGCAGAATAAATTTTAACTTATATCTTTCATTAATATTTCTTTCTTTTTTGTTAACAAACAGAAGGAAAAACTCCTTTTTTTGACACGTTTGTAACTTTTTAAGTAGAAAGGCTAATTCTGCTACATACAGATCTTCTTGGGTATTATATACATAATCTGAATGCTTTAATTATTATTAATTGGTTGAAAGAACATGTTTAGTAATTGTCATTTTTACCATGAAGAAATTTTTTGAATTTTTTTTAAAAAAACCGCTTTTTATTGTAGTTTTTGGTTGGGCGCTTTTGTCTAAGTTAGGTAAAATGATCAATTTTGCTTTTGTTTCACACATTTTCATTTCAAGGACTCCTTCCTTTTGCAGTTTTTTGCAGCTTCTTTTCTTCTAAAATAATGATTTTAATCTTTAATTGAATTTTTCATGTGTGATTTTTTTTGGCATTGATATAAAACTTGGATTGAAATATTTCATTTTAAAATTTCTCAATCTTTTAAAATTAAAATTGATTCAATTGGATTTGAAGCTTAAAAAACAGTAAAAAAGATGCTAATTTTTATAACTATATTTTAGCACCAATAAATCATTTTCTTTTTTAACGTTTAATAATGTCACTGTTCTTCGGAAATGATGCCGATAAAATTTACGTTTTATTTCATTCTGAGTTGCAAAATCTCATACTGAATTCTAAAAGTGTCTTCACAGGATTAAAATTATTTATAACAAATACCTATTTAATAAAAAACAGCTGTGTAATACTAATCACTGCCGGCCAAAAAGACATTGAGTATCATTATTTAAACCTTGCAAAAGTTCCCCCTCTCTCAATGTCCGAAGTAAGGTAGATGAATCCTAAATTGTTATTATTTGTTAAGGGCCAAGAGAACAAATAAACTCACAAACTGCCTACATCGACGGCTCGGCCATTTACGGTTCTGATGATTGTGCTTCAGATGCTCTAAGGTCTTTTGTTGGAGGTATTCTTAGCTACACTTCCTTCGCGACAATGAACCAATTTTTTCAAAGTTGACAGTATATGTTAGTACAGGAAGTAAATTGACTTTCTGAACTCATTTATTTCAAAATATGCAAATAAACAGTTGTGTGACGTAATTTCTTATTTCCTTTTTGAACAGCATTCTTTGAATTCTTTAGGTGAATTGAAGATGAAAGATATCGGTGACCCTCACAAACCTTTGCTCCCGGAAGATGACATTGTCGAAGAGTGTGCAGCACCATCAGACTTAAGATGTTTCCTTTCTGGTATCGTCTTTCTTTATTTTTTATACTTTTTTTTTCTGTTTTTTTACGTCTTTCTGGCTCTCCAGATTTGATTTGAAAAATAATACATCTTCTATATTATAATAAGCTAGCGTCTGTGTGTCTGTCTGTGTGTCGCTGGAAGCATTCTGATTGGTTGAAATTATTTATATATGTGTTTTATGTGTATTTTTATATGGTGTGATGAGTTTTTTATGTGTAATAGAAAAATACACAGAAAAGATACAATTATTCTAAAAAGTGACCACCATACCATATAACACTATTAGCAACTCAAAATACACATTACCCAGAATCCTATCTTTCGAGCGTAGTCTAAACAAAAAAAAACTAGCCGGTCCCGTGGTCGTTTTGAGCGAAGAGAATTTGAATTAGCAACTCAATATACACACTACCCAGAATCCTATGTTTCGAGCGAAGCGTTTCGAGCGAAGCGAGAAACGATCACGGGACCGGCTAGTTTGATTATATTTGCCAATCTAGACTAATGTACGCATAGATCATTCTCTTTTATATCTAACTCAATTAATAACAAACTGCTTATCAAAACACTAACGAACAATGAAACGACGTTCGTTATCAATCTTTTTAAAGTAAATTTTTGTCCAAATAATATTCAGCCATTTTCCATGGTCCTATTACCACTACTGAATGTCAAGCGGAAAATTACCCTTCCTCCATATGTTTGAAATCATGTTTCTTTCTTTTTAGGAGACAAGCGTTCGACAGAGCACCCTTTTTTGGCCGCCATGCACACAATCTTTGCCAGAGAGCATAATCGCATTGCAAAGTACTTCCAATCCATCAACTCTCATTGGTCGGATGAGAAGATCTTTCAAGTTTTCTCATTTTTTAATGATAAAATTTTTTAATTTACTTCATTTTAATATTCATATTTATTATTTTTAAGCCATAGAAAAATTTAGAAAAAAAAAATTTAGAAAAAAATTTTTTCTAAAAAAATTTAGATTTGAGAGGTGCATCGAACTCTTTTATGTAACTACCAAATTAAGCCATTTTTCAAAATTATAACTTCTTCTTGTTTAACAAGTACTTTTGTTGATGTAACTTTTCTAGTTTTATTAAAATTGAGTGATGATATTTCAAGCTTCTGGATCTTTTTTCTTCTTCTTCTTCTGCACCGAAATACGGATCTGTAAAAAATTTCGGGGTACAAAAGGGCATGTTTTCGGGCGAGACTTTTTGGGGCGTAGAAATATTAAAAAAATATATATCTTGCAAAACCTCATGAGTTTGGGCATGAGAGACAAGCCCTCATATGTTTATTTACTCTCTTCCAAACCCCAAAGAGGATGAAGACATTCAATAATCTCTCATAATTTGATTCACTATAATCAACTACCATTTAGGATAAAATTTGCTCCGTGTATGATTTGATATAGTAAAAAAGGGGAGACAACGGTGTAAGGATGATTATGATTTTAAATATCAATTTAATTAAACATTACTACAGTATAGCTAGACCTTTCATTCTACTTAATTTTATATTAAATTGAAATATAAAAATAGGAAAACAACTTGGTACAAATTATTGCGCTTTTTGAAAAGGGATAGAGAGGCCATTTTTAATGATCTCTATGTTATAGTGGTACTGTAGCGAAGTGTTGTGTTAAAAAAAGAATTATAGTATCTTTTTTAATCAAATCCTCTTAAGAACAAGAGATTTGTAGGCTTTTTTATTTTATTCTTAGGGTTTTTAATTATGTTGGCTCCTGCATTACATGCAATAAATTAACAATTTAGCAGATTCGAATATATCTCTTTTTTGTTTACGCTTGGGTAAGTTAATTTAACTTGGAATCTAACAAAATATGTTATGTGTACTTAGAAAACCCTCCTACATGTCAAAAGAAGGGTGCGTTTTTTTTCTAAAAAAAAACGAAATCAAAACACGTATTCTTTACGGGTGACCTTTTTCAACAAAATTTAGCGTTTAAAGTATGGGGAGATCATTAGATTTTGTCACATTACATTAAAAAGTCGACATTTTATCAAATAGATATCCCTTTATACATTTCTATTAATAGAAATTTAAGATGTTGCATTATATATTTGAAAAAAATTATATACATTGGGATGGTATCGCGGAAAGATTTTATACATTCCGTGTCTAGCAGCCATGCAAATTTTCATTTGAAGTTGGTTATTTCAAGTTAATCCAAAAAAATCAAAACTATATATAGTATGTCTGGCAAAAGCTCTATCTATACCTTGTATATTCTACATATCTTCTTTTTACAGTTGTCATAGGAAGAGTCCATAACATTCTAATGAATACCTTCACACTAAGAACTATCTTTGTGGAATTATTTACCATAATTAAATTTCTAGTGCTTTATTTCTGAATTCAAATCCGATGAATCGAAAAACTTATCTAAATATTCAATATTCGCAGGTAAGTTGGGCAGATTTTTCACTTATTTTAAAAATCCTTTTTTTCTATTGAATGTTATTAAGTTTCCCAAATAGGAATTTGAGATGAAATGCCAAAAAAAAAATATATAAAAAATATTTTTTATTAAAATTTTTTTAATAAAAAAGTATAAAGCAACATTTGGAGGTTAAGAACTTCATATTTTATTTAACGTTTCAGGAAACACGGAAGTTGATTGGAGCGATGATTCAACACATAACGTACAACGAATTTTTACCTCGTGTTCTGGGTCGAAAACAAAGTCAATTATGGAAGGTTGATCTCACACCTAACGGCTATACTGACCAATACAATGCCACGTGTGACGCCGGATTAAGAAATGCCTTTTCTGTTTCAGCTTTTCGCTTCGGACACACTCTGATTCGGAACGTTATTGAGAGATTCGGAAAAGATTATCAAACAGTGATGTAAGAGAATTAGACAAAATACTCTTTTAATTTTTTTTTCACTTTTTTAAACTTAGATTTAACACGCTGAAGGGAAACTTCTTCAACCCCCAACTACTCTACGATTTAAAACATGGCGGTGTGGATTCTTTGGTCAGAGGACTTTCCTCCAGTTTGTGTGAAGGCAGTGATAATCGCGTTGGTAATAATTTTTTTTCTAAGCATATTTTTTACAATATTTTCGATGTCAATGAGAGAGAAAGATTATGAAGCCAAGCGAGTTAATGAAATAGATTTTCAAATAATAATAATCGATGAATCTGATTTATGTACTATAACATTCATAAAATTCATGTGGATTTTTTTAAAGTTTCATTCAAAAATTTCTCAACCCTGAATATAAGAGCGGTTTTAGCAAATTTTGGCCATCGTTTTGAAGGGACTGGTGTTATGGAAGGATTTGCTATAAGTAAAAAGGACTGTACTAAACTTTGTATTGTAATAATAGAGATGTGTAATTTATATTTTCAAAAGTTTCACGTAATAGACAAAACAGAAGAAGTAAATTTTTAAGGTCATCATCACAGGCCGATCAGACGCTTGACGATTCCAACCAAGAAAAAAAGGTAAAAAAAAAATAATTGTAAAAGCATGGAACATGTGACCTCAAGTAATTACTTTATAATTTAAGATTTTTTTTTCTATTTTTTTTTATTAAAACAAGTTTCGATTCTTAAAACTTTTTCCATATCAAAACCGTAATGCTCAAAAAATCGCCATTTTGAAAAAAAATATATATATAATAGTATATATTCACATTGATAAACTTCTTGGAATTATTTTAGCGGAAAGTGTTTCAAACAGTCTTTTCGAGAATGCGGAAAAACCTGGAACGGATTTGGCTGCTTTAAACATTCAACGAGGGCGCGATCATGGAATTCCTTCGTACAACGACTTCAGAGAGTACTGCAGATTAAGCAAAGCTGCTTCCGATAAATTTGATGACTTCAGTAAAGAAATCACAGAAAGCAAGAACTTGGACATCTTGAAGAGTCTTTACAAGTAAGA
Source organism: Nectonema munidae (assembly GCA_030549495.1). Lineage (NCBI taxonomy): Eukaryota > Metazoa > Nematomorpha > Nectonematoida > Nectonematidae > Nectonema > Nectonema munidae. Next base: position 840,622 of record JAUIRK010000142.1, on the reverse strand, counting down.
GACATAGTTATGCATGAAGTAAATTAAATATCTTTTAAAATTTCTAAAAACGTTAAATACGAAAAAACTTTTGCGAAAAAAGTGGCAAAAAATAGAAAATTAAATTCCTTTTGAAGTTTCTAGGCTACCACATATCCCCACAGATCATTTTGTTCTAGTAGAGGTAGTTATGAAAAGCCTTCATAAAACGTAGGCAACGAACATCCGAAAGTCTGATTTGGAATAAACTCTTGGAGATTGCAAGCGCCCACATTTTTACGTCCTCAATTCCCTTTTAGCTCCACAGATGATGTGGATTTGTTTACTGGAGGCCTGTCAGAAGCTCCTGTGATTGGAGGAATTGTTGGTCCGACCTTTGCTTGTCTTCTAGGCGAACAATTTAAGGAGTTAAAGCGTTGCGATCGCTTTTGGTACGAGAACAACGTAGAACCAAACAACTTTTCTCCGAGTAAGCTCTCCTCTATAAAATCTCCTCTTGAAAGAGATTATTCTTGAACTTTGTTCTAACTTTTAGAACAATTGAACGAGATAAGAAAAACTTCGCTAGCAAAGATCTTCTGTGAAAATTCCGATGACATTCAAACGATTCAAATGAATGTAATGGATCCTCCCATTAGAAGTTTGTAAGTTTCTTACGTACATAAAAATGCTTTACAATCATTCATCATATCTCTGACAAAATTTAAAACAGCTAAATGAAATATATATTTTTCTACAACGCCGGCTTTGAAGAAGATATTCTTTATTATTATTATTATTATATTTTATTGATATGATATATTAATATATATCACTTATATATTTTCCTATATATTTATTTGCTGATCAACGAATCTTTTGCATTCAGTTCAAAGCAGAAAAAGATTAAAAGATTAAGGATTCAATACAGGATATGTTTTATGATTTACAATTTCAAGACGCAGCACATATGTATGTCAGTGTATTACATGCTACTTTTCAAGCAAGATTTTTAAAAAACACCTTTGATTACCAAAAATTTAGGAATCTCATCTAAATTTATATTGAATTCTTTTCTTCATAACACAACATTTGCTTACTATCTTGAATTTATACTTTTTAATTATGAACATTCAATGAAATTCAGGTGAATTTTGTAGTCTGCGATTTTTGTCAAAAGTTTTTTCATTTTTTTTTAGTAATCGTAGAATAAAATGCAACTTCATTCCGGAAATCAACCTGCATCACTGGAAAGAAAAACGTAAGCTTTTTTTTTTTCTAAATATTTTTTTTTCGTTTTGTGATTCCTAGATTATTAGTGGTACACCTTTTAAATTGGTTAGATAATTTTTATGGCTTAATCTTTTTTCAACATTTTCGTCATCATCATCATCTTGAAGTTCAACAAATGTGTAATTCCAAAATGTCCTGTCATTGTAGTCTGCCTAAATGTCCACGAATATTTTTTCTACAAATAAATCACAAAAGATTAACTGTCAAAAAATTGTGGTGTATTACAAAATATCTAAAAAAAAAAATTAAAAAAAAGTTTACAGAACCCTGCACTTTGTCAGCATTCTATTGAAAAGGGGAAAAATATAAGGTAAAAATTGCAAGATATAATGATAGTAAAATAAGAGATAAAAACCTTTATCAAAAGGAAATGATAAGTGACCTATACCTAATCATATACATAGCTTCAGAACCATGCCTAACCTTTTTCAGTTAAAAAGTTAATAAAACACAGATTTTGATTAAATAGAATTTTAAAATATTGAGAAAATCGACATAATTGCTCACATATGTTAAAAACTTTAAGAATTTATTCTTGCGTCTAGGATTTTAGCATTCCCAAGTTTTTGTAGAACTATTTTTGGTATTTAAATTAATATTACAATAAAAATTTTTAATGATTTCTTTCGAATCAGTAAAATGTTTGGAAAATTAAAACTTCCTAGGATTTCTGAGTCTTATTCTGCATTCGGAATTTCTTAGCCTCATTCAGGGATGGAAGCCTTAAAATTATAATGGAAGCATTGTAACATTTTTAAAATACCATTTTACTATCTTCCCTTTAGGCCTTAATGAATCTCATCTGTCAATCTTGCTATTATGTGCATATGATTGGTTGAATATGCACAGATTTCGGGTAAAAATGGTGTGAACATATCAAATTAAGCAAATTAGCACCGAGAAATTTATCAAATGCAAAAATATGAGACGCGAAATGAAAGACAATAAACTCTTAAATGCAAAATGATTTGAGCTTGGTGAAATCAAAAAAGTAAGTTGGCGTAGCATGAGATGAATCCAAATTTGACATTCACAAAGTAATAATATATGTTTTGTAGACTGGATATTGTGGTTTATAGAAAAATAGCTTCAAACTATCGACATATGGCATTTTTCTCCAAACTGTATTTTAAAATAATATACTGAAAAAAATTTTTACAAAAAGGAAACTTTTAATCCATATAAAAAGAATATTATTTTTATTACTGTTGGTATTTTTGTACTGAAAACTAAATGTTTATTATAGATGGCGTTAACATTTTAGATTCTTTTTTTTTTATTATTATTTCACCATTTTGGATTCTTCGAAAGCTAAATTTATTATCGAAAAATAAAGATGTCCAAAAAATTCAGTTTTACAATAAACAGCAAGTATAAGTGATATTCGAGTGTTTCTTGCACATATATCTGGTGCACGTTTTGCATTTTCTAGCTCTTCTCATTTTTTGGATCGGACAATATACTCTCTGTGATGCTAAATGATTGAACATCATGCTCTACTGTATACCCTCAAAATTGTAAAAGATACTTTACTTTTACATAAATTTTTGGTGCCTGACCCCTTATTTTTATTGATTCTTGGGATAAACACCAAGAAAGTCTTTTCAAAAAAACCTTTCTACCATTATTTATCGTCGTAGAATAGTTTTACTATTTTAGTAGGCAAGATATATCTAAATAATTCGAAAAGGCTGTCACAGCCAAACTTCTAGCTAGCTTGTAGGATCTAAACTGCTTTACCATCCTGTTTGCAACTTCTACTCCACTTTTTATCCTTCTTATTCCCCAGATTCCAGAAAGGATTCCGGTTTCCCATCAATACCAGTAAGTTCAAATTCCGGTGTTTTGTTTTGAAGAAAGAACATATACTACTTCGACATTTCTCTGAATGTATTTTCTAAATATACATGCCAAAAGTAAAACTTCTCTACGATAAATATCCTAGCACTGTTCAAAGCGAACAGCTTTTCAGTACGGCTGTAAATATTTAGAATGACAAAAGAGACTACTAGGAGAAAAAATTGGAAAACTTTTATTTATTAAAAAAACTTACCCGTCTTAAACTATAATTATTGTAAATAATTTTTTTTATTTAGTGTGATTTATATTTTTCTTTATTTTTGAATTAAAAAAAATAGAAAAATGAATGAAATCGAATAGTGAAAAAATTTGAAAACATGTAATTTTTGAAACATTTAATATCCGCTACATCTCTAACGAGATTCACATTCAATCTTTTTAGATAGGGGGTTTTAAAATACTACGTATGAACTTTTTTTTAGACATAGCTGTACCACACCCTGTACGATCATTTTACTATGTCATACGAGGTAAAAAAAAATTATCCATGAATATAAGACATGGGAAGAAAAATAACTTTTATCACACGATCCTGAAACATAAAATATAGGTTTCAAAAAGTGGAAGCTTTTTGAATCATTCAAGTTATAAAACTTCAGAGCAAAGTGACTCAGTTTTTAAGAGTCATAGATTTTAATATTAAATCTTCCTGTAAAACTAATTGTTCATCGATTGTGTAATGCTCTAGCATTTGCATTCCAATATTCAGAGAAGATTATATAAAATTGGTCATGAAGGATTCTTATTTATTCTTATTTGTTTCTTGTTCTTTTATCGTTGAAACACTAGAAAGCATATCAAAGTAAAGATATCGCTGCCTCAAGAGACTTTCAAAAAAGAAGTTCCGTAGGAATCACTGAACAAATCTGTGACTTTAATACAGTGATCCATGTTTTGCCCCAGATGGATTAGACAGCAAAAAATCCCGAGCTTTTACGATTAGCTACGAACCTTATTCGGATGTACTTAATGTTGAATAATATATGTTGAGCTAACAAAATTAAAATGTTTTGTTAACTCTTGAATTGTTTTAAAAAAAAGAAGAAAAGTGTGTACAAAATACGAATTCTTTCATGTCTTTGGTTAATTTTCTTGTAAAACCGGAGAAATTTTGGCTTGCTGGACAAGATTTGTAAAAGATAAGTAAATTTTTTTAGTGCAAAATGAAGTCATGCAATTATTTCAAGATGATAATATCTGATTTTGAGGCTAAATTTATTTCATTTTCGATTCTGTCAACAAATGCGTTTCATTTAAAGCATTAACTTATCGAGTAGGACGAATAAAAATTCTACAACTTTGTTTTATGTAGCCACACACAACGTCTCATTTATGCAGCTTTCATTTTGAAGCATGGAACAAGTAAACAGCATATTTATGATTAAGTTTTCCTAAATATTGCATAACAAAACACAGTTCAAAAATGAAGAAGCTGGCAATACATAACATTATCAGTTATTAAAAAATGGTAGATTAAACCTAGATAAGTCAAAATTATTCTCATTCATAGATAATAATCTATTTTTGTGCATAAAAATTCATCTTGGACAAAATTTGTGATAGGCACAAGTAATGTTTAGTTTTAAGGCATTTGAATCTGCTATAAAAACACTGTTTTTTAACGTATATAATATTGCAATCGTGTGGATTTTAGAATTTGTTGGTACGTAATTTTAGCATTTATCAAGTAATCTTGCTCTGGATTAGCTCATGAACTAATGAATAATAAAGTTATTCATATTAATGGAATAAAGCACAAAAAACATATGTGCTTACACTAAAATTAATATTTTTTAACTTAAATGATTGGTTTAATAACGCATCAATCAAAATATAATGAAAAATGTGAAGACTGAATATAACTGATTTTTATGGGCAAGAAGAAACAATGAAAGTAATTGTGACTATAAAACAGATCACCACCAATAAGCACAATGAATGGTAGAAGGAACTTTTGATAAGCCCTCTAATTATATAATTGGTTTACTTACGTATCACTCAAAATATCATATTATATAAATTTGCACATATAAAATGTTTTGTTTCTCAAAAATATATGCCATAGTATAGTTATGAATGATTTGATTAGATATATAATATCAAAGAAGCAATATGATCAGAAGAAAATAACTTTAAAATAAGCTTTTCCTATCATAACATCAGTTTTACTCGGCCATTGGTCAGAACAAAAAACAAATATCTTACTCACAAATCTCCATTTTTAAATTTTTTAGAACATTGCGAAATATATGGTAGATCAATAAAGTTGAACGAAGTGCGTCTCATTTCTCCTTGCGAAGTTTGTGAATGTTTTGAAGTCAGTTCAAACGTAACATCACTCATTTTTAACACACACTTTTGAGTGTATGCACGTTTTATCTTAATTAAATGCAATTAGCTAAATTAAAGAAAAAAATTAAGGAATGCAAAATACTCAAGTTTAAGGCCATTTGTGACTTTTTATTTCTGGCTCTTTTTCAAGGGCAAAAATCCTATAAAGATGCACATATGAGAATAAATATATGCAGAAAAGGCTTTCCAAAGATGGATTGATCTTGTCCAATAATACTTACCTTGTAACAATCCCGCACACCCACAAGAGATTCTCCAAGGTTCACTCGGTTTTGGAAGAAAGGCAAGCCGATGCTTCCGTATGAATGGCCATATGGAGTTCATTTTCTTTGAGATTTTAGCTTCTTTCCTTAGGCGATGAATTACACGCATTGCGACCGAAAGTGGTCAAACTTGGAAGTCGGCCATGAAAAGTGAGTCGATCACAGAATAAGCATTAGCTTTGCAGTCTGGCCAATCTTCAATTAGGAATTTGCCGTGCTCATTGAAAAAATTCAAATTTAAGAGGATTTGAAAAGATTTTTAAGAAAAGTAGTATTCAAAAAACATAATTAACCCATTTGATCCCAAAAAAGCAAAAATTTTAAAATTTCTTTAAAAAAAAGTTTAAAATGGGGCTGGAATCAAATGAGTTTTTAGAAAAATCTAAAATGAGGTAGACGACAATCTCAAATTTAACACCACCCAATTTTTATATATCAATTAATGGTCTAATTTCTCAACGTGGTCCATGTGGACCCACACGGAGTCCACCATATTTTTAGAGAGGTCCATATAAAAATAGAAGTCCATCAAACTTTGAAAAGGGTCAGTCCATATTTAAAATAAAAATGAATTTTTTGAGGAAAATTTCCGAAATTGGAAAAAATGTTAAGAAGCTCAAGGCGAATGCTTTCCCATCTCCATATCTTGTTGAATCCGGTTTGATACTAAAAGTGATTAAAAGGTAAATTTGTGTTTAATTATTCTTATTAATTTTAAGACGTTCAGTCGTGAGCGAATGTGCATTTAAAAAATCGAAAACTAAATTAGAAAACTTCATTGCAACCTGACACCATCTGTGGCGGATCCAGAAATTGACCATATGGGGTGCCAACTTTAAAAAATACTAGTAAAATACTTCCATACAAGTTTTGATGCTCTAGGAAAGAGGAAAATCATTAAGGGCAATTTTTGAAGCCATTCTTCATAGGGGAGGGGGCTAGGCCCAGATGCCCCCCACCTCTGCATTCGCCAGTGCCTGACATATCAAGTTTTGCCTCAAAGCATCACGTTCAACACTCACACTAAGAAATAATTTTTTAGAGGAAAATGTTCACTGTTTTGACTTAATAAATTTGATTTTATAAAATTTTATAAATTAGAGTCAAATATAAATACTATATTAAAAATTGAGTAAACAAATAAAAAACAGTGAGAAAGAACGGCTTACTTATCCTTATATTTTTGATAAATTGGTAGAAATAAAAATAAGGGGTCGACAAAAAAATTCCATTTCGAAAAAGGTCCATAAGAGAAAAGCAATTGAGAATCGCTTCCATTTAGAGTGGCACAAAATACTTTAATTTCATTGGCTGACGCATTTTTAACGCATTATAATATTTTAGACGCACTGTTCTTCGGTCCATGTTAAAAATTGCTTCCAACTCTTTCTCAAATATCCCATAGAGAAAATTCTCGACGACAAAAACTGTCTACTTCAGTGCAAATTTGTTTTGGACTTCAAAAATCAGAACATAAACAAAGCAGTCCCACGTATCAACTTTTAAGAGCATACCTTTTTATTGCGGGCAACCTCTTGGATTCTAAAATGGCTCAAACTCTCGTTCTGACTTAATTATCTACTATTATACAATCGGTGACAGGAAGTTTTAGCCAACCAACGGACATATAGCACGAGCATTCTTGAAAATGACATCCTATTTCTTATTCATTACCCTAAAATGATTTTTAAAATCGAATTTTTTCAACAAAAAAAATCCAGAAAATTCTTTAGAGCTTGAAAAACTTTTGGATTCAAAAACAAAACAAATATGCTTTTATCAAGTTAAACAGTTGTATGGTTGAAATGTCTGTTGGCTGTAACATATATTATCGACGAAATGTACTTGGTGCATGTATCAACCGTTTTTATGTCAACTTCATAGTCAATTGAAACACAAACAAATAATAATATATATTTATTATGGGCAAATTGTCCTGTTGTTTAGTGATTTTAAATCCATGCCTTCCTTTTATATAAATGTGAATTTGACGGCTCGCTATATTTTTCATCAAATATTTTCAATCACATTTTTTAATAATGTGCATTGTATTTCTTTTGGGATCACTTGTAAGATCGCAAATTTTCCTTTTGCATCCCTTTAAATGCTACTCTTCAATATCTACCTCAAATGGACAGATAAAGATGTCATGAATGAGAATTGCCAAATACGAACAGATCAATAATCAAAGAAATTTTTGGGAGATAAATTTCCGAGCACACTGGTCATCAACGGATCTTCAACTACCAATTGGAGGAGGAGATTTTTGTTTTCCACTTTTTTTTATCTAAAAACTCCAATCACATCTCATTCAAATCATCTTCCTCCTCCAATTGGTAGTTGAAGATCAGTTGATGATCAGTGTGGTCGAAAATTTATCTTTCAAAAATTTTATTTGAATAAAGACATCTTACTTCTCAATTTTGATAATTAAAATGATGAAAAATGTGAGTTATAAATAACTGATCAAACCCATATTAGGATATGTAGAACTTAGAGGATAAAAGAAATGAGAAATTTTGAAAAGGTAACCTTATTTTAAGGAATCGTACATACTTCCACAAAGAATTGAAACCGTGTCATCATTTGTATTATTGCCCATCTTTTAAATTTATAATAATAGTAAGGATTATTTCAACTTATTAGACGCGAGTGATTTAACACGAAGAATGTAATATTTATGAAGAGAATGTTTTTATTCAAGATTGCATTTTTGGAATGCAATTTTAGACATAAATCATCTTTAAAAAGGAATAAAAAATCTACTGACTATCTGACTTTTGGTGTAGAAAAATCCTTTTTTTTTTAAATAAATAGTAAGATCGCTTTAAAACTCTTCCCACTTAATACATTGTGTCATTTGCTTATTTCTAATTTAACCCATTTACGGCCAATGTTCATATTTTGGAACATAAGTAATTTCATCTTCGTCTGCTTTTTTCAATGACTTTGAATATAAATCGTCTGCGTTTTTTTTACATATCGTCTGCTTTGCTTGGCCTTAAATCTTTATTGTACACCCAAAACATGTGTTTCTTGATAGAATAGTATAGAAAATGCTGTTGAAATTTTCAAATTGCAATTTGAAACAGGGGCGCACATCCTCAAAATTATTCGGAGGGGGCACCCGAAATTTTTTTTGCAATGTTCAAAATAACTGGTCTGGAAATATCCACGGGAGATCAAATTATTTAGCAAAAGCATGAAACTATGGTTCATTTTCACTTTAGAAAACACATCTCTAGAATATTTGAAGTTCATTTCTCAAACCAGAATTATAATTCCATCAAAAGAAGGCCTCAAAGTTCAGCAACTCAACGTTTAAAAAAGTGTCAAAACTGCAAGGTCCAATGCAATACATTGATGGTGATAATAGAGCGCTTCAAGAAGTTCTTACTGTCCTCTGTGATAAATATTAAATTTTCAAAAACAAAGTATAAACTATATATTTGAAAATTTAGTGAGTAATAAATAACTTTATATTTTATTTTTCACCAAAAAAAAAAGATCCTTTCCTCTTAGGAGAACAATTTTCCGGTTCGGAAACAATTTAAAAACGAGCGTTTTCATTTTTGCTTCACCTTCCTTGTTAAACCATGGACTTCGAGCCTTCGAGATACGTGACAGCCTAAATGCGTAATTTATAGAAGTAGCGTTTGCATTGAAAAACAAAAAAAACTGTTCATCCCTCACACCTTGATGGAAACAAATATTTTTGACTGGCAGTTAATTTTTACTTTACAAATGTTCCTTACTCTTAATTTAATCTAATTTTAAGTTCCAAGTGGCCGGACATTTTGTTGAAGGGCAATTCGTCGCCAGACAGATCGTTGAATGGATACTTGGTCGAATAGCGTTTTTGTCGAACGGTTGTTTCATCGCAAAGGATTGTTTTGTTATCGTGAAAGCGAAAGAGAGTTTTTACTTCAGATTTTTGCAAAAGGAAATTTAAAATTTTAATTTATATTCAAGGGAGTAGGAAAATAAATTTTTTAAATTTAAATTTAGTGGTAAAGGAAATAAAACCACAATCGACTTTACAGAAATTTGAATCGTCTGCGTTAATGCCTTTAAATACAAATCTTCTGCTTTGCATTAGGTATCGTCTGATTATTCTGGTCGATAACGGGTTAATATTGCTAACATTTTTTGGATTGAGAGATCTGAGATTGAGTACTAATTACTTATTAACTAAACAAATAGCTAAATAAAAAAAAGTTAGCGAACTTATTTATCCATATAACAAACGACACAATCCACAAACTAAGGAAATAACTAATTGAAAAAATGACGAATTAGCAGTGTGTATTAACAATTTTTAAAAATTATATGCAAATTCAACGAATTGGTATTGCGATTAATTAAGTGAGTTTGGGTGTCATTCGAGATCGATGAATTCCACTTGCACGAATTTCACATGAACGAACCAAATTGGTTCATTAGTTTGTTAACTAGTTGGGTTAGATAGTGAACAAAAGCGATTATTACCAATACTAAAAATCTAGAAGGAAAAAAGTTCCTTTAAGTAAGAATCGTGCATTTGGGATGAAATAAAATTAGTTAGGGTTTGTCATACCCCAAAAAACAAATTCTCTTATGATTTTTGAGGAATTTTATATCGCAAAAAAAGAAAAGTCACTAAAAGGGTTCATCATCATCACAAGAATGGCATCAACAGCACAAGCAAGAAAGCGCAATCACAAAAGTGGATCATCATCCCAAAGCGTGCGTCAGTCAGCACCACAAACAGTAAGAAATGGAAGAGAGAGTATAATCACGATGCGTGAGCCAGAACATGCAGAGATATATAACGAGAAGGGGCGAAAAATGACATGTATCATTAGGATTTGTAAAGCTCCTTTCTTCTCTCAGTTCGGATTTTATAACCTTTTGTGAGTATTGGATTGGTTGAGTGCTTGTGTTTATCTGTCTTTGTGTGCGTGTGTGTGTCTATGTCAGTGAAGGAGTGTGTGTTTATGTGTGTCTGATCTGTTTCTTTGGTTATAGAGATGTGTAATAGTGGCTAGACTTTTTTGAATCAGGATGTTCCTTCGACATGGAAAGGAAAATGTGGTGTAGAAAAGGGTTGAGAAATAATCTGAAGTCGTGTTTACACTTATTGCAATATCTCATCTTGTTTGTTATCAAAAATAATTTCATTTCATACTTTACTGCGATAATTCAACAAAGTTTTCCTATTTGTAAGGATAAACACCCATTCTTGATCCTTAGTTCATTTTTTAACATCTTGCTATTCATACAAATGAAGATATGTTAAGTGTATGCATGTATGTAAAAGCTTCTATTCATAATTTTTGCTCACTTTCATCAGCATCTTTATTTGTTCCTCTCGAATCTGGAACAGGAGTATTTGTGTTTGTTTTTTTTAGATTCAGGAATAAAAGCATTTGTAGTTCACTTATAAAAAATATATATTTGATCCGACCCTAAGTATAGTCGCATTTTTTCATGGTTCCAAAAAACTCGAATGTATTTCATATTTTACCTCAAAGGTATTTTAACTTGAAAAAAGAAAAGAAAACTTACATTTGATATGCCGGGGATATAAAGGATCCAACAGAGAAATGGAATTCCACGAATGAAATTTATGATGACAGGGAAAAAGCCTCTTAAATAAAAAAAAGCTTGATGACGTTTGAAATCAAGGTAAAGATAGAAAGAGAAAAAATTGAGAGATGAGGAAAATTAATGAAGAGGTTTGGAAACAAGGCCCTATCTACGAAAAATATGTTGAGGAGGAAAAACAACATGTCAATAAGTTATCTTGGCTAATGAATTTGATAAAGTTATCTTGGTTTGTCAAAAATTCGGTTGTGTTGAAGTTCAACTGAAGACTCTGTATTACGAGTTAAAATATATACGTTTAACTCGAAGCAAAGCAGCTGTCCCAAAGATGTATTACTCGTTTTGTCTCAACGTCTTTCTCATTTGGCTTATCACACAATGAATTCAATGTTTTGAAATTGAGCAATGATTAAAAAGTTAAAAATTTTATTTCCTGTATGTTAAAATCAAAATAAAATATTGCTTATATATTTTTAACCAATTTTATATAAGAAATTCAGATTTAGATTCAGAAAAAAATTTTGCTTTTACGTTGTCATATTTGTGAAAGTTTTACGCGATTCCATTTTCATTTCCTCAGTTGTAAATAAGGAAATAGAAGACTTACCCGAAGAGCATGAAAAATCCATAAACCTCAACGCACATGCCAACCAATGGCCAACCATAGAAAACAACAAAGACGCCAAACAAAAAGGCAGAGCTGCCTTTCCACTTGTGGCGCTGAACAAAAAACGTGTAAGTTCGGCGGTAGCCAATCAAAAGCACTAGACCAGCAATGAAAATGAGCTAGGAAAAAAGGAACCAATTGGAAAACGCGTTAGACAAAATAAACGATAAAATTAAGATGCTATTACGTTTCCAATGGCAAGAAGAGCTCGATCAAACATCAAAACGACTCCGAGAAAGAGAAAGAACATTCCAAATCCAACCAAGCCAACACCTATCTCTGAAATAAATAGAGTAAACACACAGGCCTACATTCTTTTGCATTAAGAGTTGGAATTAAGAGTTCACAAACATAACTGCGAATCAGTACTCCAATATGTCTTGTACAGGCAGCGTTGTGGAGTTGGAGATTTTAACCGGTTATCGACCACAGTCCACATATGTCCACTTTACAAAAATGTGAATCGTCTGCGTTCATTAATGCTTTTTAATACAAATCTTCTGCTTTATACTACATATCGTCTGGTTATTCTGGTCGTTAACGCGTTAAAGGAAATTGGAATCGGAGTCGGTATCTAATAAAATTTGGAAGTCGAAGACGAAGTCCGTCTTTTAAAGTATTTTAAAAAAAAAGAAAAAAATAGTTCACTTTTTGTAAGCGTATGTAGTGACCTTGAAGTTGGAAGCGAAGAGTTATGTTGAATTTATTAAGTTTTTAAGTACCTGTAGAATGAGTCGAAGTCTGATATTTTCCCTCTGACTCCCCAGCCCTGTGTATAAGAATATACTAATTGAATTCAAATAAGGCGAGCTTTTTAAAAGTCCTAAACTTTTAACATGGTGATACAATTTTTTACTAAAACTATATCTACATAATGAAAAGCTCCAAATTATGTGTAGAAAAGGGGTAAGGATATCAATAACAATAAAAATTTTATTGAATGAAAAAAATCATTCATTAATTTTCAGTTGTTCCATTTCTTCTTCCCAAAAAATGAAATGTTTTATTGAGAAAAATAAGTAAAAAAACACATCCAAATTAGATAACTTTTCTGAGGTAATTTCTATCAAAAATGTAAAACAGAACTAAAGTTAGAAAACTTGGTATTAGAATTTTTTCATTCTTTTTAGTGTATAAGAATAAGTGTAAGTTAGTTAGACTCTCAAAAAAGAGTTTAAAATAAAGATAAAATTGTGCAAACAAAAATCAAACAATAAATTAAGATTGCATTACTTCATTTCTCTCAACATTATTCAAAAATAAATTGGTGCAAGCAAACACAAAGTAGTCAAACTATAATTTTGCCCAAGTCAGCTTCCAAAAACAAAGTTAAAAATATAAATTTTTTTATAAAATACTTAAATGATACAAACAGAAAATAGTCAAACGATAAATTCAGATACTATTACTTGGACGTTCTACAAAAAGTAAAATAACAACTTTTAACCTTTTGCAATGATTTGCCTTTTATAATAACTTTTAGGAAAACAAAGTCTATCAGAAAAAGTTATAGAGCTTCTATAAAAACTAAAAAATTTTGCAGCAAAACTTAAGTTTTTTGAAAACTAATTTGATGTATCCACTACAGCATACTCTATGGGTGACAGACATGGCAGGTTGGTTGAGATGATGGACTCAGCATGGAAGCCTCTGGGTTGGATTCCTCATCAATACCAATTTGTTCATAGTTTGACATGAGCGGTACATCAGTGCCTTGTCAATGAAAATACACCCGCTGCACCTTACCTTTTACTCAAAATTGAAAAATTTTGCTACATAATTAACATAAGAGAGAAAAGAGACAAAATAAACTAAAGGAATTTTCACTATTTAAAATGAAACTGTCTGTTCTCTGAATAATTTCAAAATAAAAGGAGGCATAAAAAATGAGATAGTTTATCGGCACTTTATGATATTTTCAAGTTTTTATAAGCAGCAAAAGACAACGTATCAAGTCCATTTTTAACAACTGACCCATTTTGTTTCGATAATATATTTTTATTATAATAATCAACAAATTTTCTTAACAAAAATTATTTAATTAATTATGTACAGTGTAACTTAGAAAATTTAACAATCGAACATTATAAAAAATAGAGTTTCGCATCCCCCCGCCTCCGGGTGTGCGCCCCTGGTTTGATTCTAGAAATAAGATTTCAAGCTAAAAATATCAAAGCATTAAGATTATATATAATAATACACCAATGAAAACAAATTTTCAAAAAAAAAAATGAAAAAAATAAAAAAATTTTAGAAACTTACTTTGCAGATCTGAAACTTCAAACATTGAAAAAAAACTTTACCTATAAAAAATTTTTAAAATTTAATCCACAAAAATGATTATACCATTTTTATATAAATCTAAGTTCATGTGTACGTTTCTAAATGGAGGAAGCAGAAAATTTCATTTATAAAATTGCTTTTTTTGTTAAATTTGAGAAAAGAACATTTTTTGATACAAGTGTCGTGGTTATAATTGTCGTGAATCAAAAGATTTGTAACTTTGTCATAGACTTGATGATATTTTAGACAAATTTAAAGTAAAGATGTATTATTTATCAACTTCCGAAAATAACATTAAAAAAGTTGATAAATCTGGGTTTGCGCTAGGCTTTTGCCATGGCGAAATTGGCAGTGCGGCTAGCGAACAGAAACTCCGAATGCAAGATACTGTTTCTTGGCTTTATAAGTGAAATACAACATAAATAAACAATCATAAAAATCTATACAAACATAAATAAATTCATTCCTTACTCTGAAACAAAAGGCTAATAAAAAGTATAAAACCTAACCCTAACGTGAAGAAATCTAAATGTAAAGCAGCTCAAATACAAGACGCTATCAGTAACTTTTTTTCAGAGCAAAGATGATTATCTGCTCACCTGGCTGGATTAAGGTGGTCATTAAGACATAGTAGAAATACCCGTATGGGGTGAACAGTTGTATAGTAACTAAAAAGCTTAAGAAAGAAGATTGGTACTTTCCTGTTATCGCCCCACCACCCATCGCTCTTCTACCACGATAAATATTCTTGTATTGTTTTAACCTAACCTAGATTAAACTTACTATATATCATTAATCAAAACCTTTTTCGTAGAAAAAAAAGCCCATAAATGGAACATTTAAAGACATTAAATATTAAATTTTATAACATTTTGGGGTGGTGGGGCGATAACCCCATACTCAACATATTAAGCGTGTGTGGCGTTCTGCAAAGGTAAGAAACAAGAGGCCATGTGGAACTAATCGAGAGATGCTATCTGGATATTTAGCTGAGTTTCTTTGGGGTCATTCATCTTCGATTATATATGGTGGTAATATGTTTGATGCGATTCTTTTTGATATGGTTGAATTTTATTCACCTACAGATTAAAAGATTTTTCACTTGTTTTTTTAATACATTTGTGTACTTTAATACATGTTTTATAACATTTTGGGGTGATGGGGCAATAACAGGAAAGTACCGGAAGATTTTTGCAACGGGATAAATTCTAGGGAAGGAACGTAATTTGGCTTAAAACAGTCTTCAGAGATGGTTTTGGTTATCCAAGCTTTTTTCAACAATGACTTATAGTGCATATTTTTCGCATTGAAGTGATCTTGACATAACGAAAACACAAGGGCTTTGTAAATTTGCCGATCGTTTTAAAATAAGGTTATAGAGCGTGCAAAACAGTTTTTTCCTGGGAGGTGCAGTTTTATCAAAATTGGCCCGCAAAAAAATATGACTATTATGTGGTCATAACATTCGATTTTTTGTTTAACTTATAAGATATCAATTTATAAAGTTTCTCAAAATTCTTTTAAAAAATTTGTTAAAAGAAAATTAATTTGGCATAAAAATCGGTTGCGTTTAATGGAGCAAAAATAAATCCTAGCACAAGCAAACTTCTATAATAATACATTTTTAATAAATAAACCTCAATTTAGTTAATGATACTATATGTCAAATTATATTAAATTAGTCACACTTGTAGACTGAAGATGCAGAACTTGAAAAAGTTAATTCAAAATTCAAAATACAAGTTTATACAAATTTATTTTAATAGGCAGCCAAAACACGTGTATAATTGGATAGAAATCAAAACATTAAAGATTTAAAAAAAAAAGTAGTTACCAAAAAAAATGAGGAAGAAAATAAATTCACATACACTGCACTTAAATAAAGACATAAATTGTCAAAGTGAAATATACAGTGGTGTAGTATGAATACACACGAAGACTACTTAATTGCGCAACCATTCTAAAAGTAAACAAAATAGTGATAGATTTTTACAAAGAATTGAGACTTCAATGTCTTCTAGAAATGTCGGTTGATGATATCGACTAAAAAATAACTCTGAAATGACTCTTGTTTTCCGAACAATTATCGAATTCACTATATCTATAGAAAAGTATAGTTTATTAATATTGAATCTATTCTATCAATGTATATCTCTATTTAATATAATAAGTATAGTTCTCAAAGGTGATGAACACAACCTTTTTTGAAAAAGAACATAAATATTTCATAAAAATGAAAGTCAAAAATTTAGCCTTGATTTTAGCAGGTTAATATGATGTATCAACTTTAATTTTGAGTCAATGTAACATCAAGGAAGTTAAAAAATTCACTCTTTCTATCATTTTATTTTTCAACATTATTTTCAAGCCATCAACTCTTATATTTGTATGGTGGAAAATGGAATTAGTAAATATATCTTAGAATATGTAAAATATTTAAACGGTTCTGTAAATAAAACATATTTCAGATCATATA
The DNA here is from genome assembly GCA_030549495.1 of Nectonema munidae. NCBI lineage: Eukaryota > Metazoa > Nematomorpha > Nectonematoida > Nectonematidae > Nectonema > Nectonema munidae. The sequence goes on along the minus strand of JAUIRK010000142.1, from coordinate 823,884 downwards.
TAATATAAATTTTAAAGAAAATTGCTCCCAGGTTGCACACCTATTTGATTTAAAAAATTCAAATCTAGATTTCTTCTTATTAACATCCATATAATGAAATCTATTTTTAAAGAAAGATCAAATTAAATTTATAGCGAAACTACAAAAAGTATACTTTTTAAATTCCAAAAGAAGCCTAGAATGATTTACTAAGTCAAATGCACTATTAAAAACTATATACAACGATATATAACCGCAACGATTATTTAAAACTTACAAAAGTTAGGCAAGAACAATTGCATGTATTTTTAATTACGTAATTTCTATGATATCCAAAGTGACAATAAGACTATTATCATCAAAAGTTTGTTTATCTGTACGCTAATTATCTTTTTAAAAATCTTGAAAATTTTGTTAACAATTGATATCGATTTGTAATTTGAGATTTTAGAAATATCACTTTTTTTCTGAACAGGTACTAATTAGAAACTTTAAATAACAAAGTATAATGCGTTTTTCTTACCATTTCCTTTTAAGAGAAATACAAGTATTTTTATTAAATAATAACTAATTTGCTAAATAACACTTGTACTTATATTATAAATATCTGTAATCTCAGAGATCCTAAGCGAAATAATAACATTTAAAATATCATTGTAATACACCCATAGAATCGAAAGGTAGATATTGCACATATTTATATTAAGTTTATTTTTAAAAGTATCGCTAAAACTTTATAAAAATAATTCAAAAACAAATCCGGGATATTATCACTATCAACAATCGTTTAACCACTATTTATACAAATAGTGTTATTTTTCTTACTCTTAAAAGAAGCCCTAGATGAACATTGTTCTTTCTAAAGAGACCTTGATGAACATTAGCCTTAATGTGTTGCTTTCAATATCTTTATTTTCAATAGTTTGTTTTCCATTTGAATAATAGCTATATAGTCCAGAAATTTATCCAAAATTATTTTCTCATTTTAACACTTTCGAATAAATCTTATTTCTATTATTCTCGCCAAGATAACATTGTTCATTCATTCAATACGAGATTTTTTGTCTATTAAATTAGTTTTATTGGAGTTTTTAACACAAAGTTGTAGCTCCATAATAAAAATTTCTATCAAATATATTCGTTTTCAAACAATATTTTATAAATATTTACATAAAAAATCATCGTCAATTTTTTGATAATATTATAGAAACTTTTGTGAAACAATATTGATGTTCATGCATAAAAATAAAGGTAAGTATCTTTGGAGAAACTTTAAAAACAACTAATACCGTCTTTCCACTTTCTAAATAAAATAATTATTGTGTTTTATTAAGAATATTATCCTTAATATAATCATAGCTAAAAGTAGAAGAAAATTTTTGGTAAAACTTTGCTTGGTTGAATAATTCTATCTCTAAAAGGAAAAAAATTTTCAGCTTTTTCAAAATTCCAATTGTCAGGGAAAATATTTTAGTCGTTTTTTCACAACTTACTAACCTGTACAGTGTACACAATTCATTATCTATTGAATATTCAATTTTGAAATTGCAATATAATTTCTTTTCTTTTGAGTTTTTGCCACAGCACGAACATAACATGGCCGTTTCTCAACAAGTCAATAATTATTTAACCCTCGCATTGTCGCAAGTTTTTTATACTTCGGATATCCATGTGAAACGTAAAAAAGGCAATTTTGCAAAGCTTAAATTTTTGTTTTAAAATTTGGAATAAAAATTTCTTATCTTTTATAATAACAAAAAATTAAAACAAGGAGAAACAAGGCAGAACAAAAAAATTAACTATTTGAAACAAAAAAAATAACACCCTCTTAAAATATTTATTGATATAACTAACTTGACATCATTTTTACACATAACATCTTTAAAAAAACGAGCTCTACGACTGCTGTGCAAGTTGTCCAAAGGAATATTTTGATAACTTTCCATCCCAAGCATATATAAGAAAGAAATATAACCAAGAATTTTTTCAACGTTGAAATCATTGTAAATTGACTCAAATTCACTTTAAACATTTCTATCTTTCTTCATATGTTCTTATAGGTTTTTTTTCGTAAAAATGGGTATTTGATAAAAGAATTCATAGGGCAAAGATCAATTCTAAACAGATAAAACTTTAGCATTAAATTTTACAATATCTTTTGGACCTGCTGAGGTTAACTGACACATTTCTAACGTTTATGTATCTCGGTCTTACACTCCTTGTTCGGGGATCAAAGGTATACACAATAAAGTCAGGAGCTTTTATTTCGATGTCATTAACATCATTGTCATCACTACGATTATTCTAAGTAGAAACATAAGTTGATGAAGAAAACGTGTTGGACTTTTTAGCGGAAATTTCTTCAAAAGCCCAACTTTCCATCTTATATACAAAACTTGGGCAAACATTTGCAGGAAAATGAATAAATCTATTTTATAAGAACTAAACTGTAGGTATAGGAGAGAAAAGGTTGTGCAAAGAAGGACACTTATAGTATGTGATGGAATAATCATACTCCTGCAAAACCAATAGGCTTGTCAAACACTTCATTGTTACATTTTAGTGGTTAGTACTCTACAGCTGCATATCTATGATTATAACTTACGTCAATTTATAATTATGATATTTTCAGTGTAAATGAGAACATATATTGTCGTTTGATGATATGTTAGACAGTAGATATTTTGAAAGAGAAGGGTAGTAATGATAACATACAAAGAGGCAGTCATTGTGAGGATTCACCGACACTTGGCACCTTGAGAATAATGATTAATTTTTTCTCATATTAAATTCTATTCCGTTACTTGCGAAATGAACTAGTGTTATCATATATGGATAAATATCTTGTTAGATCAATCAATGTCCATTGATAAATTATAATGTCAATATGTACATGTATACCCAAAATGTTTATAATTTTGTATTATTGAAGTAATATATGATAGCACAAAAGAACTGTATGCGTTACAAGAATATTTAGAAGTTTCAAAGCTCAATAGAAGAAATAAATTTTTGGTCAGAAATGATGACTATATACACCTCAATGCTGAAGTCTGTTCCTAGGTTCCTGAAATACTTGACAAATTTCATGTTTATTACTTTCTTTCTATTCTGTCCAAGTAAAATATGAAAAATAATTTTTTTTTTAAATTTTTCATAGATTGATTTTCAAAATTTTTTTGATATTTAAACTATCACTAAATTAACTTTTTTGCTAGAATTAAAAAAGTTATGTCTCATAGATATAATTTGGTTTTATTTAAGATTGAAAATTTTTAAAGAGTACCCGTTTTGTAACGAGCCTCAATGTTTTTTAGGGTGTACCTCTCAGCTTAACAGTTGAAGGTCCAGGGTTCGATCCCCAACAAATGAAATTTTGAATTTCTTCTCTCCCTATTCAGAATCTAATTTCATTTAGATAGAAAACACTGTGTATGAAGTTTGAAGCCAATTAAATAATATTTAGTGGTGGCTCAACAAGCTTTAATATTAACGTAGAAGTAGATGTCGAAACGTTACATCTTATATTGCTATTTATCTAGATATTCTAGATACATCATATTTATTGATTATATTACATTTTTTTAGATCTTATTCATTCAGTTTTACTCTTATAAATTTGATTGCATCATATCTTAATTGATTTTATTTTTAAATGAAGTAAGAACTTTTCATCATTATTTTTGTATCGTTTGCCGTTTCAATGCCGAAAAAACGTGGTTTTTATCTTATTGAAGTTTTCGGAGCCAAACTTCCCACAAGGAGCAAGTGCTAAGTGTGTTTTTACATCATTATATGACATTAAACAAAAGTGTTAGTGAAAGTGCATCTATTGTAACATATGAAATAGAGGCTTACGAAAAAAAAACTAGATTTCCTGTTCAAAGAAATGACAAAATTCAGGAAAAAGTGAAAAAATTGTTTAATCACTGGACATTTTTAAAGAAAAACAAGAAACAAATGAAAAAAAAATTAAGTTTGCAATGAAAAATCTGTTTGATGTGGCGCATGCTAATGCAATGTCTTTAATTCGTATTCAAGAAGTCAAAGAATTCTTAATAGCGCAATGAGAACCAGGGTGTCGCGGCTCAATGGGCGCATTAGATCAAAAACTAGAAAACAAAGAAAAAAGATCGAAAGAGCAAGAAAAACAACTGGAAAAACGCAGACAAAAACATTTTGTCGAAACATCTACAAGCCAATTTCAGCTGAGATGTTCTTCCTTCTCAGCAGAGTCACGTAAAGACTCGTTGTCATCTAAACAGTCAAATGAAGAACAGGAAAAAGCAACTCCACAAAAAAACGATTTCGACCTAGCAATGTCTGGACTCAAGAGCTTACAGCAGCCTTAGATCGCACAGGAATAACAGATCGTAATGCCTTGTTTGTGGTAGTTGAGACCGTCAGAAGTCTTGGACAGGTCAATGACCAGTCAATGGACGAACTTACACAACATATTCAAAGCCGAAGGCAAAACATGCATTGTGCATTGGCATAGCAAGTTATTACCATCTCTCACTTGTTCAACGACATCCGTAGACCACCTTTCATTTTCAATAACAACTGTCTCTACTGGAGAAACACAACTTCTTGGTGTACCAAAACTGAAATTTATTTTTAAAGTTTATAAGCTTTTACACGAATGGTGTTTAGAGGAAAAAGTTGCAGGCTTTTGCTTCGATACAACTGCATCCAACACTGGACGCTTATCAGGAGCATGCACTTTGTCGCACTGTGCCTAATTTAGCATGCCGCCACCACATTTACGAATCATAGCTACAGCCTAAAAGGGAATGCATTATAAAGTTTGCAAAATCTAAGCTGTGGTAGGAAAATCAGCGAGATGATTACATGGAATTCTTGGAACTAGCGATTTTGCCTTGGGGGAAATTTACACAATTTTAATTTTAAGAAGCCCGGAGCTTTTAATCACGCTAGATCAGGGGTCGGGAACCTATGGCTCGCGAGCCAGACATCTGAAGGCTCTTTTGATGACTGCATCTGGCTCTCAGATAAATTAGGTGGCCTTCAGGATAAAGGGAGGTATTGCGATAATGCATATCCTTCTCGCCAATTCTGCACTCTCTTAATTTCGTCATCATTACGAATCACGGTGAAACAAATAAAGCTGATGAGGAAGCAGACTTTGCTTATTAATAAATTTCGATAAAACAATGTTGTTTAAAATAAATTCAGAGTCTTATTATACTATAAAATTGTTGTTCTTCTTTTTCCATTTAGTTGTAATCAGTATTTAAAAATATATATGGCTCTCAGAGGATTAGATTTTAAAATATGTGTTTTTTGGGCTCTTTTAGTCAAAAAGGTTCCCGGCCCCTGCGCTAGGTGGATGGCAAAAGTCTTGTACTGTTTGAAGATTTGGATGTTCCGAAAACAAATGATGGCAAGGACAAAGATCCCCCAAAACGGGTTGAATTCAAAAGTTTCATAATTCCATCACTTGAATTTTTGCAACTCATAAGTCAATCCGTTTTTTCAAGCACCTCGATATTACCACTGACTTTCTTAATGAAGATCCAGAAAACTGAAAAGAAAATGCATCATTCAAAGAAGGTTTCAAAAAAGTGAAAAATCTTCCAGTAGTTAACGATCTTGCGAACGAGGAGTCAAACTTGTTGAGGAGTTCAACGGCCTTCACACTACAAAAGAAGAGCAACTCCACTTTCTTCCAGGTGTTGTTTCGCAACAACGTGATTTGTTTCCTACATCGTCAAAGTTTTTAAATAGCATCTGGACCACAATGAGTGCTTGGCAAGCATGATACCTCCGTCTATGAGCGGATAATACCCAGTAGTTGACCAACCCTGGAGGGGGATCCAGAAGCTCGCTAGATAAAGACCTTGAGCCACCCCTAAATAGTATTTGTCAAGGCTTAAATTTTGCACACATATTTTTCATGTCAAATGGAAACAGAATCACGCCAGGGAGCAAACTCCTATATGCAGTGGACCACCCTACTATACATATATTTTTTATATTTATATATGAAACCTCTTTATTTCATGATTTTGTAGTTTAGCTTTAAAATCTGAACCTTTTTTGATAATATTCCAATTTTCATATTTATGATAAATAATATATACTTATTTATTTTTCTTGATTTTTCGATACTTAAAAAAAGCTAATATCTTTTTTAATATAAAATGCTTGCTTTTCGTATTCTACATTTTTATTAAGAATTTGTGATGATAATTTTTAATTAAAAAATCGATGCCTTTATATTTCTTTAATGATAACATATAATTCTAAGTTTAGCATAACCTTAATAAATCTGCGTAGTAGCAGAGTATAAGTCTTTCGTTTGGTCAAAGCAAAAACTACGTGGTCGAAATGTTATAATTCTATTTTTTTTATACTTCATCAAAATTGAAAGATTTGGCTATGAATTGAATGAATGTCTGCTAATGGGATAAAGGTCAAAATCCACATCCACAATGAAATCGAGAAAGAGGAGTCTGCCATTTTTTGGGGCAAACTTTCTGACATCTGTGTCCAGCCTGGCTCCCTCCATCATTTGATTGACGTTAAAGAGGAGAACTATCGAGCTGTTGCCGTTATTTGCATCAGCAGTGTTGTTGATGCTCCCTCGGTCTCAACCACGAGAGATTTTTCTTGCCATTTGAGTCTTTTGCAGTCCCTCGCTTCGCACTTTGACGTAAAAGCAAACACGGAAATGATGTTGAAGACAACGACTGAAACGGAAAATTGCATCGACTTTGTTGAACTCTTCATTCGTGAAAAGTACATCAGTCGAGCTTCCTTGTGGATGTTCAGCAATGAATTTTCGGGCTTGTGTGTTTATCCTTCCTGTCAGATTTCAAGTAAGAGCATTTTTGGACTGACAGCGCATGTCGGCAGTATGTGGCGACAGTCTCAACTGGTAAGTGTTGGAGGCTGCCTAAATGCGCGCACGAAGGTAATTTTTCGCTCACACGCTGCCAAACTCTACATTCTCATCCAAATGAGTAGGGAAATGTGGCTTTTCAATCAAAATGGCGACCTCTACTTCGAAGTAGCCGCCCAGCACTTCATCAAAAAACTTTTCATCTTGTGGAAGGAGAGTGATTGTTGTCATGACGTCACTTTCATCCTCTTTTCGCGCTTTTACTTTGTTGATGGAACAGCAACAAGACCTCTGCAACAAGATTCTTGTGGCCGTGCGTACCAAGACTTTTACTGGATCCCAGTTCAGAATGAACGCTTCGATAACTGGACACCGGTTTTAAGCGTACTGAATAAATGCTTCATTGATTATGCCGATGTTTTGAAAGGTCTCAGCAATGATGCTTTTGCTGATCTGGATGTAAAGTCTATGATGGCAAAAAATTCAACAGCTGCTCAAGGAAACTTCTTGGAAATGATAAATCTATGCCTCAGCTCTTTTGAAAATCACTACATTGAAAGAAATTTTGAGAGAACCGGTCAAGTCATAACACTCATCACACCGGGTTGTGGAATTTTTGAAGTGGAGCGCGAATTCTCTATCATCGTAAAGGAGAAGTCGCTGGATATTGGCATCATCCCTGACGTCATTTGTTTGGGAGCGCCCCCTCTTTGTGCAGTTCCCCTATTCCAGTTTAAGCAGAGGAGAGGGCAGTTTTGTTCCGGTGCACCATATACCATTCCCATCTGGTTCACCCTGAGTTTTTACCAAACGCCATCATATTCATCAAAAACCACACATTCCCTCTATTCCGTAGACGACAGAAGAAGAGGTTATGGATGCACTTCCAATGAAGATCAAAAGGATTCTTCTTCGTATCCTTTCGTCGCGGATTCGGCATTTTACGACGACTCAAAAGATGAAGGGTTTGAAGAGCGGCTTCTCTTTCACTATGAACTTTGTAAGAGCAAGGAACTGAAGAAAAGTTCTCATTACAAGCACTTCATAGCTCCTACAAATATGTCCCCTCTTCATAAATTTGCTTCTCTCTCGGATATTTCCAGATTCACGGTCACGGATAAAAAGTGCTTGATGTGCACCTCCTTTTCTTGGCACGGCCTTCCCTTCTCAAGGGCCAAGGAAAATGAGAAAAATGATGAAAAGCCGCTCATCAACCCGTTTGAGCCGAGGAACTTCATGTCCAATAACTGGTGGCACACTCAGAGGTGGCTGCACATCAAGCAGAAAAAAGTTTTTAACACTTTGCCCAAATTCGGGGTGCGTGATTGCGCGTTTTATCGTCAAAACTTCGCCGCTACTTCGTCCAGATCCCACAAAAACGTGCTTTCTACGACGAACAGACATGAGGTCCTTGAGGCATGTGAATGGAGTCCAGTCGTTGTGAGTGAGTGCGACTTGAGTACTGAGGCAAGTGTGATCAAATTCGGTGTTTACTGGGAGTCGTTAGCAACACCTGCCCTCTTGCCTCTCACCACCGAAACCGACTACTTCAGCATCAACGATTTCTCCATCTCTGAATACTTTGTGTTTCCCGAATGCGATGAGTTCTACTCCCTGAAATCTCTGTTCCATGATATGCTCTTGCAGCGCTTGAAACGCAACTGTCAAATCATCACGAAAAAAGATTTCTCCGCCACTACCGCCCTTTTCACCTCAAATAAGAGCATTTCGTCGCAGTCCTTTTCAGCTCCAACTGCCTCTCTATTTCACGCAGTCAAGTCACGTGACAGTGTAGATAATTTGCAGTGCTTTTTAGCGGTGGGTCGTTCATTCCACCTTCTCACCCTGGACTCGATGGCAGGGCACATCATCGTGAAGCAGTATCGCCCCCGCTTCACCGCTAAAACACGTGACTTTTGCTACGCCTACCACTTGCTCACACCCGACTCCTCCGAATTTCAGGTGATGTGTAAAAGCTTCAAGTTCAAGAGCTTTGAAAATTTTTGGTGGAACTACGTCGACATGTTTATTTGCACGCGGGGCACAGCCAAAGACTTCACTCTCTGCGAAAAGATGCTGTATTGGCGCTGTAAGTTCGTTCTGCTGCCCGTGATGGCAACTGTCATTAATAAAATATGTGCCTGCTCAGATTCGCACTTGAACCAATTCGCCTCTCTCAATGATTTCAAGAGGGACTCTTGCTCTGCCTTCAAAAATTTTCACAATTTCATATTCAGCCTTAACAAAATGACCAAATCCAATCACTTCACTTCGGTCTCGTCTTCACCCTCTGACTCGGCGGTGCCAAGTGCTATCGATTTGAGCCCGAATGAAACTAAAAACCAAATTCTTCAGCACTACGCCCAAAATGCATCCTCTCTTAGTGGGGTGTTTGAGAAAATGATTTCCTCCATCCAACTCTACACCTTTGAAAACAAAACTGATGAAGTTTATGCGCTGAGCTTTGAAATGTTTCAATGGCTCACTTCTAATTTCAAATTTGAGTTGCAAGACGATTCTATCCAAATTTGTTGCAAGATAATCAATAAATTCATTGAAACCAAACTTTTGAGCAAGTCTTTTTCAAAGCAATTCACGCTCTTTGAAAAGCAAAACTTTTCTCTCGGCTTCTTCCTTTACGCAGTCAACACTTCTGTTGTTAGACAAATGGAACATCAAGATTCGGTTCAATTAATCACTTTGCAATTCAGCATCTGCGATTTTATTCTCTATCTGGATTCCATATTTTTCATTGGCTACACAACAACGGACTCCCATTTCAGTAGCAGTAACACAGATGAACCAATCATGTCTGCCGGTTTCAACGAAATCCGTGTCAAAGTCGGAAAAGAGAAATTGTCTGGCTGCTCTCATGATAAAGAGGATGATGACAAGCGAATCAAATCATCATCAAAAGATCCAAAAAATATTGAGAAAGATGATGCTTCACTCATTGAAAATGACTGGTTCAACATCTCATACAACAAAATATTCAATCCTTTGTACGCCTTTGAGTTTCACTTGCGCTGGATCATGAATTGTGAGTTTGCGATTGCAGCTCTCGTGATCAATCACATCGGGAAAAAGGCACTCAACTTCAACTTCCATCTTCTCCCCATTCCATCATACCTCTTTCTACCCGAAGATCATCCTCGGCATGATGCCCTGAGACACAATCCGGTCATTCATCTAACAGAGGACTTTTACGAATTCTCTAAAGGAATTCACAAACCCACAAATTCATCTGCTCCCAGTGTTGCGGGGTTTATCGATGCCTTCCTAACAGAATTTGGATTCCTCAAGTTATTTTCGCGAGATTCCACAAACCAAAACTCCAAAGAAGAGCAAGATGAGGGGGCAGAGAGCAGACAGATTTATGTTCACGTTTGTGGGGCAGCTTTCATTCGCGTTGGCTTAATCCAACAAGAAGGGAGAAAAGATAGCTGCCATTTTGAATTTTTATGGGAGTGGAACTACATGCTGACAAAAAAATGGCGCTCAATTTGTACGGGTGAAATTGAATTTCATGATAATCTCTTGAAGGATTTTCGAAAGTTTTGCGCTAATGACGATGACCGGCTTTTTTTAGGGTGGAGGAAATTTATTGACGTCACAAGTGATTTGATGAAATAAAATGTTGTATTTTTTTTTTATAAACTTGAAGTGTTTTCTTAAGAAGAAATAAAGAGAGGAACAAAATTTTTTATATGTATTATAAAATAATGTGTATTATTATTATACCTTGATGTAGCGTGCTGTTGTGCGAAACTCATTTTAAACGAAATAGCTTGTTCACAATAGAGTGCTAGAACTATTCCAATAACTGTGCCTTATCGGTGAAAACCCCGTAAGGTACCTTAACCAATCAATTTACTTTGATGGAGTGCTAACAAAATCAATATCAAATTTTATAAGTGATTTTACACTTGATTGGATATTTGGCTCGGATTCGATCGAAAATTTCAAACATATTTGTTTTTGAGCAAAGAAGGTCTTATTGAGGTTCAGTGAAAACAAAGCCTGCGTTACGGTTTGAAATAAAATTTCGTATTTTCAAACTGATCTTTTTTTCGTAGCGTAAAATCGAATCGGAATAAAAAAAATACGATATTTAAAAAACGCATCTAAATTTTGAAGAAAAAAAACCAAAACGTAATTAAACATGATCAAAAAGATTTGTTAATGTTTTCTACCTCGCAGATAAATGCATATTAATATTAAATTTATTCACTATTGATTCTTCTGCTCAAAAAACACATATGGTTTGACAAAATGGGAACGCTTAATATTTTCTAAAATACTCACTCGATAAGCAAAATTCGTCAATTCAGAATCATTTATTTTTGACCTAAAAAAACCCCATTTTGATTTTTTTTTGGGAAAAAACTTCCAATTAAAACGATATTTTATGCTTAAAAAAATGCGTTGTTCTTTGTTTTCATTGAAAAAAAATTAGATTTTAGTTTAAATATTTGGAATAAATTTATAATGTTTTTTATGTTCTATTTTTTCTTCTTAAAACTTGACATTACGTGAACATTATGCTTTCTTATTTTTGTGCTAATGCAAAATTATAAAATTTGTTAGGATTTTAATTTTTTTTCAATCCCAAAATATTTAATTTATTTTATTTTGTTACTTTCTTAGCGCCATTTTTAAAATGCATTTGATGCTACATTTGCCTTCATTCTCAAATCAGGCAGGGCTTAGTCACCTGTAAAAAAAGTCTTTTACTCAAAAGTTTTTGCTAACTTTGCAAAACAAATACAGCTCAAAAATTTTGGATAAAAGTCCCTAAATGATTCCAAAGATGATGAATGAAAACAAAGAATTGTTGAAATCTTTTGCCCTTCATAAATAAGTAAAGGAAGGGTATTTTGAGGATTTTAAATGAATATTGGGTGTTAAAAGCAGGGTAGCCCCGTAAGTCCGACATTTTAAGGTGATAGGAGTTGGAGTCACCTTTTTTTCAGTAATGAAAACAGTTTTATTGTGAGCATATGGAGTAGCTCAATTTTTTTTAAAAATAAGCCATGTTATTACTTCTAAATATTTTTCACTTTGTTTAAAATTTTAATTTCTTTAATGCTCATCTTTTTCACATTCTTCTAGTCATTAAGTGTTGCTCTATGAATGTATAATAACACTGGCGAATTTAAAGAGGGCGGAACCGGCTTACGCCCCTCCCCTCTATAAAATTGCTTGAAAATTTTTCTTGATCTAATTCTTTTCGTAGAACTCAAATATTATGATGATTATGCAACTCTTAGATTCAATCTTTCTCTAAAGTGAGAAGCCCTAAAAGGTTTTTTATGTTTCAACCGTAGTCAAGTGCGACACTTATTAATTTTATATTATCCAATTTTTTTTTGTAAATTTATTATTTAAACACATCATGTTTTACCACATCAATTCACTTTGCAGTTCAATGAATGAGGATCGTTTTTTAATGCTCTCATTCTTCTTTTTGTTTTAAAAATTTTGATAAAGCTTAATAAATGTATATGCTTGAAATTTGAGTTCTAGTTTAGCAAAATCCGCCCCCCTAATGCCAATTTCTAGATCGGCCCCTGTATAACAAAGAGTTTCTTAAAAGTGCATTACATAAAATAACAAAATATTGTTTGTTTTTATTTGAAGTTGTATTTAGTAATGAAATCATATTTAAGATTTTTTGTCATTGTATGTTATGCAATGGAACACACAGTACTCTTTATCTTCCAAAGTAAATAAAATAATGAAAAAGTTTTAGATTTTTTAGCAGCTTTCTCAAACAATCAAGTCAGAGATCAATTTCAGATTCTGGCGCTTTAAAATAGTGACGGTTCCACAACGCTAGTAAAACAATCCAAAACATTTGAATACTATCATAGTGCGTGATCTTTACAATTTTTCTCCTTTTCAAATTTATTATTTTTACCAAAAAGTAAAAAAAATTAGAAATTTGTTTAGTCAGTACTTTGTATAAGAGAAGTGATATATGACGACAAATTTAAATTCAAAAAAATTTACTAAAAAACAAGCTATATCTCATAAATTGTATAAAACTCCTCTATTCTAAACAACCATTGAACATTTTCAGTTCACGGTAAACTAATATTCAGTAAACATTTATTTAAGCTCCTACTTTTTACATATTCTTATTTCATGCCATCCAATTACAAAATAAGCATAATTAAAATAAATGCATACTATTGACATTATTTGATGCTTAGAAAGAGGAAGAAAGATCTGTAAAATTCGGGTCGTACACGGGTTGACAATTTTAATTTGATTCGGGTTCGATTGGCTTCTTCTTTATTTTTAAGATGGGTTCGATTTGCATAATAGTGGCATTCCATTTTTAATACTTTTCCAATTACATTTGGTTTAGTTGTTTATTTTAATTTAATTAGTAATTTACCCACAAATACTGAATCATAAGTTAAATTTATTTTCGAATGATTCCTTTCTTTAACGTATGTTGATGAATAGTTAGCAGACAGGAATGTACATCGTTGAAAATAAAATTTAGGGCACTCGTTTACTCCCTTTTTGAAAAAAATAAAATCTATAAAATATATTCATGCAAAATAATTAGATGAATTAAAGAAATGATTAAAAATTCATTTTTTTCCTTTTATACAAAATAGTATTTAAAAAAAATTAAATAGCGATTCGTAAGTTAGTTCTAAAGTGGGTTTGAGTAAGGAAAGAAGGTCCAACTTTCCTACATGATGTATTTTTGCAGAATGATAATAGATGTAGAAAAAGCACAAATGTTAGCTTAAAAAGCATACAGTTTACAGATTATGCAATGCATCCAACACTTAACAGCAGAGCAAAAGTAGACTATTAACACTAGGTGAGTATACGTAATTACTGGTCAAGCTACTTATTATATTACTTAATTGTCATCTTTCTAGAAGTAGGATTGGTTATAGATTTAAATTAAAAAAACAGATTTTAGAAAAAAAAATGAAAAATTTATTTAAAAATCAAAAACAGTACCTCTAAAGCATTATACCAGGCTTCTTAAGAAAGTCTCGCTCTGTTCTATACAATAATCCATTTTTTTAAGATAGAAAATTACAGCGTTTTGTATAGGATGAAGAATAAACATTAATTTTTTAAATATAAAATCATAGTTGAAAGATAGCCTTGAAATTTTGGTTAGAGAACTCTGATAATTGGTACGCAAGAAAACTCCAAAATTTTTACGAAAAAGTAAAATATTTTCATTAAATTTGTCAAATTTCTTATAATAAAATTTGACATAAGAATTTGTTTCATTCTTGGTATCCACGAATTTAACATAGACAAAAATAGAAAGTGTCAGTAACATGACTATAAAGATCAAAATAGGAAGAAAATTTGATGTAAAAGTTTTCAACTTGGACTTTTTTTGAGTTTTCTTTATAAATCTTTTGTATGAACCTCTATCTTTTTTACTTTTTTTATCCATGATATAATTAAAAAGTGAAAATGAAATAATCTTTAAACAAGGTTTGTTAATATGACAATTTCACGTCTTATAAATCGAAAATCACTTTTATCTTAGAGCCGATAAAAAATAAAATATTTAATATATGAAAAAAAAATTTAATTATTATTTATTTTAGAATTTTATTTTTAAGTAGTATTAGATGTTATATTTGCCTCTTTTTTCTACTAATTATATTCAATAACTTGATTAAGAAATTGATGCAAAGTTTTTATGTAGAAAATGATTTTGACAGTATGTACAAAGATTTCACTCCACAACTTAGTAAAATGATAACGGTTTTAGGAAATTTATCAGTTCCAAGCTTAGAAAGTGTAATGATTATTAAAAAAATTTTTCTCGAGCAATTGAAATCATGTATGGATAATGTAGTGGCAACGGCTGATGAATGTTCCAGGATTGAACTAGAAGTTGCTGATGTTTTTTATCTTTTACGTGAAAAACCTGTTATCTTACAAAGACTTATGAATTGGCTTCAATGTAACTTTGGTCTTCACAAAGATTTAAATAATAGTACATTTCAAGAAAAAACCTTGAAAGAAGATGAAGTTTTCGACATTTTGTGTGATGTAGAGAGTGATACTGACAATCTGTATATATATGATGAATGTTCTTCAAAAAAAATTTCCACGAAAAATACAAAAGAATTTTCATCTCTTCAATACTCTATTTATGTGAAGCAACTGCAATGCATAGTTGATGATGATGATACTTTTATGAAGATAAAACGTTCTTCCTTTAACGATCATTTTTACAGACTAAGACTTGAACGTCAAAATTATTTAAGTTATTCTCTTTCTTTAGAAGAATATTTAATATTTGTAGAAGATAAAACTCAAGCAGGGTTTTTAAGCAAACATAATTTTAAAATCTTCAAAAATATTTTGGAATCTTATTCGATGGGTAAATCTTTTAAAAAGAATTTTGCTAAAGTTTTAGCTTTTTTAGCTAAGGAAATTATTTGGACAATTGTTGATTTATGCCTTTCAACAGGAAAAATTGTTGACAATCCATTTTTGGATCCTGAACGTATTGTCTTCGTAGTGGCGATGTTTTTATGGCAAAATGAAAATTATTCATCCCAAAAAGATATAAATTTAATACTCCATTAAATATATTTTTTATCTAAAGTTTAGTGAATGTTCCAGAATTGAAATTGAAGTTGCTGATGTTTTTATTTGTTACGTCCAAAAGCTGTTATTTTACAAAGACTTATGAATTGGCTCCAATACTTTTGTCTTCACAAAGATTTAAATAATAGTACATTTCAAGAAAAAACTTCGATAGAAGATAAAGTTTTTGACATCTTGTGTGATGTGAAGAGTGATACTAACAGTCTTTATATTTATGATTTTTTTTAAAAGAATTATGCTAAAGGTTTAACTTTTTGCGATTTATGCTTTTCAAGGGAAAAACTTAAAATCCCTTTCGGATCCTGAACGTATTGTCTTCGTAGTGGTGATGTTTTTATGTCAAAATAAAATAAATTTAATACTTCATTAAGTATATTTTTTAAGTTTTAACAATTAAAAAGAATTTTAATTTATGTTTAGTTTGGTAGTTTTAGAATTGTATAAAAATTTTCAGTTCAGATGTCATTCACTAATCCAGCATCATTGGGGCGAGAAGGGTGCTGCATTAGACATGATTAAAATACACCAAACTTATCTACTAATCACCATATCTTGAATTTAAATTACACATTTAAATTTACACTTTTTTTTGTTTTCTAATATTATCATATTATTTCTTACTTCATATTATGACGCTTTGTAGGTACACTTATATAAATTTTTAAGTATTTCAGAAAAGAAAGCGGTGCAGACACAAAGGTGGCCAGAAATGAAAATGATATAAATAACAACAGAAAAGAAATTAAAAACATTAGGATACCTCTTATATTTAGTAAAACATGAAAATAAAGATCACTATAATACCACATAAAAATTATGATAACTTAGATATGATTATTAGTCAAATCAACATACCTTTCAATAATACCACTATCGTAATAAAAAGTTGCTGAAGATCAGGTTTCAATCCCCAAGGCTTCCGACTATTAAAAACAAAATCCCCATACATGTTCTAAATGCACCTTATGCATTACGTCATCTCGCATTACAGGTGGATCACTATATATATTATAGTGGCAACTTGTGTTTCAAATGATTTCACCTTCGCTACACTACACTCTCAGTACTCAAAGACGGTCTATACCTAAAACAAGCCTCACCGATCCAATCACTTCAAAAATCCAGAGTTTGAGCCTCTGAAACAAGTTCAAATCAACTCACAATGTTCATATCAATCAACCTCTTAAACTTCAAATTCACCATCAACTAATATTTTAGGAAACAAAAAAGAGAACAAACATACAGAAAAAAGATTTACGAAATATTAACATATTACAATTCAATATTAATGGTATTTGCAACAAACACACGCAACTCAAACACTTCATTCACGTACACAATATCAATATAGTCATGATACAAAAAACTAACCACTCACACAAAACACCAAATATTCCCAACTTTACCGCCATTAAAAGATGGATGTCTTATCACATACATACATCATGACACTCCCTCCATACATAGAAAGAAGAAGAACAAGGAATTTATTCAGCAGAATCAAAAAAAAAGTACACATATAGATCCAAAAACCAAACTGTTGAAAAAAAAATCATGGAGAGTTCTGCAAGGGTGTGTAAAAAGCCTTGTGGCCGCTGGTATATACACCCAAATACAATAAAACCCAATATACAATAAAACTAGACAACACATTAGATACTCAAGTAGACACATACACAGAACTGGGAGTTTTCAAAATCAAAACTGGACAAACAAACTGATTAACATATATATACCACCAGAACCAGAGATGCTGAAGCGCTTAGAAAATGCATGCTTACGCTTCATCAAAATAGACGTGCTACCGCTTCCTAACTCACAAAAATAATCCATTAGTAATATTAAGTTAATATTTGCTTTCTTTTAATTTTAAAATGAATCTTCCGCTTCTTCATTTCTGACCAGAACACTCACCAGGTTTACCATCTAATTACTCAATCAGTCTGCAGCCACTAAACACTCTTCCAAACATTCTCTTAGGGGTTGAAACATATAAAATCGTAAGAACACCAAGAGGAGAAGATTTATGTACACATTTAGAACTACTCTATATTTTCAATGACATAAACACACATTCCAAATCAAGCAAACTTTAATTGCACATCTACAGATATCACCTGTTCACTCGACATTGTTCCATCTACAACATGGAAAACAGTAACAGACCATTTACCTATCATTATCTTCTTACGCACAATAGCCAATACACTTTCGCGCACACGCAATACTTTTAGTAACTACAAACAAGCCGCTTGGAAAATTTTTAGAGAAAATACAGAACCTCTTTTTCAAAGTCTGAACATACCCATACGAGAAAAATATTAAGTGGAAAAACCATGCACTTTAGCAACATAATTAAAGTAGCAGATAAAGCATATATTCCCAAAGGAAACACTATAACTCGAACTTCTCTCCAAACATAAACGAACGTAATTATTTGCGTGTCACCCCCATGTCTCACACACATATACAACCACAGAAAGCATACACTCAATGAAGAGAAAATTAATGAGATGCTTCTAGTAAAGTAAACTTCGTTGAAGCTATAAACTATAGAACAAATCCATCAAAATTTTTCAGAACCATACACAGCATCACAAACTCAAAAAGTGGAATTACACGACAATAGTAAAGAGCAGGTCAATATTCTCTTAAAATCGTATTCTAGAATTTGTATTCTATCTAAGCACTGTGAAGATAGACATATAATCAGACGAAAAAGGGATACTGAATGTCACGGCATCCTTTGTTACAACTGAAGAAACCTTTCATATAATTGCACAACTTAAAAATTCTTCAGCTATGGATGTTGACAATATATCCAATATACACTTAAAACATCTCGCTCCCAATGGCATTCAAACACTTACAAACATAGCTATCTACTTTTCACATTTGGAAAATAGGAAAAATCATTACACTACCCAAAATAAGTAAACTTCCTATAGAAGTATCATGATTCCGACCTATAACCGTAATCTACTCACCTTCCAAGGTTTTTGAAAAATTGACACCACATATTCCATTAGAATCAACCAAGCACGGCTTGAGATCAAATCACTCAACGACTACATTTCTTACAAACATTATACAGAAGTTAAACGATGGCATTAACTCCAAATGTCTACCGCACGGAACATTACTGGTTACAATCGACATAAAGAAAGCTTTTGATAAAGTCCCACCTACCCTTCTCATCAATAAAATCTACAACACATCCGTGCCAAATAACCCAGACAATCTTTTATACATTACAATGGTTTATCATCCATAACAAAAAACGTCGCTAACGGTATTACACAAGGCTCTGGTCTGAGTCCATCACTCTTTAATCTCTACATGCATGCCATTCAGAGACCTCCCACCAACATTTACATCTCATGTTATGCCGAAGATTTATCAATAATGTCAATTCACACCAATGCAAACACCTGTACCACTCAAGCATAAGCCTATATAGCGCAACTCGAAAATTGTCTAAAACTGAACAGACTCGAAGTATCACCAACCAAGTTCACTACCAGGTTCCTAAGCAGCCATAACAAAGGGCATCAGTTCACGCCAGCAACTACACTAAATAATATCACAATACCACACAAACAAGAAACCAAAATACTTGATCTGACACACATTTCTATGTCTTTCGCAACTCACATAAACAGCATAATCTCAAAATGCAGACCCAGACTCAGCCCACTAACTAGCACAAAATAAAGAAACCCTTACCGAAGAATACATACTTTCAATAATGAACTATAGCAGCCACACAAATAAATAAATTCCAAAATGCAAAATACTGCACTACGAATCATAGTAGGCAGCACCCATTGAACATGTACATATAGAAACGAAGATTCTCACTCTATAGCAACGTCTTGGCATGCGAAGCACCCAATTCCTTTCCTCAGTAATAAACAATAGTGCAAGGCCTCAAACAATATTCTACTACGGCCGGCCAATTAGAGAACACTGCTCATCGATATTACTCTATAATTCTCAGAATATAAAAAATACATTCACAGGTACATAACTGAACAAGCTCTTCTCAATCTTCTTTGCAACAAAATTCTGGATACTCCACCTCCTGAAATAAAAAGCGAAGAATCACAGGTCGGAACGAGTACACCTCACAAGATTACGCGGCAGCCATATTTCACAACTCCGCCCCTACAAAAAGCGTTTCAATAATGCAACACATACAGATCTCTGTTACACAAGCCCTCACTCAGTCAAACACCTCATTGAAGACTGCTCCAACATAGCTTCAATAAGACAACAACACAAAATCACCAAAGTCAAGCAGCTTTGGCCAGAACCAGCAAACGTGGTCTCTTGCCGGGGGAACAACAACAACATTCAGTCTGTACCGATTATATAAAATTTTCATT
Source organism: Nectonema munidae (assembly GCA_030549495.1). Taxonomy (NCBI): domain Eukaryota; kingdom Metazoa; phylum Nematomorpha; class Nectonematoida; family Nectonematidae; genus Nectonema; species Nectonema munidae. The sequence goes on along the minus strand of JAUIRK010000142.1, from coordinate 804,036 downwards.
TCTTTTTTGTATTTTTTCAATTTAATTTCTCTTTTTAAATTAGAAAATGGGATTGAGATGGTATACTTTGAAAAAGAGATACAGCATGAAGATGGAGATAAAATTGAGCCTTTGTAGGTGCAAACAATAGCGTTGCCGGTTTTACTGCAAGGGGAGACAGCATTGTTTAAAAAAGGCGAAACAGATGTAAAACAAAATGAATTTCTAAAACAGTTTTCAGATAATAAGCAGAGAAATGATAAGTTTTTACCTCAATTGTAAAACTGCATATGGTATATACTCGCATATCATCCGACATTTAATTTATAACCCGATTTATGGTGCACATCATAATCATCATCGTTCATTCTTCAGATTTCTTTGTTCCTTTTCAGAGTAGTCCTCCCTCAAATTCTTCAGTCATTTATTCTATAATGTTTGTCTTTGCTCTTCGATATTCAGGTTCTGTATTCTTAAATCTTCATTTATCACTTCTCTCCAAGTTTTCTTCGGTGTGCCCCTTCTATAAACTTCTTCATATTTCAACTTTTGCACTCTTTTCAGTTAACAAATGTGTTCTCTTCATTCAATGTGCCCGAGCAACTTCAATCCTCATCTTTCACGCACACTTTTATCCCTTCAAGAGCGGACAAGTTCCCACCATTGATGTAATGTTTTGTGCTGGTTTGAAAGATCTTATTTTCTGTACTCTTTAATCATTGCTAATTATTGTGCATGAGTTTAAAGTCTTAAAAAGAAAGACACTTAATTATTTAGATCTGCTAAGCAGAAAAATAATTTTTAAAAACTAAGAGGCGGCAAGCCTGGAAAAAAAATTTGGGGGGAGCTACTGATAGGATAGAGAGCAGACTATATCATAAATTGCACAAAATTTAGAATTTCATTTACATCAATCGAGAAATTCAAGGAGTTGTTCTTTTGAAAAAAGAGAATTTTCGCACACTTTTGAAAGTATTAAGCATGAAAATAAATAAAATGGATTTAAGGCTATTAATTTTTCCCACCATATGATATTTTTCTTTAGATGCAGATTCTTTAGAAGAAATTTAATTCAAACAAACTCAAAGGTTTGGGAAAAACAAATATATAATTTTATTAATTACACTGAATAAAATAAAAGTAATCATCATTTTTTACGCTTTAAAAAAACATCTTTTTTTGGTAGATTTTTGAGTGACCATCCAAGGGAGAGTAGAGGGATCTGTAAAAAGAAGGAAAAAAAAGAAAAAAAAAGTTAGCAAAAATCACAAAAGAAACTCTCCCTTTCTTTTTATACCTTCTACCAAATCATTAATACCATCTATTTGGAAATAAAAAAGTCTAATGTGTCATAACTACAATATATGCATATTTTGAGCAAAGAATTTTGGGGTTGCGTGATTAAATCTCGCAAGAGATTTTAATGCTGAAGATTTACGTTGTGACAAAATGTTCAAGGAAAAAAATTATTAAAAATAAACGGAAAAACAACGATTTTTTTAACGTAACTAATTAATTCTATTGAAATTTTGTCACGCTCCGCGAGTTCTCAACAAACAATATATATGTATATGCGCACACAAAGACATTATTAGTGAGGAACACGAGATCAGAGTAAGGATTGAGGCGAAGTTTGCTTTTAACAATCATATTTATTCGCTCAGCATTTAGTCTAATAAAGGAAGAAATTGCCAATTAAAACATATAAAATGAAATACTTACTTCGAATTTAACAGAAAACATGTGTGAAGAAAAGATGCAAAGAGAATCAGCCATCATCATCCCCCTGTTGACGCGTGTCAAAGGGCGAGACTAGTTCTTGGCTGATGGCCTTAAGCAGAGTCTTGGAATTGATCATGTGATCACACGCAACCAAATAAACGCTATCCGGGTCTTCGTGGGACGCGATGAAGCGAATTGCAGACACTTCTGCATAAGTCAGGCCCCCCACGAAAAAAATGAGGAAAACAGGAACGCTCCCTTCAGCGTCACTCTTGGATGACAGATCGCTGCGCATGGGGTCTTGATTGGGATTTTGTGTTGGAGTCGTGTAACGCGAAGACATTGACGATGAATATGAATGAGAAGAGCCGAACACGACAGTGCTTTCCTGCGTCTTTAAGAAGGGAAGGGCCAGAGGAGATTTCGGAAATTGGACGAGAGATGAACGAATCAGAAAAGACGAGAGAGATTGGGTGTAGTGGAAGAGCGGATGCTCTGGCAAGAGACTTTGCAGAAGCTTGGACCCTGAGGAGTTGGGGTTGTTTTCGGGGGAGATAGTGGGGCAGGTTGGGGGCAATGCTTGCATCACTCTGATGGATAATGGAGCGTACATGCTGAAAGTATAGGATATGTCGTTTGGCTGTTTCTCGTTCGTGTTCTCTACGATCAACTTAAGGAGTTTGCATTTGGCGCTGAACGATTTCTTCTTGGAGGCAGAAGATTGCGAGATCGGATTAGTGGATGATGATGATGATGATGTGATATCATCGTGTAAAATGTGGCACTTGATCAAATTTTGCATCGTTAGAAAGTGCTTGAAGCCGTAAACGTGAACAACTTCTCTGATGTAGCTTTGCAAAAGGGTAACTTTAAGGCCGTCGTTTACAAAGCACTGAAGACAGATTAATCGCATAACTTCGGAAATAGCTTCGCCCTTAGTCAACATTTCGTCGATTCGGGGATGAAAGCAGTCGGTGTTAATGCGAAAGAGAAGTTGTTGTTGAATGCCGAGTCCTTCTTTGAATTCATCTTGAGCAACGTAAGACTTCATCGCTTCGGTCAACTTCGTAAACCGAGACAACGACTGCTTCCGAGCACTCAGTTCGGGCAGCTTTGCAACAAACGCTTTCACTTCTGCAACCGATTTCGCCTGCTTTCTCTCCTCAAAGTCTTGGGAAAGAGATTTTATCGTGGCGTTCAGCACAGGAGGCACCGCATTAAAGTTCCTATCCCTGATATTCGCGTATATAGAGTCCTTTGAACAAAGAGACAGCATTTTCACACTTTGACTGGAATTTGAAGAAGCTTCCGCCTGTGAAGGTGTAAACGAAGTTTGATTGCTTGAATCCATCTTTTCATCGTTAAGGAGTGTGTTGATATCGACTTTTGATTGGTTGTTTTTGATTCCATAAATTTCATCGATCAAGCCCTCATATGTTAATTGAGTAAGCAGAGGAGTTAAATAATCTACGCTCCTGTCAATCAAAATAAGAGTATTAATCGAACCGTAGGAAAGAGGAGAATTATGTTCGTTACCATATGTTGCGCTGCAATGGCCCAGTTCCTGGGATGAGTACTTTAAAAAGAGTTCTGCCACTTTCTTGCCAATCTCTCCTTTGCCAGTTATGTGAGGAATAACGCCAAAAATCTTTTGGAGAGAAAGCAAAGCTTGGCATATCTGGTAAACAGGCGTGACTTGGTCCTTTTCTACGTAAAAATTTCGTAACGTAGTATCGTTGTGCATGGAAAGCAGATCAAGGTCCAGGGGGAAAGTGTGGACCCTCAAACTAGTTATCGAGGTGAAGGTGGAAATGAATCCGGATGCTTTGATCACATGCTCGCAATGTGTGCATTTTTCAGGGACAAAAGCGATATGATAATCTTTCGACAATATCTCCGCTCCATCTTCTCGTGCCAGACCGCACAAAATCGCTTGCACCAAGGCCACCACGGGCCTAATAACGAAGAGAATGCTTTGGACAGAGGTTGTGGGCAGTTTATATTCATCGGGACACGATTTAGGGAGGTAGAACATGCGCTTAACATTATGATCTTGTAGAAGAGACCATTCAGCAAATAGACCAAATGCCCCAGCTAAAGCATCATCCCATATGATCGCTTTACTTCCGTTGCAAGCGTCAATCACGTCTAGAAAAAGTTTTTTGTTGTTGTCACGGATGAGGGTGAAATCATTCAAACTTTTTCTAGAATGAAGCTTCATCTCAAAAACTTTTAAAGATGTTGATCTAAACAAAAGGTTATTAAAAAATCCTCATTTTGATATAAAAGCACATCTTTTAAATCCAACGCCTGAGTTTGAATTTTCGTCTAGAAGCTGGCTTTGACTCTTGTTGGTCATGGGTTCGAACCTCAGAATCCCCAATTTAGTGTCAATAATCTTGATGAAAACACTTCGCGATGGTAATGCATCAAAAAGTTATGATCGCCTTATGGTTTATTTAATTATCGCAGCAACACAGAAATCGTAAGCGTCTTGTTAGAGAACTGTTTCATAGAATTTATGAGAAATCTTTGTCAGGCCGTTGCTTTGTAAAAAAAATCTAACTCCCTTGGGAGCATATGCTTCGTATTAGCTCAGCCAGAATACCCTTTATTTAATTGGTTACCGTATAACTGTTCTAGATTTAGTGTTTTAGATTTAGTTTTTGTTCTATTTTTATTGGCTGAAATTTTATCACCTTTAGCTGGTATCTTTTTCCTACTTCAATATTCCCATGTAATATTTGATAAAATCAAGAATTAACTCGAAATTGCTAAAAACAGGTTATTTAAGATCATTTTCAAGCTTTTTTTTATTATAAAAAATACGATTCAAAATTACGTAAGGAAAAAACCAAACTACAAAAAATCTGTGAGTTATAAATAGATTTATCAAGTTAAAGCTTATTACTTGAGTGGGAAGATATTCTTCCAATCAATAAAGTTGTGTGATTCTGATTTGTTTAGATTTTAAAGGAATCATTAATTAGAAATTTAAAAGAATCATTAATCAATAAAAATAAGTTGATCGAAAGTCACAGTCCAGTTTATACAATAGTTTGCATGAAAAGATAATCATATATTATCTTCAATCCATTCAAAATAATTCATGAAGTTTATTTTCATAAAATTTTTAAGCAAAAATTTATAAAAATTTTGGTCGAATGCAGATTTACCATCATCGTTATGGAAAGTTGACTAATATTTTCTAAAAACTGCTCCAACTTAGTACACAAATTTGTGAAAATTAACCAAAATTTGTATAATTATTCAGAATAGATTACATAATTTTATGCAAAAAGTTGAGTGCTTAAAATTTCAAATTATTGTATAAATTATGCAAGACTCAAGCTACACATAGACGAACTCCATACACACAAAATTTCTTTATAAATGTTGCCCTTAGCTAAAGCAAATATAGGATTTGAATTTAAGCAAAATAAGGCAGAATATACCGCACGCAAAAGCATCATATTTGAAAGCCATGCTAACATAGCAAATTTCCTGACTTTTCAAAAAAGTGGCAGCCGTGATATATCTAATTCGATGTTTTAGAATTTTGTTTAACAAACTGCATTATTCCTAATTAACTTCCTTAATCGTCTTATTAATTGCATAATAATATAAAAAACAGAATTCTGATTGTCTAAAGAATATTGGAGGCATTTATTGGAAAGGTAAAAAAACATCAAGGAAATTTTTTTGATAAGCTTTAATTACGTTGTTACATTTCAATTTCAGTTTAGCGTTTGAAAATACGAAATTTCTTTTCTGAAACGTAACGCAGGCCATCACTGCTATCAAGTGTTTAAATGTCAAAAGAAAATCTGTGCAAAGAACTCATTCATTTGATTGAAAATGGCGATAGAGAAGAAAATTCAACTGAAAAGATGAAAAACTTGATTAAACTTTTCATTGAATAATTAAGTTTTACTTCCAAGCTCTGATGCTGGCAAAACGTGTCTCTCAATTTAATCAATTGGATCGCACAATAAATTTTAAATTCACTATAACTAAACAAACACGTTCTCAGCATAGCACTATCATTGGTAACTGTTTAGACTCTTCTTTGAATTTCAAACCTAATGGTGTTCTTCTGTATATCCTCATTTTTCTATTTTTGCATCACTTGATTTCAAATACATCAATAAGTCTCGTAACTTTAAAAAAGAATGAACAAGCCATTAGAATATTTTGAAGGTCATCTTTTGACAATATTTATCTCTATTCGGATGATGCCACTACATCAATTCCTTTAGAAGACTCCAAATTCTCAAAAAACGGGCAAATCTTAATTTTGGTTTTCTTCAGATTCTCTGTAGTTGAATCTAGAAAAGGTGAAGTCATCTGCTTCTCAAATCCTCCTATGAGGTGCTTCCAGACAAAAATATTGATTATGAAGATGAATTCAATTCTTTAGGTTTGATTGCAGACAAGAGATTAAACTCAAAATCACACTGTAATTGTCTTCTTGGCGAGTTGAGTACTGTGATTGGTCAGTTGAAACAGCTACGTAGTATTCTGTATGTTGATATTTAATCCTTTTTTGCCTCACTTACAATATAGCTTCATTAATCAGAGCTATGCAGCAACTCACAGAGTTTACACTTCTGAGAAAAAGGTGTTGAAGATTGTTTTCAACAAAGACTTATATTCCCATTCTTGAAACTTATTTCTTCAAAAGATAATTTTCACGTTTGGCCATCTCTACTTCAAGGGCTTGTTCCTTATTTTTGTTTAAACTCAACAATAACGTATTACCTTCTGTAGTCTCAAGATGGGCTTTATATAATCATCAAATTGGGGAATATTCTTTGTACACTCCTACCCAAATTCCAGGAAAAAATGGCACAGTTGAATAGAAAATAAGGTGGAACGTTTATTTGATAATATTCAAAGTAATACTATATCCTACCCTTTTAAAAAGTAATCGTAGAAAATATCATCAAATTAGAGAAAGTGTGCGTGACTATTAAGCTGTATATTTGTATAGTGATCACAAAATTCAATTATAGTGCGACTCGAAAAATATATAGGAATGTCAGGACGAAGAAATATAAATTTATTGTCAATTTTCAATTGCTGTTGACAAATCTCTGAATCATATGAAGAAAAAAGCGATCAAATTCGATGATTGCATTTAGAAAATCATTGGACTACATAACTTGGGAACCAGATTCACAATGATTTTTATTTTGTGATTGCATTTCTTCCTCAAATCGTCGCTTACTAATTTTTGAAAGCAATAAGGCTTAAACACCTGTTTCTTTGATTTATGCTTTAATGGAATATAAATCTCCACTTCCATATAAAGAACTTTTTCAAGCTGCTTACAACCAGTTTTCAGAAATGAATACTTATTCTTCTTTTTGGGAAAAGAGTTGTTCAAGTTTAAATACTATTTTTGTCATTTGGGTTGATTTTATCCCTTGACACAAGGTACTTAGAAAAAGTTCAGAAACTTGATTAAACAAGTGAGTATTCCACGTATAATTTAAAAAAAAATGGTTGGGATTTTTTACCCATATATGATGTTTAGATAGGCTGAGAATCTTTAAGAAAATTGACAAATATGCTATAGTATATATCCTATTTGCAGTTAATTATAATTTATTACTTATTTGAATTATTAAATGGGCTAAAAAATAAAAAATTGGCAAAATATTTATTTTAGTTCTAAAAAGGCTGCGAGTATTTAACTAAAAAAACGATGAATTTCACCGTACAAACTCCACCTTAATATCATGCAAGATAAGAATGAAAAGATCTGAATCTGTGCCACCCATGGCTCAATTCTCACTTTGTTTGTAGTAAAGTTAAATAAAAGCTGGATTTATTTCAGTGATTTTTACTTTTTGGAAAAAATGTGCCATCGAACTTTATTATTTTTCGTTACTCCAATGATACAATTTATACATTATCATATCAGGAAATCGAATCTTCGAAGTATATCTGTTTATATACTTATATTTAAAATAACTGTCTTTGATAGTGAAGTTAGTAAAAAAAATCTTTGAATTTATATACCATATACTTGGTGTAATAAATAAGCTATTCATATTATGTAAATGTTTATCTATGCTTTCAATTATTGCATATTCTTTTAATCTCTTAGGATCTTATTTTAAATGCTAGTTTTTCTAAATATTTATTAACATATATTTAAGGGTAACCTACCTTAAAATTATGTATTATTATTTCAATATCAAAAAAGAGAAAACTTGCAAAAAAAATTATTCCGAAAAATATATCAAGCCTATTGTATAGGACGATAGATTAGTATTTGTTTTTCAAAAATAAAATAAAATTTAAGAGATAATTAAAATTTGAATATAAAGTAATCTTTACACTAGGTTTCACATTTCCAAATTTAAATTTCACGAATCGAATTTTTTATTATTATTTTTGATTAGAAAAGGAATAAAATTAAAATTAAAAAATAAATAATTTTTATCTTTGATTTTATATATTTTAAATTGCAATTAATCAGCAGAATGTCTAGTAGTAAATGCATATGGATTTAGTGATTCTGTATTCCATTCCCTATCGTGTTATCAAGTTATGGAAGAATATGCTTATCTTTGACAAATAGAAAAATAAATAAGCTTTAAAATAATACCATTATTTAAGAAAAACGTTGAATGATATTCGATGTATGTGTGTTTCCTTTTTTCTTTAATAATTTGATCACGAATTTATACTTGATCTAATTAAAATAAAAGCCGTTTTAAAATATTACTCTGTTATAAGTTTAGAATGTGTAATAATAACAAAAAAAAATTCCAAGAAAAATTAAAGTTATGTATGGATAGTGTAATTTGAAAGACTCATGAATTTGCCAGAATTGAACTAGAATTTGCTAATGTACGAGAAAGACTACTTATTATTACAAAGATTTATGAATTGGTTCCAATGTAACTTTGGTCTTAACAAAAATTCAAATATTGGTACATTTCATGAAAAACCTTAAAGAAAGATGACATTTTTACCATTTTGTGTGATGTATAGTGTTTCACATGAGTCTTTGTATATATGATGAATCTTCCAAAAAATAAAGATACAAAAAACACAAAAGACTATTCTACAAATACTCAATTTATGTTTAACAAATTCAATGCATACTTGATAATGATAGTATCCTTAGAAAGATTGAACATTCTTTCTTTTACCATTAGATTCAAAAATTAAGACTAAAATCGTAGTGATAAAACTAAAACAGGTTTAATTTAAACTGTTTTAAATTTATGTCTTTCAAAAAATAAATTGTTTCTAATTCTGAACTTATTTTTTTGTAGTCGCGATGTTTTTAAGTCAAAATGAAATTAATTCTTTACAAAATGATATTTAATTGATATAAAATCAATTGAAAAAGCAAAAAGACTAAATCCAACCCCAGCATCGGTTGTTCAGTTATGCTCATCTTATGGGGAAGTAACAATCCGAGTGATAATAACACATGTGCATAACAATAATATTATAAGGTATAAAATATAATTATAACAAATATAAAAAATTGTAAAAACTGGACACTTTATTGCTGATTTTGCTGACTAGTTTCTGAGTATAAACTCCTTTTCCAAAGCAAATATATAAAATAAAATAGTGAATTAGATAACGTTGAACCTGAAGTTTTACTTGCAAAACTTCATATATATGGTTTCGATAAAAACAGTACCTCATTTCTTCACTCGTACTTCAATGAACGAAAACAACAAGTGTGCTTAAATGGAAATATTTCTGAATTATTGAATACTGAAAAGGTATACTTCAAGGTTTGCTTCTAGGTCCATTATTCTTTTCAATATATTTCAACGATTTACAAAATTCTTGTAATACATGTGCTTATTTATTTTTGCTGATGACACAACTCTGCTATTTTATCTGAATGATAATATTATTGTTAAATATGGAAGCTATGAAAACTATATCAACGCAAATCTAACTTTTATATACACATGGTGTTCAAAAAATTCGCTGTCAATAAATCAAAGTCCAAAGGAAAGTTCTTTTCCAGTAAACGAAATAGATATTGTTTCAACAATCTTGATCTTGATTGTCGATAGTTTCAATCTAGTAGGCCTTGTTGTAGATAATAACCTAAAATGGAATATAAAATTTGTTTCAACGAAAATTAGTTATGTTATTGGATTAATAAAATATGTAAAAAATATACACTAATTCTAATAAATAAAGCTTTAATATTACCTTATTTTATTTATAGTTTGATCAATTCGGGTTACACTAAATTGAACCGCCTCAGAATATTACAGAAAAAATCAGTGAGACTTATTTTTAACCTACCTTACTTTTCCCATACTGGTGACAAATTTTTAAAGTATACCGATTCTCAAGATTGATGATATGTGCATACATCAACTTATAAAATTTATACATAACTTTGTGAATGGGAAATTACCTACTTTTTTTCAATCATGGTTTGAAATCTGTTCAGATAAACATAGCTATAAACAAAGGGGGATAACAATTTTGTTATTCCTTTTACAGAAATCCCAAATTTAAATGTTTTTGAGGTTCCGAGCCATCAGTCACTGGAGCTAACTACTTTGAAATGCCCTACTTAAATCAAAAAATAACTACTTATTCTACCTACATCAAAAACTTTTTGAATATATAACATAACTCATGTTATTCAAATTGCTTTTGTAGAGAAAGACTTCTTGATTGTTTCGAACAATTATGAAAAGCACTTTTCTCTTTATTATTTAACACAAGCCACATTTTCTGAAATTATGTTCATTTACATTTTTGTTTATTTTCTCTTTCATCATTGTAACCCATAATATTCTATTATTAAACAAATTGTAAATTCTTTTTGATTTTTATAGTTTCTATCTATAATCTTAGAGGTTTTCTAACAACGGTCGAATGGCTTTTGGAAATCTGTTGCAATCAAGGGAATTAAAGATTTTCATATTATCAATTGCTTGCTATAATGTTATTTCCTTTTTGCCTGTTTAATATAATTGAAATAAATCCTTCTTCTTCTTCTTAAAGCAAAACCAAAAAGATTCGGTCCAACATTAAAAATAAGTTATAGACTACAATATAACATTTACAATGCATATTTATATTTTCAATATAAAAGTAACCTGTACTCGATGAAATTTACCAAACGATTCATAAAAAATCTTTTTTTGGAAAAAAGAAAAATAAAACATTAAATTTAACAACGAAAGGGTTTTAAAAATATTTTTGGACAAAGTATGAGTATTTCTTGTTTTAATATATGATTTACCATGCGTTTTTACAATTGGAACTTAAAAATAAAGTATGATCGTTGAAAGCAAATTCGCCATAGTCACTAGAATTTTTATTCCCCTTTTTCTAGGCTTATAATTTGCCGAATAGCAGTCACCTTTAACATTGGGTGTTGTAGTTAATTTACTAGTTTTGGTAAAATTGTAAAACCAAATCAGATTTCGAGCAGATATGCTAGTATATGAACGTTCGCTTCTGATTTTTATAGACCTTTCAGTAAGAGATAAGCTAGATGGTTTACAAAGCTATTCCTGACTTTTTTGCAACATATGGGAAAGTTCTTCGATTAGCTGTCATAATTACCTAGCTGTTATTAGCAGGAATGTGGAGAAAATTTGTAAATATCAATATTGGCCATCATCTCAAAGCCTTATATATAACAGCTAAACTTTCGAAGAATCTTTTTTAAAACGTTTACCCCAGATGTATATTTGTTGTAGTCTAACATTTTTGTAGTGGTTTTTTATCTAAATGTATCAATTCTTGAAAAATATAGTCTCACACCACATAAACAGGCTTAAATTATTTTTTGGGAAACAATATTGTGTTAATTAAATCATACTTTTATATCCAGTCAACCGGATAATTTTTAGGTATGAAAGCCGTAGAACCTGTGACATACATATTCTATTGTTGCTAACTCTAAAATTGATGACAATTTTCGAGAAATTTGTTCTAAATGCATCTTGCCGCTATTGAATATTACCTATATCTTTTGAATTCCTAAATGTGCTAACCATATTCTCGGTGAAGAAAAGATTAAGATATTTAATTTCATATTTTTTGGCATTACCTTTGGAAAAAACTTTGTTTCTTGAAGATCTTTTTTGGCATAAAAAGGTGATTATAGAAGAGGCGTTGAAAATTACTCTTTATTGAAATTGAATAACGCTTCATTATTGTTCAATTACAAAATTCGTAAATTCAGATGACTCCTTCATAACCTTTCATCTTCACATGAACGCTACAACTATCAAAAGCTATAACAACACCCAAAACGAAACACCAGACACTGGTTCACGTGTCTCAACACTATCAACAACTCAGCTGCATTATCTCTCAATTATCACGTTTTACATTCCATCTTATCCTTAACTTCAATCACTCCATTTTCAAAAGAAGACACAACTATTTCTGGACACCCGAACTGAACCTGTTAAAAAAATTAAAGGGCATCATCAAAATCTTAAAAAAATTCCCCATCCCTTCAACCATCTTTATCCACTCTGCTGCCTAAAAGAATACACACCGCAAATACTAAAAAGGAAAACTTTTTTACTGCCCCTGATTCAATACTTCCCTGCTCAACCGAATATACCACCTACTATAACCCTGCATTTCTATCGTCAATCTTTCCTTCACACTCGAAACTTCCACAATATAATTTGAGAACAGATATCATATCCAAAATCCTACCCTTCCTCGCATCACACTAAATGAATTAAACACAGTAGTAAATTATCACAAAACAAATTCTCAATCTAGCTTCGATCTTATCTCACCCAAACACCTTAAGAATCAATAATATCTACTTTATATTTTCAATGCATGCCTTCTCACATTTTCCTAATATTTGAAAAATTGGTAAGTTTACGCTCATTCCTAAACCCAATAAAGATTCAAGCTTCATTCAAAATTGGTGACCAATCACTCTTCTACGCATTCTAGGCAACTTTTAGAAAAAATCATTTGCAAACGACTAGTCTACTATGTTTTTTCCCGTAACCTCATCCATCACACGCAATTCCCATACCTTCCTAACAAAACTACAGAAACTGCTCTATCTCGACAAACTAAGAACGTCGACTCATCTCTTTCTTCTCAGAATACTTCTTCTACAATTTTCCTAGACATGGACAACGTTTTCAATTCAGCTAAGCATTCCGTTGATAAATTTCAAACCGCTTTCTCATCTTCCAACATCGGGCGGCCTCCATTTGCATGCATAAGTTAACCCTCTTGACACCCCAAGGAGCATGTATCTCCGATATGCTATGGCTACTTCTCATAGACCCTCTTCTCTTTTCATCGCCAAGATCTTCTAAGACGCTGCCATTTTTTTCATAATAGATCACCCACCAAACTCTTTTCTTTTCTCTTATAAAAAACCCCCCCCCACCCCTAACCAAAAAAAACAAACCCCCCCCCCCCCCAAAACAACCCATAACACAAAACAATCCCCCCCCCCCCCCCTTATATCCACACCCCCCCCCCCCCCCCCCCACCCTTCTCCTTGGGCGAGCGGGAAGGGGAAGGGTGGTAAAACTTACTTAATAAAAAAAAAGTTAGGATTTTTTTTAAAAAATTCTATTGGTAGTGGAAATTTTTATCGAAAAACATTATTTAGTAGAAGTCTTCTTAGATTTTTATTAATATGACATTGAAATGATGAATGCTTGAGTAGAATTATACATTAAATTTGGAATTAAAAACAAAAAAGGTTCATAAAGTATAGAAGTCATGGATAAATATATATCCACCTTGATTTTATACTCTTTTATAACACTGAATGTTAAAACATGTACAAGGAAATCGAAACAATCGCTAACGCAAAAATGTATTCTTATCTTTGTCGTTAAATTTCAAAAATTTAGCTTCGTTGTCGTTATCCCAACTCAATTCTAAACTTTGGACATGTTAACGTTTTTATTTTTTATATGCTAGCCAAATCCAATTTTATTAATATTTAAAATTTTTAGGAATGGACGTTTTCAAATTTTAGCATGAGCCCTTGCACCATAAGAACACCAATTTTAAATTTGATGAGTCAAAATTAGGAGCGTGATATTTTATTGTGAATTTATCACGGATTTAATTGTAAAAAGATGCTGTTTTTTCATTTCAAATGAATAGATTAAGTGTGTATAAATCTATTCAGTTTTGACATGTATATGAATGAAATAAAGAAAATTAGGGAACTGTCATACCAATATTCGAGACTGCAAATTGTGAAAAGTTTTAAAAACAAGAAGTTTCAGAGCTATAATAGATATTTTTTTACAAAAAATTTTAATAGATAGAGACTTAAAAGTGGTCCACCTAATTGAGGAAAGAATTATTTCAGATAATAGAATACGTAAATAAAAATAATAATCGTTTTAACCGATAGGGTCCAGCCCGAGGTTACAATGATGGATGAAACAATTTATTCAGCTCTTTTCTCCATTCTTGTCTGTTATGCTCTTGCCCAACTTTTAGTCCTCTTTTTAACAGATCTTTTTCAATCATATTTTTCCAAGTTTCTTCGTGAATTTTTTTAATAAACTCTTTTTTGGGTCTTCTCATTATGTGGCCGAACCACTTCAATCTTTGTATTCCAATTGCGGAATTGATTTTATTAACATCGCAAAGTTTTCTTAATTCTTCATTGTTAACTTTTGACTTAAAATTTTGCTTTGTAAAGGTTGCAACATTCTCATTTCAGTAGTGTTTAGTTTTCTTTTTTCTGTTTCTTTTAAAGGACAGTTTTGACTTCCATTAATAAACTAGATGTAACGCAGCTTTTGTATAAATAATCTAACAATTTTAAAGAAAAACTTTGATTACACAAAATACTACTTAAGGATTTAAATCTTAGGTTTTCTAGAGAGTTTTCAATACTTCCAATGTTATTTAAAACCTCTCCTAAACAACAGAATTTATTTACTTTCTCTTCTATATTTTCTTCTTCGGTTGAGTTAAGGGGTTCCACATTTAAGCAAGTGTTGTAATTAAAAGTTAAGACTTTGCACAAACTACTTTTGATATGAGTACATTTTTTATGCACCTATTTATTACAGCTTACACAAAGAATTGAGTTCCTTTGAACTCTTTTACCCCAAGGATATATATATATGACTCTACAAAATATGTCAGCGGATAAGATCTCACTCATATCTTCTTGAACTATATCTCTAAGAATTTCGTCCATGATAACGTTAAAAAAAAGGGCTTGATGCAAACCTATCTCTATTTCCAATTTCTTAGAGATTGAATTGTCTATTTTGACATGTGTATCTTTGCTTTAATATAAACTCATCACAGCTTGATCGTGTACAAACGTTATTACAAGAAGCTCTAAAGTCAACGTTTAGAGTTAAGAAGAAATGCAATGTATACTGAGGTGGCGTGAAAGCTCCAAACAGAAGCTATAAGCGAGTGATCTAGGAGCTGAAGTAGAGAAAATATCAGGTAAGGCAAATGGACCTATTTAGTGGTTGTGATATACTCGCAAAACAAATTGTGGAGACATAAAAGAAAGGCTGTTTGGGAATAAAATGCTATGTTAATGTTTCTATTCTAAACAGAGATACAAAGACATCTGCACAAGATAAATTGAAGCAGGGGATAGTAGGAATCAATAAAAACTAAAGAAAACTATTTTGGGTGAGGAATATAAAGAGCAAGTCAATAAGTTACAGTAAAAAAGGATGCTATAAAGAAGATATTGAAACGAAAGATCACAGAACTGACTGCACCGAAGAAAAATCACATAAAGAATGCAAGAGAATTGAAGAAGGTTAACAAGCCCAAAATAAGCGAAAACTTACATCAGGAGTCATTGGCACTACCAAACACAAAACTTTGCCAGCCTACCTATATATGTAAATCTTTGAAGCTTTTACAAGAAAAACATTACCTATCAGTCATCAGACAAGTTGAGATTTGATATAATAGTAAATCAGATGAAAAATAAAGTTTTTATTAAACTTTGAAAAATGATGCCTTTGAATGATCGTATATATATATATAGTTTTCGGAATTTTTTAAAATCACTTGACATTTTATCATTATAAATTACTCATCACACCACTTTGCAAACTTCATCAAATTTTAGTCATGTCACCATACCATCCTCCAAATATTTTAACGAGAAACAATCGTTCCAATTCGTTAATGTACGAATGATCATCATCATATAGCGAGGCCTCTACGGTTTATAAATTATAGTTTGTTGAGTGTGCTGCACTGAACATTTCACACCCTGCTATCGATTTATGCGAGCTACGATATAGCGCGACTTACTGATTATATTACACTTATAGATATAAAATATATGCGCATAAGTGAACGCATCTACGTTTGTTTATGTTGCATAGCTTCAAGAAAACCGTTAGTAAGCATTTTTAGGTGAGTACTTTTTATTTACACTATAGCAGGCAAAGTTTACTGTTTTTTAAGGAATATTAAAAGAAGAAAAATTGAATATTATTACTGGGCAAGTCAAAGCAAAACTCTGAAACAAAGCAGAATTAGATCATTTGAAATACGAAAAAATGGTAAAACTTATCTTTCTCAACAATTCAAAAGCTTGAATAAAATTAGGATTCAACTGTCATGTTAGGCGCAATATAGCGGTTAAATCATGATTCACTTTTAAAATTAATCTATTCATTGTGCATAGGGTAAGATATAGGATACATATCCTCAAAAATAATAAAGATTTCATATCAAAATCATTACCAATAGGAACATCATACCTATGGAAATTTGTTAATGCATGCTTGCAGAGCTTATAACCACAATTTATATTGACATAAAATGGAATAGCATATTCCTTCTAGAAAACTTAATTCCTTACCCATTAAAACTTATACCTTATTCCTTCTTCCAATGATGCGTCCTTGACAGATTCACTACTGTGTCTTCTGGAAATAGCAGAATATATGTGAAAAATAAGTAATAATTTATTTGAATAAAATGATAATTCTTCTTGTTATTATTACTATGAATTGTTTGGAATAAAATAAGAAATGAAACGTGTAAATATTGGAACAGGCATCATACAAAGACAATATTATATTAGTGAAATAAAAGCTATCCCTAAATGCATTATGCAGGTGATAACATATGTGCATACATGTAAATTTCCAAGTTGATAAATTTTATCCGCCATCAATCAATATGTTTATAATCAAAGATTTCATTTTCTCTCTAAATAAAAAATATGGATCGCGGTAAAATAAACAAATTTTTATGCTTGAATACGTTAAAATAAAAAGTTTTAAATAAATAAAATGATTTTTTCGCTTGAAGAACAACTCTTTTAAAGAAGATGCCCAAGACAGAGATTACAATTGAAGAGACGGACGAGATGAAAGAGATAACATCCTTTTTACAACATGACGATGGTTGTTTGTTGCGTTGATTGAGAAGAATTAGGGCAATCAGCATACGAGTGATCAAAAACTAAAATAAAAATGAACTGATGATGATGATGATGATGGCGTTGTGGTATGAATAAATTTTGATATGTACAATTTTTGGCAAAATGCACAAACTTCAATGATGAATTTTTGGTCTAGATCTTTTTTATTATAATTCACACACTTTGAATAGTGAGATTGTTGACTGATATTATTAAAGTCAATTTTTGATCGCTCTGGTGCTAACTTGAACACAAAAAGCTCTAAATTCAGCTTGTATTTGCATTCCCTTAAGTAGAGGCAATGTGTCGCAAAAGACATTTTGTTACAAAGTATTAAAAAATAACCTTTTTTTTTCAGAATGATTATCATAAAATTTTGCTGACAAAATAATCAATCACAAGGCAATATTAGGGAGTATCAGTTGCCCTCACTAACTCAAAAAACTCGCAACCTTATTTATTTACAGTATCTATACTTTTTATAGCTAAAAACTAAAGGAAAATTATTTTTATCAAAGTTTACATTAGGCACACTTTTATATAAACTTAGAGTATTAATAATATTTCACAAAATCAACTTTCTGTAAATAAAAGATCAGAAAAAAGATATATATTATTTTACTATTTTTAAACAAAAGTTAAACTTTTAAAAACCAATTATAATTAGACTTAGGTAAGGCATCTCTACTGTTTTGAACGACTTATAAAACTTGCTGAAAAGTTTCCTCTTCTTTTGATAATAATGGAATGTAATCTGTACAAAGCTTCACTCCTCGCTCTGCCACATCGATAACATTATCAATGGAAGAACATCCGAGAATCGTAGCCAACCAAAGTAGAAATATTTTGACAGTTTTTCAAAAAGTTCAAAGTTGGAAAAATGATGCATTCAATTTCCAATTCAGTCTTTGCTGGCTTTTTTGTTTAAGATTTTTTATGATTGCGCATTTTATTGAAGTTTCCAGTATGTCACTAAACGAGCTAATTGGAACAAGTTCTTCTGTTAAATACCAAAAATGTCGAGTTATGAGCAGATGTAGCACAAAGAGTGTCAATTTCTTTATATCTATAAAAAGCATTAAGATTAATTAATCTTCTCTAATGAAATGTTTTGACTTTATTTGATTACAGAAGCTTGCAACTTCATTAATCATTTCCAGGAATTTACGATCAAAAAGTGAAAAGTCAGACTTAAATCTTTGAAAAAGAGAAACGTTAGAACTCCTTGATGGTTCAATCTTTAGGGCTTTACAGACATTGGTTAAAACGATCTCTCCAATATGATGGCAACAAGCAAACCACAATAAAGGTTTTTTCAGCATTTTTTAAAGTGAGACACATGTTCCTGTTTTTATATCCGTATTACAAGGTGGTGTATTAAAGACAATTCCTCTCACAGCATTTTGGCAGTTCCATTTTTCTAATAACTCCACGCATGCTTTAGCAATTCCTTCTCCAGTTGGTTCTATAGTTTTCTTTTGTATTCTAGGAACACCCAACAGTTTAATACCACCACATCCTGAGATCAGAACAGGAATTCTATCTTCTTGGTCAGAATTTTGAAGTGTTTTCATAGTTTTACTATCCCAATGCAAAATAATTTTTGC
Organism: Nectonema munidae; assembly: GCA_030549495.1. Classification (NCBI taxonomy): domain Eukaryota; kingdom Metazoa; phylum Nematomorpha; class Nectonematoida; family Nectonematidae; genus Nectonema; species Nectonema munidae. The sequence continues at coordinate 785,322 of JAUIRK010000142.1, read as the reverse complement.
TGGGGGTTTCCAATTTACTTTTATTTGTCTTGCAATAGCGTTGCTTTCTGAAACTCGACTTCTTTGTGCGTAACTTGAACTTAAATTGACAGCATTAGGATTACCTCCACATTCTTCTATTATTTTCTTCATAGTTATATAAATAGACGTTGTCGAAAGTTTATTTCTAAAGTTTGATTGAACTAATGCTTTGGACTTCAAGATATCATGAGGAACAAAGAGATTTGTACCAGTTTTAACTTTTCTTTTGTGACTTCTTGATTTGCATATTTCGACAAAAGAAGCATCCTTCTCAGTTTCGTTATTTTCATTAACATTAAATGGCACACATGGTTTCGAAGACACAATACTTTTATTTGCAGACTTTAATCTGGCTTCTTCTAACTTCTTTTTGTGTTCACGTTTTCAATAGCATTATCTTTACAACTATAAGATCTCTTTCAGTCATCATACTTTTTATAACGTTTATGTCCTCTTGAATCGTTAATACTTCAACTTTTGATTTACTTTTTTCTTCTGTTCCATTAACGATATAATATTATTTGGCCAAAATACCATTGTGAGTTTGAGCTTATTTTGAAATATTTTTCAAATATATAGTTTATGTAATGCTTTCTTATTTCTTCTAGCACAATTTTAGAAGATTTTCTTTCAAGTTTCAAGTTTTTTGTAGAGATGGAGATTCGCAAATTTTTTTTAAATGATTTTGAACTTCTTGTCTTCATTTTTAGATTGAATAGAAAAAAATATATAAATATGATTGTAAAAAAAGTGTTCACTTTTTCTAAAATATAAAATCATAGTACTGAATGTTAATGATGATGTGCTTAAGGTAAAACTTATATTATCAACGCTAAATTTTATATTTATCTTTGTTAGTTATTATCGCTATATTTTTCAAAAGTTGAGCTTCTAAAATTATTTTTTAGGGCGTTTGATGCATGCTAGTATATATACTTGAGACTCTAACATTCGATCAGTTTTCTGGATTCTGAAAACGAGTTTTAGAACAATTCTTATTAGAAATGGCAAACTTTTTTTTACCTCAATTGTGAAATTGTACATTTTTCGTTGTTATAAATCATTTTTACCATGTAATATCGTATATCATCACTGACTTACTTTATTCTCAAATTCTTGCGCCATCATTTAAAAGTGAGGCGCTTGAATCAATTTAAATTTGAAAAAGAGAAGACTTAATCCATATTAAAAAATTAAATAATCTGGTTTCTCAAGTCTTAGTTAACTAAGCTCTGCTCCAAAAATGTTTAAAACGTGCTCTTTGTTTGTTATTTTCTGAAATTGTTACAAAATACGGATAATAATTAAAGAGGATTTTTGAGTAGCGCGTCAAAAGAGAGATTAATAAAAAGGAGACAAACCATCACAGCGATCGCAAAAGGAGCGAGTGACTCCTCGACTGCCATGATGCTTTGAATGATGTGCGATGGTAAAGGGACGATGAGTCGTTGTGATGCTACTGGACTCATCAGTGTCACTGGCAGAATTTTTCTTGCAGTCCTGGGTGTTGTGCAAGTCGAATTCTTCGCAAAAATCGCAGTAAAGGCGTAAACGCGGATTCAGTTTGGGATCATTCATCTCATCCACCAGAAGATCCATGGAGGCCGAGTTGCAAAAAAGACCGGAGTCAGGTGAGAAATCGTAGTACGCAGAGTCTATCTCTTCCAAAGATTTGATTTTCAGCTCCAGTTTCTGGTTCTTAGAGTGAAGGTCCGCAATCACAGAGTTCAAGAAGTTTACATCTGCACAAGCCGCATCTTCACCATCGCTTCTTCGGTCTGCCTCCGCCAAACTCACTTTATTTTCATCATCATCACTTTTTGAAGAACAGCTAATTGATGCTACGAATGGCAATTGCTTTGAAGACTCGAGAGAAACGGTTTGGATGTGGTTAAAATGGTCTTCCTTCTAAAATAAATTAGGATTCTTCAACATGATGCACTAAACATACTCAAATGAATGAGTGCAAGTTACAAGTCAAGTCACATCTTGGAACTAACTAACTAACTGCTAAAAAGTAAATAACTAAATATAAATATATTTTCAAGCGACATTTTTTTCTATATAAAATTATTTAAATTATTATCACTTTCTATAAATTTATATTTTATTGAAAAAAAATTAAAAATATTTTAAATAATGTTTACATTTTTTTTATTGAAATACAATCAAATTCCATATCATTAGGCGCTTACATGCTCCTCACGTGTTAGGGTAATAAGTCGCCAAGAATCATGCCGTGAAGTTTTGTGGGAACGTTGAAAAACATAGTTTCAATAGAAAGTTCAATTGATATCATTTTTAGACAATTCTTTATGGGAAGTTGAAATTATTGAAAATTTTGATGATATCGAATTTAAAGAAACTCACAATCTTTAAAAAAAATTCTTTCCCTAACAAATATCTTTGAAGCGAGTAAAAAAGTAAAGAAAGAAGTATATCAACAAGCAAAAAAAATGTTTCTAGATATAAATGTCAACACACTTTCAACTTCAAATGTTGAGGGTCGGCGGCCATGATCCCAGACATCCATTTCTTTTTGTCCTGAGCATGACATTCTCCCAATCCAATTTCGGCTAGCCTCTTTTGAAAGATGCTTTCAAATTGCTAACCATAACCTTACTCTTTTTTTCTAGCCTCTTCATTCTTCATATGATCTTTCAGTGAGACTCACATTATTTTCCTCAGCATACTCATTTCGGTTGTCGTAAATCTATTCGCATCTTTCTTCTTTAAACTCTAATGATTGCTTTGTTCTTTCCACTTAATCCAGCTAGTGTTTATTCTTGCTCCTACCTCTTTTGCATGTTGCACAATTCTTATGGCTTGCCAAATAAATTTGCGAGTTAATAAGAAAAAATAAATTTATTGATTTGCCAAATTTTTTTACATTTATTTAAGCCAGTTGTTTTCCTTTTAATAAGAAGTCACCACTGACCGCAGCACCAAATGACTAATCTCCATTTTAACAAATGCATCTTTTTCTTTCACCCCAACTCTTTCAACTTTTTCCCAAGTTACTTTTGGACGCTTTTTATGCCTTGTACAGATTTTAAAAATCCAGGCTTGCTTGCTTCGTCATTGTCTTTTCTCAGAGGATTTCTTTTTACAAAATCAACATCTTTCAAATTTAACTTTTCTTATCATGGCCCTTCTTCTACTTCAAGTCTTGGTTTACCGAGCTTCAGAATCGTAAATAATTGCTGCTCTTACACAAGCCTGGTAAATTTGCCCTTTTAGTTTATCAGCTAAATTTCTGCCATAAAAAAACAGAAGATAACTCATGAAATTTAAGTAATCTTAATCTGACATCTTCTTGTGACTGCAATTTCCCATCTACCTCAGCTGTTCAGTTCATCTCTAAGATAGCAAAAAAGCTTTACATTTTCCATACTTGCTATTTTGTACGATTTTCTATATGCACAACAATGATCTCATCTTCATCAAGACAATTTATGCAACAAAAATTTTAACATTTTTTCACTTGAATATATTTTGCATGGATCCACTTTGACCATTTGGTAGATTTAATAGAGTTTCTCACGACTTAATTTTTACAAATTACATAAAAATGTACTTTTGAAGTTCTTGTTTCTAGTTTTCTTCAAATGGACTTTAATGGCCTTGTTTTCAAAGTTTCCTTCCAGCTCTTGGAATGAAATAACCAAGTTATCTGCATTAAAAACATTTTTTGAAGTTAAAACAGCGACTACCAGAGCAAACAAAAGTGGTAACAAAACTTATCCTTGATGAATGCGAACAGTAACAGGAAACCTTGAGTGGAAAACATTACAGCGTTATACTCTTATGCGTGCATCTTGGTATAAAGATATTATAAACTTCACCAAACTTTCTGAAACCATTTAAGTACGCAAAGCACATTCTATAATAATCTGAGGAAATCGATCAAAAGCTTTTTCTAGGTCTATAAAACACATAAATAACCCCCTAACATTCTTGCATTCGCTACACAATAAATATGGCATCAATAGTGCTTTTCCCCTCTATAAATTCAATCTGCGTTTTGTCAACTTTAGCAATTTTTTCAACCCCTTTTCTAAAACGAATTTCATCTCCTTCATGCAGAAACTCCATTAGTTTCTCTCCTCGATATGAATCACGTTCCCTCATGTCGATTTTACATTTATAAATCGGTATGAGAGATTGGAATTTCTAATCCTCAAGCATTTCTTTAAAAAATAGGACATCGTTTGCAACCTAGTGAAGAGTTTCTATGTCGTGTTTTGACGCAGTAAAGTGTTCTTTCGAAAAACATGATGGGCCATTGGCATTTCCTTTTTTTATGCTAGTCAAAGCAGTTTTGATTTCTTCAGTCGTAATTTCAAGAAGTTGACACCTGCACAAGCCGCATCTTCACCTTTGCTTCATCGCTCTGCCTCCACCAGACTCACTTTATTTTCGTCATCATCACTTTTTGAAAGACGGGTAATAATTGATGTTACGAATGGTAATTGCATTGAAGTCTCGAGTGAAACGGTTTGGATGTGATTAAAATGGAAGAGAAGGAAAACTTCGTTAGAGTCAACAACACCAGCTAACTTATTTTCTGGATTCCAGATAATTTTTCCATACTTTTCCTCTATTCTTTTCATCAAATAGAGCACAAACATCTTTTGACTCATTTTCCATTATTTTAAGTTTGCACAAAATTTGATTTTGATACCTTTCGAACTTTGCCACTTCTTTCAACCCATTCTTTCAGAGCTTTAGCAATAACTTTATTTGCTTTTCTTTTTCTAGTTTCTTTTTATTCGATATAGCAGCATAAACTTCTTCATTCCCCCACCAAGTAACACGATGCATTGCCCTACCTTACTTACCACTAACTTCTTTTGCTGATGCAAGAGCACAATTTATGAAATTGGCGCACACATTGCATAAAAGAGAAAAATATATAAAACAATAAAATTTGGTTCAACTACTGGACATGGATAAAAATGAACAAGAGTATACAATTTATTTAAAAATAACAATAATAGAAATGGACAGTCAAATTTCTGAAAGATAAAAATTTCTACAAATTTAAGGCCTTCAACATTAAAGGAAAAACTAATATCATCAATGAAGGAAAGCTCACCTTGTTATTGGGAGATGGCGATTCGAGAAAGATGTCATCGGTTTGGGAAAACATTTCACTTTGTAATGGAACAGGTTCCGTAGATGAAGTTTTGTCCATTGAAGAACCCTTCACATCGGTCTTCTTTAATTCGTTTATTTTTTCCGTCTTTCAAATAAATAAGAAATGTGATTAAAATGTTCAAGTCCTCTAAATAAGAGATGTGTTCAACAAAATATCAACAAAAAAATTACGCTTAAAATAACGATTCTTTCAACTTAGCTCACTAAACAATGATCAAACGAACTAACGACAAACAAAAGCTAAATTTTCTATTTTTCCCGTCAATATTTTGTCATACAAAGGTAAAGGTACCCCGGGGTGTTTTCATCGAGAAGGCACAATTGCGCCGCTTGTATCGAACTATGAGGAAAGCAGGCTTGATGCGGGATCGAACCCTAGACCTTGAATTATCGAATCCAGCATCTAACCAACCCTACTCACGCCACCCTACAACATAAATAATTATCTGAATTTTGTCTTTTGACTGATCCCTGCCAATATTGTGTTCATGGATACTTGGTCCGGAGAACAAGTGAAAAAATCATTTTGCGTAAGAGAGAACACAGCAACCAGAGATTCTACAAATCATTATCAGCGAGACTGCACAACATCTTGAAAAACTGACAATTATATACTTCATAAAATGGAATAGTATTTCGTATTTTATATCTACTTTTAACTTCAATTCAAGTTAGCAAAACTTTTAAAATTCGCTAAGAAAGAAGCTGTAGCAGGACGTTTGCCTAACGGATATTTTGTCAAAATAAAACTATATTCATAATTTCATGCGTTTAGCTTTCTTTGATCTCATTTTTTCTTTTTCCTAGATTAGGGGCAAACACCCTCAAAATTGGAGGTGGGATGATATCCAAATTAATTAAGTCCTTCTCACACCTACCTGTATAATTTGTTAATTAGATTGTATCCTTGATCGCACGCACTTAATTGACAGCGAACAATAATGGAAAGAATCATGAAAGCAAGAGATTAGCACAGCTATCGAGGCAGGAAAATATCATCCAACTAACCTTACTCACTACTTAAACCTAACATTTGCAATATCACAAAAGGCCAAGACTTTTGAAGACACAAATGATATTTGTGAATGAAATTAAAATCATTTACCTACTTATAAGTTTTATTAACAAAAATTGCAAATTGTGAAAACATTAGATAACATGAATATCTTAGATAGGTTGTAGCCATATGTAGAAGTAACAAAATTCTACACTTTTCCCTGAGAGTACTTGCTTTTATGGAAATACTCTCTCAGCTTAAACAAAGTCTTGTTTTGAACTGATAGATTATTATACTCATATAGAGATAGTATAATCTATGGGCTAACAACAACAACAACATCTTGGAATAAAGGTGTTATAAATATCAAATCTGGAATAAAAAGATTGAATGTTTAAATTATATTTAGCAAAAATAATGAGGGCATTTTTCCTAACTTGTGCATTCTATTGCATAACTCTTTCAGTTAGCGTAATCAATAGGGATAGATCTTTTAGGATTTGAATTATAGAGAATAGTTTCTTATATAATTATTTGATTGCAAAAAATTATGGACTATTGATCAAATTCCTGGCTACATCGATGCCTCTGATCAACTATAGCTTAAATGTTAGAAAGACACAATATAATTGCGAAAAAAATAATACTTAAAACAGTATAAGTTTTTGGTGGGGTGTAAAACTCAACTGATTCGTTTCCTATATAAGACTTGACACGCACAAAAATGTTTCGAATGAGTTTTTCTTTATATTGAAGGAGTTGTGATCTCGACAGAGCTCTAATGCAAACATAAGGAGGTGAGCGTAAGAGGAAAATGAATTATTACCAACACGTTGTTACTTTCCTCCAAAGTTTTGACGTTATTTTCCGCAGACAGTCGGATCGATTGTTCCTGGATTATGCTTCGCTTTAGTGTTTCGTTCTCATCCATGATTCGTTTGAAATTTTGATCAAATTGACTTAGTTTTGCTAGTAAAGCTGAGTTGGCTTCCTCTTTATCCTTTATCTAAAAATAAGGATCATAAATATAATGCTCATATTTCAAAAAATTCTTCTATTTGATAAACAAGACGAGTGGCTTAAAATTTGGTATCTGAAATATTTTCATAACTAATACAATAATATAGTTAGTGAAACAAAATGCACATCTTCAAACACTTGGGCAATGTCAAAGCAAAAGTTGGAGCTTTAAAATCATTTTTAAAATTTACAAAACTTGTTCTTACATCTAAGAAAAAAAAGAATTCCTTTGATTTCATCAGTTGATTGTGATTCATATTTGGCAATCAAACACTTTTCAAGCGCGATTCACGGAATAATCCGAATATGTTGACAGTAAGCGTCATATTACGAACAAGAAATAATTTTTTCTAACGAAACAACCGTGACTTTCATGTTTTACGTCCTTCGCACTTAATTATGGTGCACTTATTTTTTGTATTTGAAATGAAAAGTGAAATGTAAAACAAGGAAAATTTAATTGACTAAATTATAATTTTAATCAGCAAATGTAGTTGGTATTAAATCATAAATCCAAAATAAAATCATAATATTAAATAATTTAATTCAATATATTTCATAATTTAATAGTATTAAATCATAAGCCAAAATTTGTATGTACCTTTTTTACGGAAATACTAAAGCGTGCGCTAAACTATCTTGAAAAATTTTTTAATACATATATTTCTGTCTATTAGTTTATTAATTTGTAGATAGAATGAGGCTGATGCATCATGAAAAAAGGAAGAATGTGCAGAAAAACTTTTATTCATGGAAAAAGGAAACAAAAACTCTAATAAAGATGAATTTACGAGCACTACGTTCATCAAGAGATCATCAAAGCGCTGGCAAATTAATTGAGAGGAAGGAAAGGCAGTACGAGGGGTAGGGTGATTACTAAATTTTTTTTAAATAAAATAAAATAGCAAAACCTCTTACATTAGTGGAACAATTGTTTCTAGATATCATTAGTAAAATCAAATTTAAAACATTTTATTTATAAAGGCATGTTTTTTAAAAAAATAATTATAAAATTTAAAAAATATTTTTACGTTCAAGCCTTAAAAAATGTCTTCTAAAAATTCTAACAACAGCGTAAAAGCTAATCTTTCAATTTGGAAAAAATTTACCTTCCTCATCCAAGCCAAAAAGGAATCTAGTCATTCCATTTGTTGAAAAATTTCAAATCTTACAGGGATGCCGACAAATTGTCAAATTCTTGGAAACTTTGTTTTTTGTTCAACACCAAAAAACTACGACAAGATGGAGTAAAACTATGAATGATGATATAGAAATGCTTTGGAAAAAAACTTAACCGTTTAATCGATTTATAAATGACAAAAAAAAAGTCAATTAAATTTTACTACACTACTTTCTCAGTTGTTTGACGTCACTAATAAAAAGGTGAAATGGAGAGCGTTACTAGTAGCAGATTCAAAGTGGATGTAAAGTTAGTTATTCTACTGTCAAGCAAGCTCCTTTAAAATCAGTGCACGCAAGAAAAGGCATTTGTGTTCGAACTAAATCAAGTTCTTTCGAGTCGTTATTCACACATGAGATTATCCCTGAATCTGACCCCAGTATTGAGTCTGAACCGAAGCGCCACTCGCATTCCTGTTCTTCCGAAGACAAACTAAATTGCAAAAGAGCAGGAACTTCAACAGCAAGTTTACTGGTACGCAAGAAAAACATATCAACACACAAAGCGCATGACATTCTCGAAACAATTTTTAAACAGGGTTATAATGTTCCAGTTCCATGTCAATCAGGTATATGCAAACAAATAATAATCAGAGAAGGCAAAAAATGAAAATAAAATTTTTTGAAAAATTACAAGTCGATGACCGTTATTGCCTTCAAGTGGTTTTGCTAAAAAATACCATGACTGAAATGCCCAAATGGTACTGCTAAGGCTGTTCACAAAGAACTACATAATCTGATCGACGAATACAATGCTTGGAAAAATATTTGCTTGATAATCTGCTACACATCGTATATTTTGGTCGTTTCCAGGGTATTGTTAAATTGATCCAGGATGATGTCGTAAGCAAAGGCTTTCAGAAGCCACAGTACCTCGACTGTCAACATCACGTACTCGATCTGCTTCTAAAACACGTAATGGATTTTCTCATTCCGAAAGAAAGCACCAACCCGGAACTTAACTAATCTTTTATTGACAAAATATCGAAGAACTACAATTCTCTTAGAGCCGACTACCAGGTTCCTTCAATAGATGATGTTAACACAGGCGCAAATCTGGATGGCCGGACGACTTCAAGTTTTTGTATGAACTATGCCAGTCATATCGTCACTACAAAACATCTTTAAAGTGGGCAAAAATATAGCGGAAGAAACTACCGAACATACATCAATCAAGATGGAATTCGCGTGCAATACACGTTTTTATAGCATTTTTCCTTTTGCCCGATTGGCGTAGCATCCTCGGAACAGCATGCTAGTTCATCTCTTATGAGTGGGATGACGCTTCGTTTCATACGCAGCACTACAACGAAAGCATCTTTAACAACAAGACAAAGGGCAAGAAGGCAATAAATTGATTGAGGAGACACTGGAAAGTTGAAAAATCAATAATTAATATTCCAAGATCCAACCAAAATACTGAACGTATGGTAAAACTTATGGAGGAATTACATCGGTGTTCAAAAAATTCTGAATTTTTGAACAGTTTTTTTTATTATCAATTTACTTATCTCTATTAATATCTTTTGTGCAAATAAAATTTGTTTAATTTTAATGAATACCTTCTTAAATAAAATAACTAAGTTCTTAGATTTTAAAAAATTTTTTTGTCAACGTGCAGAGGGAAGTTTTTTTGTAAAATGCAAAAATAATAATAGTATTTTTAAATTACACATAAAAGTTCCTCGTTTGCAAGTGGTTTCATTCAAAAATAATTTTTGTAATTACCCTAAGGAAGGGGTATATCACAACACGATTAGGAATGGATGAAGGGTTAGGGTGGTGATGAGGGGTGTTATTACGAGAACATTTAGGCCTAGCATAGTGTATGGGAATATTTTTACCAAGTGAGAAAGAACTAAGAGGATAAGAAACATGTGAGAATGAAGTCAGGAGATAGGATTAGAAGATAAGATATACACATATTGAAAACAATTCATATCATAATAAATATTTCTCTATATGAGTGACATTCGTCACCTTTCAAAGAAAAAAGTATATCTAATATATTTTAATTAAGCAATAAAGAAGATTAGTATGCATATGAAAATAATTATAAAAAATCATCAAATTTCGATTAACGAGTGAGAATAAATGTGAATTGATTAAACGTGAAAATATCTAATTAAGAAATTAGCTTTTAAAACACTTCAATAAATATCCAGACAACCCGGAAAATGGAAAAATATTTGTGATCAAGGCCCAGAAATTGAAGATTTTCCGCAATTCCCTACAACTTGTAATCTAAGTCAAGGCGCTTAGGCGTTTTTTTTGTTAAAAGGGGGCAAAGTATATTGCTGTTTTTGGCGAATGCTCATTTGAAATGACAATAAACGAATTCTGTCATTCAAATGTCTGCGAACCATGTAAGCCATTTAAACAAAAAATGTCTTTTTTCCTGAATGTATAGAAGATTTTTCAACGGCTTTATGTGTAATGACGAATATAATGCATGGAAATCATTTAAAAAAGAAAACAACAAAGAATTGAAAAGATCAAATCGAGAACAAAATTGTTTCATCAGACAAGCGAGCGTTGAATCCCCATGGCGAGGAAGTACCGACGTCTTTGGTAGAAAGAAATATGAAATGCATTCGTATTCGTTTCAATCATTCGCTTCATTAGGATCACGAAAGTGCAGATGTTTAGAATGTGGTGCAGTTTGTAAATTTATTTGTGAAAAATGCATCACACACTACTTCTTCCTCAATGTTTTAAAATGTATCTCACTGATCCAAAAATATAGCTTATTAATCTGTGTACATTATTGTATGCTTATTTTGGGTTTCAGTTTTACTTCTATATAAATAGCTTTTCAACTTTTTGTACGGGTTTTCCGAAAGGCGAAAGATATCCCTACCCTAGCTTCCATTTGGAGGGAATTTTTTTAATGTATGTTATTAACGTAAATTTATTCACAATGAGATCAGTTTTTTATAAAAAAAAACTCTGAAAATCCACTTTCAGAGGGAAAGGGCAAGTTCTATATCTACCAAATATACACCAACCCACCATTTACTTATTGTACTTTTAGGATTGTTTTGTCTAATACACGCTGTGAATAAAAAAATATATATATTGTGGATATGTCGTCAACATTAAACACGGTTTTTTTCAAATGCCTAAAAATTACTTTTATTTCGAAGTCTTTTTGAAGTGTGGAATTAGAGGGTAGAGAAGATTTGGCTTTGAATGCTAAAGTGTTCTCCTTCAGTTTGTGCACGATTTGATGGATCCGTTGAAAAGATTGAACATTTTCATTCATCCGATCATTCAACTTTTTCTTATCTTCGTCAAAAAGATCGATGAAAGATTTTATGGAAAATTCGCACTATAAGAAGAAATGAAAAATCATTATTCCTGAGTAGCAAATATTCTCACTTTAATCATAAAGTCTATTGCATCTTAGTACAAAGCTTGTGTAAAACAACGCATTATGGTTTTGGAGTAAAAAAACAGGTTTAGTTCTTGCGCTATTCAATTGAAAACACAAAACGACTTTAAAAAGTTTCATTTTTAAAAAATGACTTTATCATAATTGGGAAAATAGAGAGGGGAACAGATTTCAAAACCCTGGAAAAAAATATTAAAACACGAAACCTTAGTTCACATTTTCGAAAAACTCAAATTCAATCAATTCTTCCAAATTGAGCCTTTTGGATTTTCATTAATCCAATGGGGACGACAATCTATCATTATGTGCTTTTTCAATGGAATTTTATGTTTAAAAGAAATTATTTTAATTTCTTGGGACACTGGTACCATACGATTGGTTCTTAAAGGGCAATGTGTCCGAAAAATGTAAAGTGGATTCATTATAATCTATAACTCTCACATAAATAATAGTTTTGAGCTAAGAACTGTATACGTTTAGAATGAGTTGCGGTTTTGACTCGAAACTCTATACATGCTACATTAAGCGAGACTGTAGGCAGTTAACCTGCCTCCACCACCAAAAAATAAATAAAATGAGATATAAAAACCTTTTTAAAGGAGTCTTCGAAGCGTTGAGAAAGAGAGATATTACTTTCCAGAAGGGAAAACTTATCCGACTCCAGCTCTTCTATCTGATTTTCAAGAGAAGAGGTTCGTTCTTTGAGACTGGAATTGAAGTCAGCGCTACTCTGACGCATCAAAGATTCCTTAAGAAGTAAATATCAGCTACATGAAAAAATCCTATCCTTGCTCTGTTAACTAGTTAGTTAATATAGTAGTTAGTGATTAGTTAAGATAAAAATATTGGTAATAAGAAAGAGTCACTGTCTCATCATAAGGGGGAAACAGCCGGGTGAAACAGTTGATCTGTTTTGAGGTATCATTAATTTAAATGGAATATAAACGTTATAGACTTCAGCAATGAATAATGGTTGAGACGCTTTTGCATAGCACTTTGTATTATTTAGTTTTCCGCGTTTTGAAGTGTTATTAAAATCCACCGGAGCACCCCTAGCGATCCTACCAATGTGAGCGATTATTCCGTTCATCATGTAACAATAACAAGTTAGGTAAGAGTAGCGAATTCCAAATTATCATAATAACAGGGTACTGACTTATACCATGATTTGTGACAAAATTGCCGAAGTTCGACAAATGATAGTTTGAGTAAAGAGTTTTTCAAGAGGGGGACATACTTATTTTTTGAATTGTCCTTTTGTTCGAACGAATGTCAAATGGTCAAAATAGGTTTTGGAAAAAATGCCATGTGGGTTAAATATCAAATCAGATTTTTAGTTTATTTTAATAACCATTTCGTGACCAGTGTATCATATATGATACATAAACAATTTTACCTTAGTCTGCTTTTTCAAATAGTTTTGTATAGGAATCTTCTGCCTTTTAATAAATATCATCGTCTGATTTTTCTAGTCACGAAAGGGTTAAAGATATATCTTGACCTTTTTGATGATATCGGAATCGCTAATTGTATAAAACAAGAATTGACAACGGCATAGTCCAAAATTGATTATTTGGGGCAAAAAATTCTTCGATTCGTAATACTTTCATTCATATTCCAGCAGTTTTTTCAGAAAATCAACTAAATCAAAAAATCGTTCAAGATCAAGGCATGCTAAATTTTGATCAAGGAATAATTGCTCGTGTCAATATCAGGTCTTTAAAGTAATTTAAGTTCGTCACGTCTGCAATAAATTCTAGATATTTTTTTTTATAAAAAAAAATGATAAAATTCTTTTATTGGGGGAAAATGAAGACATACCTTTTGTCTTTTGTTCTTTTGGATTGTTTGCAAACCTTCATTTTGTATTTTGAGTTCTTGTATTTGGAAAAACAAGTCTTCAACTTTTCTGAAATAATACTGGCTTTTAATCAATAGTCCAGGTGAAATTTGAAAACAATGCACATATAAATATATACATTTACATTTAAAAAAAACTCAAGTGGTTGAACACATTTTCAGTTACTTGAAGCATTTTACTAACAAACAAGGCGGCATATGTTTGAAATTGGAGGTGGACAGAGGATAACCGATCTAACTCAATTGTTTTAGATCAATTAAAAGGCGGTAGGTACGGTTGTCCACCCTCGTCCCGCTAAATAGAATTTTTCTGAATATGCCATCAGAAGAAGGGCGGAAAACAATTTTAATGCGGTCAGGACTGCAAGAAATTGTATACATTTATATATTTAAAGGGAATTGAATTCATGGGTCAAAATAAATCTTATCGCGGGCCTGGAACGAACTAATTTGCACGTATTATAATTGTGCATACAAGGTATAACTGGAATTTATACGCTCTCTTCTATTCGATCCTTCATAGGTATGAAATCATCATCATCAAAACTAACCTTTGGCGGTTAGTTGGTTGATGCTCACGCACAGCTACTAGAGAACAGTTCAATCCTCATGGCAAGAACCTACAAAATTCTCAAAGTGGGTTAAACATTAAACATACAAAGTTAAACTGATAAGATTTCAATAACCAAAACAGCTCTTTCAGAGAGTGCACAATTAATTACAGTCAATCTAGATAATTAATGGAACTTGGGGTTCTTAGCAATTCTAAATACCCTTACAATATACAAATTAGGATATGTTTAAAAGAGTGAAAAAGTTGGGTGTTACTTTTTTTCCACTTCCAGGTCATTTAAAAGGCTTTCTCTTTGCTTCTTTTCTGTGTCCAATACTAATTGCTTCAACTGCAAAAGGAAAAAATATTTAGCAGGTGTGTGTGCATCAACTTAAGGGTGAACTGACCAATTTACAGCATATGTTATTCTAGCTCAGGAGTGGCCAATCCACGGCGCATATGGTACAAGCCAAAATGGAGGATTTCATGACTTTCGATGTTAAAATTAGTCAATTTTTTGAGGTCAACGATTCAAAAATTAAGTTTTTACACAAATAATGAAAATAAAATAAATTTTTTTGAAATATCAACATTTTTAATTTTTCTTTATTTATAATTTTGTATTTAAATTGAGTTAACGGGTTGATTACCTAGGTGGACTTAAGAAATGGCCTCCCTTTTTAAAAGCTTTTTAATACAAATTGGCGGATTATTCGGATGGTTGTTAACCGGTTGATAAATAAAAAATTTTGGCGCGCCATCAACAGAAAACCCTATATTTTTCTCATACCCCATAAAAAGTTGGCCACATCTGCTAGATCACAGCTTCTCAAACTCCGCCCATATCCTACACGTAACTTTTACAGTATCATTTAATCCATTTGAAGTATTTAAAATCGCGATTTGATCAAAGACTAAATTTGATGAAGTACCGATCATGTGGGTGTGTGTGCTTGTTTGCCGTTTACTAAAAAATGGGATTTTTGTTGAATGTTTCAAACTACAGGACATTTAGCATCTTCCTCGTTTTTAAGGTCGATTGACTTCTTTGCAGAACCGATTCAGCGCGTAGAAATAAAGTTTGGCGATCCGAATTGAATTTTAAGAATTTTACTTCTTTTTTTTTGAAACTGAATTTTTAAAACAAAAAATTTTGAATAATAATTACAATCATGGTAGTGAGATAGATACTCTTAAACAAACATTCAAATTAAAGACGTCGCAGGATTCCGCCAATAAGATTTTGTATCGAGCTTGGCATAATTATTTAAAATGATGTGATCGAATCTATCGATATATTTTCATTTTCTAAATTGTCAACTTTTGATTCATTCAATGCAGTATAAATTTTTCCACTTACTTTTTTATTTCATTATTTCATCAGCTCAAACCCTTCTAAATTCGTGAGTTTTCGTCTCGATTTAATAGCTTCAATTTTTTGCATTTGATAAGTTATGAATATTCATTCAAGTTATTTAAATGAGAAATATATATATTTTCCACCAATAATATCCCCATATCAATCTGATTGACAGATAAGCATTCACTGTAAACTGTTGTGCGAAGAAGTCTTAGGTTTGGTGTAGGAAAAGTGCGTATTCTTTCAGCAGAACATTAAGCGAGATGGATATTAAGTAAAGGAATAGCCTTCTGTCATCGTCACATTTCTTTGTCATCGACGTCAGTTGACTCAGACAACTCTGAGCTACTTGATATCAGCCACTACATGTTCTTTAATGTCTTGTGAGATCTCTTGAATTCTTCGGTTGATCGTGTTATCTGACAGCGGAATTGTTCAATTATTTCCACTGCAGCATCTCCAAGGCTGGTACAAACAATGTCAAGGGTTGCAAGCGTTACCAACTTTTCTCCAATTGTGTGTGGCTGCAAACACAAAATTTTTGCAAAGAGATTGCACGTTTTGGTTGTTAAACAGAATACACTCCCTATTGCGCATAAAATTGTCTAACAGCTAATGTTTGAGTTGTTCTTCTTTCCTCTTAAAATACTCAAGAGTTTTCTCTGCCAAACTTGGGTGTTTTCCCAGGAGATGGCGCGCTTGAGATTATTTTCTTTAAGCGATTCGTGGCTGAACACTTCCTGACATGCAACGCATTGTGGTTTTTCGGTTCCATCATTGATGAAACACGTAAACCCAGTGCTAAGACATTCTTTTTTGTACACCTGTTTTCTAGACATCACTAAAGAATCTGAAATGAAATTATTAGCCCACCTCTTTTGCGCGCCAAACTCCCATCCAGACAAATTATATAAAAGATATTAAAAAAACTTACAATGAAGGAAAGATGGAATTCATTTAAAAATGAAAATAGCGTGCATACTATTTGTTAAGATTGTAGGAGAAAAGCAGGAAGATAATAAATCAATGCTTATTCGACAACTTCCCCCCCCCCCCCTCTCTATGTCTTTCTTTAAGAGATAGGAAAATTAAAATGGATTTAACCTTTTTGTGGGATTCTCTTCTTCATACTTTTTTTCATCTTTGTTTAAAATAGATAAGAAATTATCCACAGTATCCCTCAACCAAGATGTGACTGTATATCCTTAAAAACTCTTAGAATTGAGAGTTGACAGTGTTTTTATTTTGAGGTCTTGGCGACCCAAGGGTTGGAAATCCCTGGTCTAGCCCAAATATTTATTCCACATATAAATATACCTCCTTTTACAAAATTATTATGGGCGTATAACGCACGCATACTTATGACTTTTTAAAAAAAAAAGGGCGCGTTATAAGGCGAAATGAAAAAAAGGCGGGGAAGTAGAAGGATTTAAAAAAAAAGGCGTTCTTACACTAGAAACTTTTTCTTCCAATTTTTTGATGCTTCCGTTTTTCACATCGCGCTCATTCAATAAATCTTCTATTTGATTTTGTTTCGCTTTAATGATCTCCTATGCGTAAAGAAGAAGTGGATATACAGTAAAGTAGAAGTGGATATGCCGTAAAAAAGGAAGGCATGTCCCCACTATTATTTACAAATTATTAAATTTTCAGGATGTGTCCGTATTTTACAAAAGGCCTGGGACATTCTAGGATTCAAAAATGATATCATGTTAAAAAAATTTATACTCGGAATTTCTATGGAAAGACCAATTTTATTGAAATGGTTTTGAGAAGGGGTGTCATAAAAACTTGGCAATATCGTGAATAAATCAATTTCTTCAATAAAGTCCATAATTTATAATTGATATACAACCACGCCGTATTAATCTTTTAAAGAACTCTGTATTTACTATATAATATGATGGAATGGATTTAACATAAAGTAGGCGAATATAGTAATTTGGACAAAATGGAGTAATTTTCACGCACTTCAAAAATTAATCAACCTTGGAAATTAAAAATATAAACAATTTTATTATTGATTATTTAAATTACGCGTTTAATTGGAATGAGGTTTCTGGTCCATTAAATTTAGTGCGCAAAATGGACAAAATTAATTTGGACAAAATGGAGTAATTTTCACGCACTTCAAAAATTAATTAGCCTTGGAAATTAAAAATATAAACAATTTTATTATTGATTATTTAAATTACGCGTTTAATTGGAATGAGGTTTCTGGTCCATTAAATTTAGTGCGCTCTCCAATTCTTCGACATGGATAATTGCACTGAGAGGTTGGATAAAGATGGCTGATGAGTTTTTAAAAAATAAAATGTCCCAAGCTTTACTCTAGATTTCGCTTAATGTTGTATATTGCATATAAATCTTACTTCCAATTTTTATGTTAAAAATTTTGTTTGCAAATGGTTTTGAATTTTAAAAAAAATAAGATGATAGCTATTTCTACATATTTAAAATGGAAAATACGTCTCAGTTTTTTTAAAGTCGTTCAATTTTTAAAAAAGTAATTTAACATTTCAATTCAAAAAATTGCATTTATTTCCTATAAAAATTTGCTTCCAATTGTTTCTACAGTGGATAATACTTTCGATTGGACTTCATAAGAGAAATTAAAAAAACTAATGTCATTTTATGAAATTTTATCTAAAAACTTATTCTCTCTCACCAAATCAATGATTACAAAGTAATAGAGTAGAGAATTTATTGAAAGTAAATTTTAAATCAATATAAATCAGGGTCGTGATCATAATCAGAAATTTTTAAGAGCTCATAATGGAAATTTACAAAATTTTGGGATCAGAGTGGCACAGAATCACAACAAGAAATTCTATTTGGGTACATTAGGAATCGAACTTGAGACCTTTGAAATGAGATCCCTGAGGTCTAACAACGATGCCACGGGCGCTTGTTGTGTTGTTGTTGTTAGCCACGGGCACTTGGTATCGTTCAATCACTACTTTCATTAAACGAAAATCCTATATCGCAAACATTACAAAAATATAAGGAATTGATGAAAAAGAAATCAAAAAACATGCTTTTTGACGTATTGTCACAGAGTACACTTATTGATTGCTAAAGGTATTCTCATTGATAGACAGTATTCTAAGCTTCTAGGCGAACAGTGACCACTATCTTGTAATGCGCAGACTTAAGTCAATTTCACAAGTCAATTACGAAGCAATGATAGCTCTTTCTATCTGGACACTTTTGTCTTCTGGAAACTATTCTCCGGTTACCAATTTAAAATGCTAATTATAAAAAGTGCTACTACACAAAATTATTTAACTTAAAGATACCAGCCAAAATGCAGCAAATTCTTTCAGAAAAAAAAGGTAAGTAGTTAATTTTGAATGGACTTTTTCATCGCTTGCAAGTGGAAAAGAATCGTGGCGATGCGTTGATCGAAAATGCAAAGGTTAAACCCAAACCCCTTTTAAAGTAGCAGCCAATCTTTTCTATCAAGTTTATGTTAAAGATATAATAAAAGAAAGTATCCAATGTTTTATGCATTGCGGCAGAATAAAAGTCAACAAACATACAAAAGACTTTTAGATGTTTTTCTTCATTTAGAACGTGACTTACGACCAGATGCAATATTGCGTGCTTTTGAAAAGGCGTTCCATATAATGCTGTAAGTAATGTTTTTTTCTGGTGTTTCTTTGAGTTGGCGGTTTGTTTCATTCTGGAAAAAGTGTTTGGAGAAAAATTGGTTTCCTCAATTTAACAAGTTTATATTTACGCAATGAAAACGCACGTTCATTTTGCAAGATGTTAATTGTATTAGCCTTAATTCCTATTTATGATGTTGTCGACGTTTTTGAAAAGTTACAAGACAGAGCACCAGAAGATTTACACGATCTTTTTGCTTATTTTGTGGATACATATATTGGGCGTCCATTCTTCGCTTGGAACAAGATCACACAGAAAAAAAAATCATAAGATTTAATGCTGAACAACAAGACAGTGCCAAACATTCAAGATATGAAAGAGCTCATTGTGCAATAAAAAATAGTTTCTGAATATGATAGACGAGTTGACAAACTCGAATATTTGAAAAGTATCAGTTTTCAAATAAAACTTCAAAAATAAAAATCATAAATATTTTTTGACAATCATTTTTTAATCTAATTATCTTATGTATTTATAATTGATCTTTATGTATATATGGCAGCAAATAAAAGGGACGAAAATAAGGCGTAAGTGCAGCAATTTTGCGTGGAATTGTCATTGCGCTCAATTGAAGGTGCACCATCATATAAATATAATATAACATTTCTCTGAAATTTCAAGAAAAGACTCATTTGAGAAAAAATAAATACGAATTGGAAAAATAGTAATCGATTCAGCAAATAGTAGAAAATAGGAATGATAAAACTTCACCTGTAGGCATATAAAATAAAGCTGAATATCATCGTGGTACCATTTTATCAAATATTCTATAAATCAAAAAGATACTGCCTTTAATTTTATATCATCCCTTCAAAATGCATGGCATTATTTAAAAAGCTTTTCTCTGACTTTCTCTCTCTAAATTTTAGATTGAAAACATGCCACAGCCTTATGATTCCTTCAATGAATTTCAGTGATAGCGTGTCTAGTTAAAATATCACTTTTTCAATGCACAACATAAAAACAACTTCTAAAAAATTTATGCTCTTGCTGGATGCCCCATAATCTCCTAACCCCTTTCAAGGGATCGTGTTTGAAAAAGCTTGCTCTTGACAAATCAACGCACACGTCTTTCATTATAAATTTTCCGAATCTTGAAATTCTGGATATTCTTTTATACTCGATTCAAAGAAAAAACCGAACCCAAAATTAAAACTAAAAACAATAAACTTTACTTCGAGACATGCGTGAGAAGCTTTGTCTATCTGGCTTTGATTCTCGGAAGGTCTCGGATTCAAGACAAAGCTTCCCTACTTCAGTACTCCTAGCTTGATACAAAAACAATGAAAATGTTGTGTCTTCTGGATTAAAACACTTTAACCGCTTCGTGACCAGTGTATCATATATGATATATGATACATAAACAATTTTACCTTCGTCTGCTTTTTCAAATAGTTTTGTATAGGAATCTTCTGCTTTTTAATAAATATCGTCTGATTTTTCTGGTAATGAAAGGGCTAAATAGCATTTAACGGTTACCCAAAACCATGTTAACCCATTAAGTACCATAGAAATCAGACGATATTTAAAAAAACGCAGACGATTTATATTCCAAGTCATTGAAAAAAGCAGACGAAGATGAAATTACTTATGTTCCCAAATGGGAACATTGGGGCTTAATGGGTTAATCTAAATCATACGAATAAATTTGTTCGCACCAGATCACTATGGCTTCTTTTATGGAGAAAATACCTCGACCTTAGCGTATATAAGAAAGAGGGTTGTCGCTAGATACCCCCATTTCTGCTTTGGTCATGGAGATCATCAACATATTAAAATGGTTTATATTGAGTAGAGAAAAAGGTTAAAATCTTTACCAGATAATTCTTTTCTTGATTTATGACTGCAGCATCCACTAGAGAAGGAGTTTTAGGAGGCTAAATCAATTAAGAAAAATTAAAGTGGGAAAAATAAAGAAAATGAAATCCTTTTTTAAAAAAAGTTAACAGGTTGTAGTAGTCATTCAGAAGCATGAGACACAAAAAGAAAAATGATTCATTTCAACTAAAGTTTTTAGTTTGCTTTTAAAAGATTCACAAAAATGACATTGAAGATATTTTTATAAGTTTTCTTAGGCCTAGCAAATTCGTTGAGCACTAACCTTAGTTATAGTTACAGAGCAATGTACCAATTGGACCTTGACTTTAAATCCATATTTAGGGGGATTGTCATGCTTGAAGCATCTTTAATTAAATGTGCACCAAAGAGACCACGTAAAAAGAATTGCGTTATGAACAAGCTATAAGAGAAAACAGGATTAGGTTGAAACTACAAAAATAGAATCAGTCCAAACATTTTGTCATAGAATTTCTATGACATAATTTAAATAAGTATAATTTATAAGATTGTTGCCTTCTGCAAAGTAATTTATATAAGCAGCTATACATTTTGGATACTAAAATAAATAAAAATTCTCTTCGCACTATTGCGAAGTCATCAAAATACTTTTAATTTTGGTTGTATGATAGAAATTCGATTTGTTTATGTAAATAATATTTTAAGCAATGAAAGAAAACGTAAAGATAATGTGAGAGTTGAGATATCAGAATTAATTGAAGTAATATCGAATCGAACATTTAAATGTGAAGGATAAACAGCAAACTTAAGGGTCACACGCAAGTCTATTCATGTTTTACCTTGAAACAAAATGGATGCGGGCAAAAATCTGTGAAAGGCACGCGAACGTTTCCATTATTTTCGGGTTTTTATTACGAATTCAGTTTTTTAATAAGGGTGCATCTTTATTCGATAACAAGATGACGTCGCGCGGATTATTAACACAACTATGAAAAGGAAATACATGGCTTTCAAACTTGCTCATATCGTTTTGCTGGCAAATTAATGACTCTTAAAACGAAGAAGTTCCACGCGCATTTATCTTTGAGAATGACGAGTGCCAATTTCATAATTTACGAAATCGTTAATAAAGGAAAAAAGGAGGAACTCACAACAAGAGTTTCTCTCGTCTTCTGATGAAGATTTGAGGAAAAGGAGAATTCTGAGAGTTTGGAGACAGGATTTTTTCGTAATTGGGAAGCGGGCTGGGAGTAGGAAGAAAAGGACATGAAGGATTGGTTGGAGCAGATGGAATCTTTGCTGGGGATCCTCCTCAAGTTGGTCGCGCCGGAGCCAAGTTTGCAGGTGAGCGCCTTGCGCGCGCTAGAAGACTGCGTGTCTGCGAGGTAGTCGGGTTGCGCCAACAGCTTGGCGTAGGGAACGAACAGGCCAAAGTTTGGGCGACACTCGAAATACCTAAACGTTAAAGTATCAGAGGTGTAGCCATTTTCGAAGCACGACAGCTGTAAGGGTTAGGTAGTGCGCTAGTCAGTTATTAATGTTATTAAATCGTTGCTTAGTCAATGTCTTTATTGAGGCGACGGCCCCCAATGTGATTTTAAGGGTGCAAAAAAGCATCCCCCCTCCCTAAAATATTTTAAATGTTCTCAATTTAATATATACTAAATAATTCTTGTGGTTTTCAAACTGGAATCTGTTTCGGCCTAGGCGATCGCTAAGCAGTTCCATGGGGACCGAGAATGGGACATTGGGTGGATCGTTTTTCGCAACATATTGATTGCACCGATATTGGGTCAATTGCACCTTTTGCCAATAAGTCACATTTAAAAGAATAGAAAATTTAGTCTTTGAATTGAGTACCAATTTTATTCTTTCATTGCTTTTTAGGCCTAATTTGTAAATGTGCATTTTTCTTAATGGCTACAAAAATGAAATATGACGGCTCACACTTAAAATTCCGTTTTACTGCATTAACGTCAGGTGCGGAAGAGGAACATAAGTGTCTTTTGTGTTCTGAAGTGTTAGCATCCACTTTTTTAAAGCCCGTCAAGTGAATCTTGCACGGGAGATGAAGCACTTTCGATTTTCAACTTGATGAAACGATGGATGCTGCAAACATAACGCTCTTCGTTTACGTACAATATCTATACGACAAGCATCTGGTAGACAATTTATTGTTTTGCGAAACTCTTAACAGTAGAACCAGTTTAAGAGGAACATTGACAAGGTGGACCATTTTTACAGCATGTTATTAAGCCAGAACATCGACTTGGAGTGTCTCCGGAGCGTGCTCTAGCAATTTCCTGTTGTTCTAGTTTTTAGACTCTTATTAAGGAAAAATCTCGAGATGAAATTGGTATCCAGTGCGCTATTCATCGCTAAGCCCAAAAACATAACTGATAGGTTAAAAAATGTTCTCAATGAAGTCATCATTAAAACAGCGAATTTAATTAAAGAAAATGCCTTCAACTCTTCTTTGTTTTCAGATTTATGCGAAGAAAATGATTTCGAAAAACTCTTGCTGCACTCAAACCTGAGATGGCTTTCCAAAGTAAAAGTTTCAAAGCGATACAATTTTAAGAAATCCAACAATTTCTGTATACATCCATGTAAAATTTTCTGACGTCCGTTTTCGTATATTCCTAGCAATTTTAGTGAACATATTTGAAACTAAGCATTCCCTGAAACCTCCTCACGTTGCAAGGAAAAAAGATCGCATTACTAAATTGCCAGTTTTTGAAATCATATGTGAATATATGTTGATGAAAACGAGATTTTCATTAATGAAGATGTCCTGGAGGCCATAAAACACCGTGTAGCATATCTTAGCCAAGAAATTTTTCTTTATTTTCCTAAGCTACAAAAATTTGGAAAATACTATCAATTTATCTGGAACCAATTTATAATCTCGATTGATAATCTGGCCTCAGAAGACTTCTTAATTCAAGAACAGTTTACTGATTTGATTAATGATTGAAGAGGTGCAAAAGATGTTTTTGTAAAATATCTCATAGCGATTTTTGGATTGAAATGGGGCTGTCTTATGCTGATGCTGCAAAGATGGCTCTGGAAGTTTTGATTCGACGTGCCATTACCATATGAGTGTGAGCAAGCGTTCTTTATGCTACTTGCCATTGAAACCAAATCCCGAAACAGATTAGAAGTGAGTAATGATATGAGAGTTGCATTGGCCAAAACAGAGCCAACTTGGTTTAGACAAAGCAGACGCCATCCATCGCATTGAGATTTGGATTGTTCAGACAATTTTTGAATAAACAATGGTGTCAAGTTTTTAGTACAGTAGTTTATATGTTGATTTATTTTTTTGAATGAGACTCCGAGCTCATTAAAAAAGTATAGTAGACCGCTACGCCGAAATTTTTTAGAAAGTTTGTGAACAACTCTTCAGGCTCAACAAGGGAAGAAAAGCATCCATATATGATAAATCACTACTCATCAGATGTAATTAGGTCTTTATCCCTCCTTATCGCCATTTACGAGTTATTGAAACCGATGGTCACAGTCTACCTGTATAGTCTATTAGATATGCTATACTCTAACCAAGTGAAGGTTGTATACCATGACTAAAAATGATCGCTTTTGTAAATCTTTTGAGCTGAATTTTTGGTTGAACTGATTTATATTTGGTGTTTGAAGGTTAAAAATGTTTTGTCTTCTAAAGACCATATGGAAAGGGTGGTATTAGAAGACTCATTATAATACAGTCAGACCTCATTTATCCAACAGTAGATTATTCGACAACCCCACCATCATATGCGATATTGATTAGGAGCTAAATGATTTTTCAGCCTCTCATATCACAAATTGTGAACAATCTTTGTTCATATCAAATGAATTGATTACTCTGCACTGAAATGCATTGTTGTTTAAAATATAATTTAAAATTTTTAGCAACGAAATGTTACCAAACAAGATTAGTAACACAGAAAAACAATGATCTTCATATTCATCCAGTTAGTAAAGTAAATTGTTTGAAAATATGATTATGACATGGGTCTATGAATTAACAGGTATGTAGCCCTTAATTTAAATTTGGGTGTTTAAAAAATTTTGGAAGAAAATATGCTACAAACCTTAAGTATATATATATAAATGAGCTATTCGATTCCATAAGTTATACGCTATAAATTACACACAAATGAAATTATTTGTACTAAGTTTTATCAACAAAAATGTTTACGAAAGTGTGAAAGCACTGCCAACTATTCTACGCAATCTTGATAAAAAACGAAAGCATAAAAAACGAATATCTAAGGATAAAGATGGTATATATTAGAAAGACTTGATTGTTCAAATTATATTTCGCAAATATAATAAGGGTATTTTTCCTGACTTGTGTATTCTGCTTCACGAATTTAACGCCAACCCGTTGTGCTACGTTGGGGAAAATGGGGATTAAGCGAATCCAAGAATACCCGATAATCTCATCGCCCAGTTGAGTCTAATTTGGGTCAAAAGGTGTAGTTTGACAGCCTGTCTTTTGAAAATGAATAGCACTTTTTGTTGGTAATGTCCTATATGTACACACAATATGCATTGACATACGATAGGTGAATCGTAATACTTTAAGCATACACAACACTAAAAGGCAAAAGCAAGTAAGTGCTAATTTCTTCTTTGCTGTGAAAGAAAAGCTTCTAAGAACGAAAGAATGCAAAGAGAACAACACCACCATCTCATATCCAAATAAATAAATGAAAAGATTCAGTAGTTACGCTGGATTTGGAAGCAATCACCTATGCACTGATGATGATGATGCTTTCCAAGAATAAAAATATCAAAACAATTCTTCAGTAAGGAGTTCTAAATCCTCTTCTCTTCAAAACCATAAATTAACTTTCTTTTTTGCAAGTTTTATAAATGTAATCTTAGAGGACGTTATTATTACTATAGAACGATAAAGGCATTTAAAAACAGTGTGAAGGTAAGCATTAGATTAACTACTTTACTTTTGGTAAACGCCCTTTTGTCCCAAAAATAATAACACGGCATTTTGAATGATGTGAAAGAAAGTAAATATTATTCTTAATTTTATTTAAAAGTGAACTAAAACATACTGCATCAATAAATTGAAGATAAAAATATTTAATATATAAACGTCAAAAATGGTATCTTTTGCAATACGATTCTATTCAACATTTTCTCAATAAATCGTGTATTGTAAATTCAAATCAAATATCAAATTCGATAAATGTACGGATATAAGGGTAATTAAATAATAATCTTTTTAATTGGTTCCTTTTTAATTTCAAATATTGTTTCCCAAGAATAAATATCAATTCGATTGCAAGAGTAGCATTTCATGGCCCAAAATCCGCGAAAATTTATCAGGGTTGCTTAGCGAGATAAACGCTAATAAACACGTAGAAGCTGCATCGAAGTATACCTGTTCATTAATATTTTAGATTTGCTTTGCATTAATTATTTTGCAAAATATAGAGTCAAAAGACGATAAATTTACGATGTAAATATATTTTTTAATTTCATGGTTAGTTAAGTTTAGTTAGTATAACTGGACAGTTCGATTGTTAATTAGTAATAAGGAATACGATATATTATGGTGGATTAATTAATCATTTAATGAAATATCTTTGAAGAAACCATTTTTTTTTACCTAAAACGTATTCTTTGTTTGTTATTTGTACTTATTTATTAAATTATAAACTTTTTTGCAAAAAAATAAAACAATTTTTTTTACATCCTAAAGATGTTGTCAGATAATATGAACTACAAATAAATACTCTGAGGCATTTGAAGAAAAAACATAATTTCTCATCGATAATAATTCTTAGAAGCGAAAGTAATGTAATTCAACGGATGATCGAACATTTATTTTGTTTAATATCTAAATTCATATGCGAAACATTTAAAATTGCAATCCAGTTAAGTGTCTAAGATGGTTAAGATGCCCAAACTACAAGATCTAAAGAATGAAAAGATTACCTCTTCCCCAAAACACTTCCATCATTTTTGCCATATGGGTAATCCAATTCCACTCCAGCATAAACTCCTTCCGAAAACTCTGTTTCGCCTACGAATCGCAGAGTGCCGAGATTTTTGCGAATCATAACTCTGTCTCCAATCTCAAAATTCGTCTTTTTGCTCTTTAAAGATTTCATGTGTGGAATGCGAGAGGAAAAAGACATATCAGAAAGCATGTCTGAAATAAAAGAATGATGAATACACAATCATGGTCGACATAGTATGGCAAAGCTTACATTAAAGATTGCATCGATGTTAGATGAAGTTTTTCAACTGCAAAAAGGAATATTTACAAGCTCGAAACACTTTTAAAGAAAAAAACAAGAGGGAAGTTGATCTCGAAAAATAAGATCGCGGAGTTATTCAAATCAATAACGAAAAAATGAGTCTCTATACTATGGAGGGGTCCATCTTTAAAGGATGTTGGAAAAAAGAGTCGCTTTAAATATTTTAAATTTTTAAGTATTTGGAGCTGGATTTATGTAAGTTCTTGAAATCGGAGTCCGCTATTTTCCCTTACACTCCACAATCTCCTTTCCCATTGCTACAACTGGGAATCGAAAAGAGAAAAGTTGAACTTTAACACCATAAGATTCATTTTCTCTCAGTCTATAGTAATTCATCGAACGAATGCGTAAATAAATTTTTACAATGGAAGAAGAAAAAAATTTCATTGGAAGAAATTTCATAAAGTCACATTTCTAAGGCGGAAAACATATATTTTTATCATTTTTTTAGAAATGGTATTTTTTTAAAAAAAAGTATTTTAACTAAATTTTTAAACTTGAATCTGTATAAAGTATTTTTAATAAAAGCACAAAATAAACTCACTTTTGTAAAAATAAGAAAGCACTTGGCCAATAAAAATAAATAGTAAGAAATTTTTTTTAATTGAAAAAAAACATATAAAAAGATGTTCAGAGATGAATATTTTTCTTAAGCTTTTTATATTATATAAATCACAAATTAATGAATTAAAATCGTATTTTTTACAATTTTTGAGCGGCTGATCAAACATCAAGAAATGGTCATTTACTGAGGATAAGGTAAACTTAAAAATCTCATATGAACATAATGAAAGCAAGGAAATTGCTATATTGATGCATTCGGACAACATCCCTTAGGATAATTGCCCCTGGCATATTTAATAAATGTAATCTCAATAGAGTTAGTTTTTGAGATGTGGATAATTTAAAGTTGGTATTTCTGATTTAATTAATCGGTGATTAAATTCTAGCCCAAAATGTAAAATGATAGTTCAATAACTTTTTCTTATTTTTAAATATGTTGGGGCAATTGTCGTAAAACCACTATATTGATGTATTCAGACAACACCAGCAACTGAACTGACTTATATCCTGTCAATATGTAGTATCAACTTTTGAAAGCTAAAGAAGCAATTTTTAACTGCACAATATCATCATTAAGACCTTTAAAATTTGGGTATTCCCTATCAAATGCAGGCTCATAATGAAACAATTAGGTAAAATCTAGTTTTTTCTAGATCAGTGGTTCCAAACTTTTTTGAAAAACCGCCCTCTTTTTACTCATTAAACCATTTAAGGCCAAGCAAAGCAGACGATATCTAAAAAACGCAGACGATTTATATTCAAAGTCATTGAAAAAAGCAGACGAAGATGAAATTGCTTATGTTCCAAAATAGGAACATTGGCCGTAAATGGGTTAAAGATCCTTTAAAAATGAAAAATAATTGAAATGTACTAATTAATAGCATTTGTTAAATCCGCACTTCATTTTTAGTATGCATACACAAAAGTAAATTACATTACAACGTTTATGAAAAAATATTATTGAAAAAAAAGTCCAATGTTTTTAAGACATAAATTGTTATGACAAGGGCGTAGTGGGTGTTGTTGTTTAGTTTTCACAAGATAAACAATTCTAGGCCGAAAGGAAGAAAGTGAACAACGCAAATCGTTTTGGACAGCACATCGATTTCGTTGTTTTGTTTTAATACATGGGTGGAAAAATCTACCTCAGAAAGATAGGCCGACAAAAAAGGAAAAATGTAATGATATTTTGCACGAAATTATTCAAGTGTCCAATGAATCAACATGAATATTGAACGTTTTTTGTGTCCGTTTCCAAGTAACTTTATGCACTGAAACATGTGGAATATATTGTAAAATTCTTCATAAAGCGAATCCAAATATACAAGATTTCTTTCTTCATATCTCCACTATACTATACTGTCCTAAGTTATCCGATAGATTCATTAAGATGAAAAAACGAATAGAAGTTTTCAACGTGGACTTTCCGTCTGCAGAGTTAATTTTTTCAACAAAAGCGCTGATCATATCGTAGTGTGCAATACACTGCTTGCATTTCTGTCGTGAAGTTGAGTCTTTTCAAAAAATCTTTAAAATAGATAATAATCTATGTTGAAATATTTTTTTATAAAAGCATCATATAAATTTTCTTTTTTTTTGATATTGCAAAAAATTCCATTTTATCTTTAAATTCATACAAACGCTTCAGCATATTTCCATCATCATCATCAATGCGTAGGTTTCCAAATCAAGTCTTATGATTTCCGTTATCAGGCTGTTTATTCTTCAGTGGTTGAGACAACTTCCATCTTACACGTATCTCATGTCGGGGATAAGAGAACTATACACGGAAATGGATTAGAGTTGTTTCGAATAACAATATAATTCGTCGACCAAACAAGTTAAAAGGATTGACCACCACCCCGTCTATCTAGGCAGCCAAATACACATTGAATTATTCACTCAAAAAAGTAAGTTATGTTAAAAAAATTTTTATCGACTGAAAAAACATAAACAACATTTATATCAAATTGGATTGTATGAAAATATTTCATTTGATGTGCGTTTGACAGTTTAACCGGTTATCGACCACAGTCGACATATGTCGACTTTACAAAAATGTGAATCGTCCGCGTTTATAAATTCATTACAAAAATAAAATCGTCTGCGTTTATCAAAGCTCTTTAATACAAATCTTCTGCTTTACATTAGATATCGTCTGATTATTCTGGTCGTTAACGGGTAATACAAATCTTCTGCTTTATGCTAGATATCGTCTGATTATTCTGGTCGTTAACGGGTTAATCGAGATGTGTTGATTGCCTCTTTCTGTATATTTTTTTCTTATCTTTATGCTGATGTATAAAATACAATGCACATATAAAATCATGTAATGTTAGATACACTCACACCCCCTGCTTGAAGAATTCTCACGCCGTATTAGTGGGATGCCCCCCCCCCCCAGTTTTGGAATCACTGTTCTAGATTATATATTATATAGGTTGTATAGCTAGAATCAATTTTTTAATAAACAAGTGACATACTAGAAGCAGGGTTTGGGAGCCAGAAAAAAATTGTCTGGCTTCGGCTCCGGTCAGAAATATTTTAGTCTACGACTCCAGCTCTTTCAACTTTATTAATCATTAATAAAAAAATGACCGCAATATCTAGAAAACTTGATTATATAATTGTTTTGTTATATGCTTACAATTGATGAAGATTATTTACCCTTTAATTTTATTATATATTTATATGCTTACGATTTTACACGAGACGTAATGTTCATAAAAGAGAGAACATGCAGAATATTACTAGCTTTATATTATATATATATACATTGACAGAGAACACCATCTTGAATATAAATACTGGATAACTGAAATCATATCTACTCAAGCCTTTCGATAAATGAAGACAAAGGAGGCGAACCCACCTCTATGAAACTCGCTTGAGATAAAAGTGTATACGTTCTTCCTAGTCCAGCCCTCTAAGAAAGCTTTGCCTTTCGGACTTGGAAGCTTTATTTACTTCTTATTTCTAGATATATAATTGATATACATATATTTCACCTAGCGTATTGTAAGAAAATATTACAGATGCAGAAAGAGATCTATTAATATACATATCTACGTAATATATGTTGACAATTATTAGGGTATGTATGTATTGAATGTAATACAGTGTGTTGTGGGGTGTGTTAGTAGTTTTCGCATATGATATATAGAAAGAGAAGTAATGAAAACTAATAGTACTAGAATTACTATAGGTTCTAGGAAAGTTTCCATACACTGAAATTTTGCCTAGCAATCTCTAACATCTGAGGTTGACATATTCCTATTTCAAAACCCCCATTTTCAAACACATAAAAAGGGAGAAGTAATATATAAAACATATATTTTTTAGACTGATTTGTACTTGTAGATTGAAGAGTTGGATCAGAAACTAGAAATATTTCGTTTGATTTTGTGTATATGGCAGTATGTTTATGCCTAGGCATAGGAGTGTATTAAGGGCTTCGTTAATGAAAATACACCTACCTATGATACGCTATTAACTTACCTTTACACTCGTCAGTAAATATTTTATAATTAATAATAAATTGAAAGATAAAATATTCAAAAAAAAAAATTAGAAACGTGGATAAGATTTTTTATGGCAACAATAATGAATTGTGTTGGTGAAGCTTTAAGAGATGAAAATTTGAATAAATTATATGAAAAATAGAAATAGTTCAGGTTTTGACTATAATATCCTTCCATAACAAATGTGTATTTAAGTTTCACGGAGCCATATTTTTAATCTTTCAGGCTCTAACTCAGAAGTCCTGATTAGAAGTGTGACGTTTTTTAAGCTATCTTCTCAAATTTGTTGCATTACTTGGAAAAAATATCAAAATTTCTCACAGCATTTCGGATCTTAATAATGTTTCATAATCTTTAACATAGTTTCATTTTGACAAATTTTATTCTCAACACTTAATACGATTATGGTAAGGTGAGTATACCTCTATTCCAAAATACACAAGAATATTTACGTTTCCTCATTGATACGCGCAAGAACAAAGGCTAATAATATAGAAAAAAAATTGTTCCAGCATAATCATTACTAACATATATTTTTAATGCTACTTTTAAATTTCACCGACCTAAATAGAATCATATGTTTTCTATAGATTTGGCGAGAAATATCGTTATAGAGTTATGTCGTAAAAACAAAAAATTCCTTCATTTGAAGAATGGCTTCAATGACACGTTGATTAAGTAGTACACATCTGATTATAATCCGTTTATGAGCATGTTTATGCGTGGAATAAAGAGAAATGTGGATTTGATATAAAATGGGGTGAGAAAAAAAGAAGTATTCAATCATAGATTCTAACTTTTTTTAGATGAATTCTTTTAAATCTTCCACAAGTTGAATTTGACATTCTTGTGAGCCTTACGCAAAAAGGTATCAATTTTGGTACTTACAGGGCCGTATCAAGGGGGAGGGCAGTGGGGCAATTGCCCCGAGGCGCCATTTCATTGCCCAGTCAACAACCTTAGGGGGTGGGGCTTGGGGATGTAAAAAATTCCCCTTCCAATGTTTCCACCAAGACAACTGAGGAAACTTCAAGAAGAATAATGTAGCTGGGATAAACTCCCAGGTTCTATGTTGCCCTAGCAGCAAGGACGCATATCTCTTGAGAAAAAAAGCATTAAGAAAGAAGTTCTCGATTGTGTGGATTTTGACGAGGTCATCGATAACTTTGCTGCTGCTAAAACATGAAAAATGAACATCTAATGGAGACTGTCTTCGACTCACTCAGTATATATCTGAATTATGTGGCTTAATAAAAATGTGAGCATTTTTTTCTAAATCACTTTTTAAGCCAGAATGGGGTGGGGATGAGTGAGAAAAGAAAGAGCAAGGGGTTAGGGGCTCCATTAAGGACCTTTGCCCTGTGGCGCCACGATCCCTTGATACAGCCTTGGGTACTTATAAAAATCCAACCCAGACTCCATGTACTCCAAACTCAATAAAAATGCTCACCAAAATGTGTCTCCGAATAACTTTTATAATAAATAAAAGGTTAAACTTGATTTCGTTTGAAAAATTGAACATTAGAGATAAGAAACGCTATTTCATTGCATTTTAATTATGAATAAACAATGAAAAGATAAACAACAAAAAATTGTAAATCAATATTCTGATATTAGGAGTCGGGCGTAGAGATTTTTATTCAGAATACGACCCTGGTTTTCATAGGATTCCGACTGCGACTCTATCTCCAACAAAATCTACCAGGAATTAGGAGGGGACGTCATGAAGTCAGAGTCGAAGACATTAAGGTATTTGTTGGAGTGGTAATAACAAAACTTTTAATAACTAAGCACACTACTCTTAACAACAGTGTTAAGAGATATAAGAGAAGCCATTTTATTTTAGAGAATTTTAAAAAATTATCTAATAAAAATAGTTGTACCCTATAAGGGATATAGTCAATTTTGATTCACCCAGCGTAAAGTATATAAGGCAGTTCCAAGGATGATTTTCGCGGCTCAACATCTGAAAACAGCAAGGGATCTCAACATCACAAGGAATAGGTATATTCATGGCCGTCAGCTAGGCGTGGCAAACAGATCATTTGACCCCATTGGATTCAAAGCCGTAGTTAATTATTTTCAAACATACATAATTTTAATTGTAGTCAAAAATATCACTGTTTAACTTATATAGTTAGCTATGTATAATTGTAGTTTTCAATAATAGGATTTTTGGCTTAAAATAAGGATTATTGAAAATTATATATAAAAAAAAATTAATAGACTTTACTCGTAACCATAATTTCATTCATAATAACTACTTTTGATAAAGGAGTTCAAACTCCGAAACTATAGTTAAGTTTTTCTAAACCAATAAAGAGCCGAACTTTCTTCTTATTATATATAATTTTTAATAAATATAAAATTTTTATCATTAAAAAAAGTTCAGCGAAATCTAAAGAAAAATTTTATATTAAAATAAAAAAACAAGTACCTATGTCTTTAAAACTTGAAGATTTGGACGACAAAGGGTTCTGGCGAGTAAGTTTTGATAATGGACAAAAGGCCGCTGAAAAATAATTCATAATTAAAATAAAAAATCAATTTTAAATATAGTGATACCATTATTTTCATCACAAAGAAAATATTGAATTCCTTTGTAAAATCCATTACTATTTCCAACTTTTTCATTTAAAATAATCCCAGCAAAAATTTTATTTTCATCAATATATTCTATCTTTCCTCTATGTTTTGAATCAAATAAAATATCATCACCGAGTTTAAATTCAATCATATTATTGTCCATTAATAAAATATAGGAATTAAAAAAAGTACAGCTTCTTAATAAAAATCTCGAATTGATGCTAAAAATTATATTAAAGACTAAAAAATAATTGACATTTTGTTTTAGGACAATAAGTTTAGAATAAGAAATAAAAAATATTAAATTAATTGATTTGATGGATATAATGCTAAATGATCTAGTCTAGATTTTTTTCTTAATGCCAACTAATAAACGATTTTGTTTTAAATAATACAATCTACATAAGTGGTTCCTGTGAAACAGTATCGACACATTTGCTAAGATTTGTCTCCCATAAATCATTGAGAAAGCTAAGAAGTTACAGTTCAGCACTGATACAGTAGCACGAAGAATTGTTTCAAAAACTATATAAGCAACTTATCAGCAAATCAAAAGATTTTGTATACTATTCGATCGCTCTTCTTACAACAAAAGCAAGGAAGATATTGAGCTGTAACTAAGGCTGTTAAAGGATTTTTATATGACATATATTATATCTAGACCCGTAACCAGAAAAAAAGAATAACTAAGAAAAGTGATAAACAATCCCATTTGGAGCTAAATTTTTCTAAGCTCCTTTTTTGACATATAAAATTAGTTCATGAAAAACTGGGATTCAGTTGTTAAGCAGCATTAAAATAAGGACAATCCCGCAGAACAGGCACATCTGGTAACCCCATATTATACCAAACTTTTTGTATGGAGCTACAATTTGAAACATTTTTGGAAAAAAAAAATTTTTAAATGTATAATTTTGTACTTAATATTATTTCTCAAATTTAAGTTATCCGTGGTATAAATGTGTATGCTTATAAGATAAAATTGAAAAAGGCATAATGAAAAAGGAAGGAAGGAAGGAATATTTTATTTAACATGGAAGTACAATAATATTCTAAATGATAAGTACAGTCATGCGGAAAAGATAAATTTAAAGATAAATATTTACATAAAGAAAATATTAGATCATCATAACACACAAAAAGTTACGTTTTCAGATTTTTTTAAAAGTAGATAAATTTTTAGCTATTTTCGAGTCGCCATAGCTATGAAAATTGTTCGGCAAACTATATTAATTGCAAAAATTGTAGGAATAAAAATCTACCGTATGAGCACCATACTTTTTCAATAAAAAGCCCTTTAAAGAAAAAAATGCATGATAATTTGAAGTTAAATCGTAAGCAAAGTTTAAATTTTTTCTTATAAATAATGTATATACTATCTGATCTAAATGACATTACTTATTTTGATAAAAAAATCTCATGAAAGTGTTTTCCAGCCCTCTATAGTTTCTAGTATAGATGAAGTACGTTTACATAGGTTATATAATTTTAATATATTGTCGCTAAACGTTCAATCTCTCAAATCTAAATGGAATTGCATCCAAATTTTCATAGATAAATTTAAAAATTGAATTT
Organism: Nectonema munidae; assembly: GCA_030549495.1. Taxonomy (NCBI): domain Eukaryota; kingdom Metazoa; phylum Nematomorpha; class Nectonematoida; family Nectonematidae; genus Nectonema; species Nectonema munidae. Next base: position 749,773 of record JAUIRK010000142.1, on the reverse strand, counting down.
CAATTGATATTTTTGCATTCCAAGAAACTTGGAATTCCGATGAAGAAATAATTTTTACTATACGTTGATTTAATTACTTTTCAAAACCTAAAACCATATCCAAGCACTCAGGCTTGTTTTTTTTGTAAAAAGTTCGCATGTTGTTGAAACCATGTGTTTGGACATAAACTCTGATTTGTTTGAAATCTTAGGCCTCAAAATACAGTTAAATGTACAAACTTCTGTAGGTGTTTTTAATATTTATCGTCTACCTAGATACAACCTAGAAGCTCTAGAATGTTTTCTATCTTTATTCTGATCACTCTTGGAAATCTATTGTGGTCATAAGTGTTACGATTCTTTTTTTCTTAGAGACTTCAACATTAATCTTTTTGAAATTAATAAAAAAACACATTCATCAGAATTTCTTAATTTAGTTATGGAATACTACCTAATTCCCCCAGTCACAAAAGCCACACATTATCAAACTTTTACACTTATCGATAACATTTTTATCTCGAATAAATACAATTACAATTGTTTTAATCTCCAGACAGTGATCTCTGATCACCAGTTTTACTTAGTTTAGACCTGAACTGCCTATTAGAAGTAAACCAATATAAATCTGTACTTAAGTTTCAAAAAAGAATTTTTTTCCGATCTTATGTGTTCTAACATTTTCTAACATTTTTTATTGTGATAAACTGTTTACTAATAAGAACAGCCAAGAAATCTGGAATAATATAAACAATATGATAAAAAGTAAAAATGACATTACTTTAATTTTGAAAAAAACAATAAATTTATTATTGACAATGACGAACTGTGCAATTATATAAATTCTTCATTTATAAATCAAACAGTTGAATTTTCTGATGCTGATGTTGCGCAATATCTACCTCAAGTTTATTCAACATTTACACTAAATAGTATTGGCATAAATGAAATCATTTCTGGCATTGATAATCTAAGTGACAGCAAATCTGAAGATATATATGGCATTTCAGCATACCACTTAAATATTGCCAAATTTATAGTTGCTCCTCCATTGCTCTATGCTTTCAATCTTTGTATTTATTGTTCAATCTTTCCTTCATGTTTTAAGCTCAGCAAATGCTTTACAATATATAAGAAAAAAGGTGATAAATTTAGTGTAGCTAACTATCGACTAATTTCCCTAATAAGTACTATCTCAAAGCTCTTTGAAAAAATAATTCACTCTCAAGTTCTTAATTACTTTAATATAAATAATTTGTTACATTCCTATCAGTTCGGGTTTGGAAAACATTCATCAACCGTGATTGCTCATAGTTATTTAATAAATTCTCTTATTGATTATTTAGATAGAAATGATGATACACTTGTTATCTATCTAAATATTTCGAAGGCATTAAATACAATTTCCCACAGTAAACTGTTGCTTAAGTTAAAAGAGTATGGTTTCGATAATAATGTTCTTAGTTTTTTTCAGCTCCTATTTATCCTTCAGGCACAAATTGTAAATGTCAACAATAGTTTTTCAACTCCACTTATGGCTATGAATAACAAAGTAGTGCCACAAGGCTCAGTCCTAGGGCCCTTGTTATTCCTAATTTATATAAATGATATTTTTTATTCAAATAAGGCTCTAGATATTCTTTCATTTGCAGATGACCTAACAATCTTAATACGTCACTCTTTACTTCAACAGCATGCCTGATTCTATGATAAATCATTAGATGAATAGTATAAAATCAACGTTAGTAAGATATTTGAATGGTGTATTTCAAATGATTTTTGTATTAATAAAAAGAAGACCATCTATATGTATTTTACAAACAAAAAAAAGACTCCAAAATTTTTGGAAAAAAATGACATTGTGTTATCCAAGTCCCATAATTTTCTTGGCCTGGTACTCACAGACAATCTTAAATGGGATAAACATGTGAAACATGTTTCCAGGAAAATTAGTTGTGTAATAGGAATATTGTTTTCACTTAGACATATCCCAAATTATGTTAAATTGGAAATTTACTGGGCCTTGGCTTTACCACATCTAACATACAGTATTATCAATTGAGGATGTTCTTAACTCAACAGAAAAAGGCTGTTTGAATAATTTTCAATCTAAATTGCAATTCACATACTTCCAAATTTTTCCAACAGAATAAAATTCTTAAGATCACATATATCTACAACCAGCAACTTTGTCTTTTTATTTGGAAAGCCCTTCATCGTTATTTACCACCGTTCATAATTGATTGGCTTATTATTAATTATGAATTAGAAAGATCATCTGCTAGATATATAAGCAACATGAAAATACCATTCTAAAGTTTAAAATCTTCTCAAAAATCTTTGAAGTTTATGTTAACCAAAATATGGAACACTTTCCTTAACTCTTTCCTAGAATTCGATTGCTCCCTTCAAACTTTAAAACATAAATTTACTTTACACTTTATTTTTAATTATGAAGATTGCTGTACTATATTAAATTGCTATATTTGTAGTAATTTTTAAATTACTTATATATGTGCATACCTCTAAATCACGTTATGAAACTATTTTATTAACTTTAATGATATATTGCTTATTTGATTATGTTTTAACATGATCTTACAAATTATATCACATAGTACCAAATGAGTTTATATTTATATATATAAATCTTTGATATTATATAAATATTTTTCCTTTTATTACATTATTTTATATATATATATTTGTTTCCCTTCATATCATGTTCCTTCAATCATAGTCTGCTGTTAACATCCTTCAGTTTTTCCTTGCATTCTTCCTTTTCGTCAAATCGCAATCTCTACTTACACTGGAGTTAATCGACCAAAAGAGCATTTTGTTTTCTTTCCCAAATTCTTCTATTCACGCTCCAAAGAAGTCCCAATTCACCATCATAAATCTTGTGGCATTTTTATTTATCTTTATTATCTTATTTAAATCAAATTAATTCTTTAAGGTATTTCTACTACGGCTTTTTCAAGCTCTTGAAATACTTGTGTAATGTTAATGTTTTTTTTATTTGTTAACTTGCTAAATAAACTCTCTCTCTTTCTCTAAAAAATTTGAAACGGAGTTGAAGTTTCTTGTTTCAATGACAGATACTAAAGCAAATGGTTTTTGGTATTTAAAACACTTGTAAACTAAAACTAAAATTTTGAAAACTATTCTTCGTTCAATTTTCAGAGAGTGTAGTTCTTTTAGGACGCGAGAAACACTTTCCTATCTTTTTGTGCCAAAAATTAAGTGTACGCAGTTATTTTGAATAACTTCGAGTTTCTTTAGCTTTCCTTTCTGTTTATATAATAAAGAAAATATTAGATCATCATAACACACAAAATAATAAGTTTTCAGATTTTTTCTGAAAGCAGATAAATTTTTAGCTATTTTCATGTAATAAGGCAAAACGTTCCAAAGTTTGCATCCTTTGTACACTGGAGTTGTGCTATCTAAAAATTTGAAAAGAGTTGGAGCTTGAGTCTGTATTTTTTCATTTCTTTTTTATTTTTAAGTATAAATTAGGAATTCTTGTCTGAAGGGTCGATTTTTCAAAGTTGGTATGGAATGAAGTATAAACATGCAAGTCGTCATCTTAGTCCAAGACTTTGAAGCCAAGATTTTTGATAAAGTCAAGAAGTGAAGAGATGTAGACGTTGAATAAAAAAAGTCTAAGAAAGGAGCCTTTCGGAACTCCATATTTTGTTCTAATAGAAACAGACAAAACTCCATCAATAGAAGTAGAGTGTGTCATATCTTCAAAATATGAAAAAATCCTTTTCAAAGCAGTAGCACACACATCAATCTTTTTTTCATAATTTTCAGTGGGATATTTCTGTTTATAGTATCGAAAGCTGATTGGATGTCAAGAGCAAGCAGTAGAGTATGAAGGTTTTTTGACATGTTAACTTTTATATCATTAACAAGCGTCAAAATTAACGACTCTGTGCTACAATGTTTCTTATAAGCAAAAAGATTTTCATTGTTTATGTCGTTGGCAGTGAGATGATCAGACAGTCTTTTCAGTGCCACTCGTTCAGCAAGCTTACTTAAAAAACTTAGATTGGATATGGGCCTGAAATAATTAAGGTTGTCACTATGAGCTCGAGAATGCTTGGGAATTGGAGTTAGAATTGATTCTTTTGAAAAGAAGAAAATTCCTGTATCGAAAGACATGTTTATATAATAAACAAATAAGGAAGAAGGATATCAAGACAATATTTTACCATGTCCGAGTTTAAACTGTCGGCACGTCAAACTTTGATTCCGTGTGCAGCAATAATATTTTTAAGTTCATCTTCATCAGTTAGAGTGATTTTTGCAAGCCAATAACAGTATGTGTTTTCAATTGCGACATCAGAGTCATAACAGAAAACAGTTTCTACAGCTAAATCTTTGACGATCATTATTGCTCTTCTGTGAAAAAACTCATTGAAGATATTTGCTAACTTGATTTTGTTTTCAAAATAATTGACGTTATATCGGATTTTTTTTCAAGAATAGGTAGAATTTTTTTTTCACTTCTCCAGTAGGTAAGACAACGCACATATTTCCACTCTTATTTTGGAAAATTTTTTTGATGTTGACTCCAGAATTACTCGGGTTTTTTTCATTTATAATAAAACTAAGCTTACTTCTGTTTTCTTTGAGAAAAATCTTTCCAGGTTTAGACGAAACGACGTGCGAATGTGAAGATTTAGAAGCAACACCCTAATTTTTCAAAATTAGGTAAATCAACTTTGTCAACTAGTTTTTTCAGGCTATTTTCAATTGAAGTAATCGGTTGAGAAAGAGAATCGGTGTTTGACTGCTCTTTCTTTGAAATAGATTCATTACACATAAAATAAATTTTTTATAATTTCGTTTAAAGTTTGGTAGAATATTTCTATAATATGAAGGAAGGCAAAGAGGATCAAACTTACAATTAATAGCATGAAAAATATTACTACACATGAAACATTCAATTGATTCTTGCTGAGCATGATGATGATGATGATGATGATGATGATGATGAGGAGAAGATAGATAATGATGATGAAGGGGATGATGATGATGATGATGATGATGATGATGATGATGATGATGATGATGATGATGATGATGATGATGATGATGATGATGATGATGATGATGATGATGATGATGATGATGATGATGATGATGATGATGATGATGATGATGATGATGATGATGAGATGATGATGATGATGATGATGATGATGATGATGATGATGATGATGATGATGATGATGATGATGATGATGATGATGATGATGATGATGATGATGATGATGATGATGATGATGATGATGATGATGATGATGATGATGATGATGATGATGATGATGATGATGATGATGATGATGATGATGATGATGATGATGATGATGATGATGATGATGATGATGATGATGATGATGATGATGATGATGATGATGATGATGATGATGATGATGATGATGATGATGATGATGATGATGATGATGATGATGATGATGATGATGATGATGATGATGATGATGATGATGATGATGATGATGATGATGATGATGATGATGATGATGATGATGATGATGATGATGATGATGATGATGATGATGATGATGATGATGATGATGATGATGATGATGATGATGATGATGATGATGATGATGATGATGATGATGATGATGATGATGATGATGATGATGATGATGATGATGATGATGATGATGATGATGATGATGATGATGATGATGATGATGATGATGATGATGATGATGATGATGATGATGATGATGATGATGATGATGATGATGATGATGATGATGATGATGATGATGATGATGATGATGATGATGATGATGATGATGATGATGATGATGATGATGATGATGATGATGATGATGATGATGATGATGATGATGATGATGATGATGATGATGATGATGATGATGATGATGATGATGATGATGATGATGATGATGATGATGATGATGATGATGATGATGATGATGATGATGATGATGATGATGATGATGATGATGATGATGATGATGATGATGATGATGATGATGATGATGATGATGATGATGATGATGATGATGATGATGATGATGATGATGATGATGATGATGATGATGATGATGATGATGATGATGATGATGATGATGATGATGATGATGATGATGATGATGATGATGATGATGATGATGATGATGATGATGATGATGATGATGATGATGATGATGATGATGATGATGATGATGATGATGATGATGGTGATGATGATGATGATGATGATGATGTGAATATGAAAAAATTAATAACATAATAATTCCCTTTTGAATTTTTAATTAATGTACCATAGTCTCTTTTAAACGCTTTTCAAGAAATTTCTATAACTTTGAATGAGAAAACTGATTGCAAACAACAAAGCATTCATTGCTCTACGATTTAATCTCAATATTATTTTTTTAGATTTTCATGGTAAGATGTAATAATTTCAGATTTCAAGTTTGCATTCAAAGTGCTCGTACCTTGTTCATTGTCCCGATTCTTTCACCCAGAAAAGTGTCGATAAATCGTCAAAATTCTTTATAGGTTATTGAGGACATTTCTTCACTTTTTCTTATTTGTAAGTAAGTTGTTTTTCACCTATGTAACTCTTTTTCATCGAAATCCTGAAAAATTTTATTACTGTAAAAACTCTCATTACGACCAATTCCATTAGCGAAACAACTTTCTATAGTGACCAAAATAATTGATCCTGTTCTTTGCCAATAAAAAACAGCTGATAGTCAAAATTCGTCCTTCCCATCAACTTTCTATTCCGATTTACTACTAATATAACTATTTTTCCAAAATATAATTTGGTCTCCAAATTGCGCCTACTTGTTGAAATTGTAACTTTTCTGGGGGTTATAAACGTGAACTATTTCAATATTTATACATTTAATAACAAAAGGATGGATTTGAAGGGCCACGATAAAAAAAATAAGAATGAGAAATATAAGAAGATGGTATGATATTTCGACTCTATGAATTTTTCCATCTTATCAAGCAGAAAGCGGAGGCATTGCGCTTGTGGTGAAGATATAACGAAACGATTTCTTACGAGTCTTCACGATGATGATCGTTAATTCCACTCTCTGCTTGACTCAAAACCTCCTTCTTAAAATTTCTGAAATTTTTTATGATTTCAATAATTTCAATGTTTCATAAAATGAATAATTCATTTTGAGAAACATTCTTTTTGAAATCGAATAATTTAATCTTTTCATGTCTTACTGAATAAATATTTTTAGCAATATACAGACATATGTACTTAAAAATTAATTTCGCTTAAAACTGTGAATCGAGGCCTGATATTATGATCAGGTACTTTATTCTAACATCCATCAAATATGCTTAAGGATGAAGAAGAAACTTTTTTCAATGGTTTTTATTATGGCATTTAAATTCACTAATGAATCTTCATCGAATATACTGCTCCCCATGTGAGTTTATATTATTTAGTTCGTGTACCTGCCTTAGTTTCTCACTTATTTTTCAAAATTCTCTTTTCAAGGATAGTTCAAAATTAATTTAATTTACCACCTTGGAATTTTTTGAACTTTACCCAAATTTGTCTCTCTTCATATTTGCTTCTTTTTATTTTATCCTACATGATCATAGCTAACGAATTTTGTGAGAAACTTTAGAAAATTTTAATTGATTGTGTTATATAACTAATTTAATTTTCCAAGAAACTAAAAGATGTAGTAACAAAAGTTTTATTTATAAGTCTACAAAAACTGCCTTTATAAAAAGGGAAAAAAAATTCGAAATTAAATTCGTTATTTGTAAGAGATATAGATTTTCTATATTTGTTTTTTCTAACTAAGAAACCAGTTTGTAATCAAACTAGTAATTAAACATACAAATTGAAAGTCACCATAATAATTTCTTACAATCGAAATTAAAAAAATTTATACACTATAAAAAAATTATAGTATATAAGGAATTTATCTCAAAAAATGAATAAGTCCTGATAAAAATCAAACCGAAAAGAATACTTTTTTCACCATATCGCGACAATTACCCAAATCAAGACCTGACATTTTACAATTACTCCAAAGGATAAAATAGTTAACGTGCTAATTTTTTGTATAGTTAATTCGTTTTATAATTGGTTAACTCACTAGATAGCTAGAAAATTAGTCAATTAGATGCTTTTTCAATCTGGAAATTTTCTGAGATAAAATTGTCAATTATTATTTATTCCCTTATGTAATCTATGGAATAGAAAAAATGGACATCAAGAAGAATTCAATAAATGTATGATGGTAAAGCATTTATATAGGCATTTTCATACTCATATACGAAAAATGTGTTGTTGAAACGAAATCAAAATGTGTAGTATATGAATCCCATACATCATGAATGTGTAATCTATTTTATCATTTATGTAAACGTCTGGCCTTTCTTAGCTTTCTATATACTCTTTCTTTTAGCTTATGAATCAATACCACATTTCTCGCCCCTATCATTTATTAATCACCTTGTAATGGTGGCCATCAATTTCCTGTTCTTATTACCATTATATTTTTATCTTCGAGAATGAGCATTATTACTACCTCCCTCTCTCTCCCTCTCTTAAAGCAGAAACTTCTGTAGCAATGTAAACCTCAAGATTCTTTCAGGTTTTTTTATTATTTTATTCGAGACACCTGATTAATCCAGGGGACTGAGAGGCTTAATCTCACCATCGCCCATGATAATTATTGTGAATGAAAAATTACAATAACTTTTTTCGTATATATATATATATTTTTTTTAAGTTTTTAGATTAAGTGAATCAAATGAATTCTTGTATTAAGTAAGGAAGGAAGAAATGATCGTTCTTGTGATTTGCACAGCTCCCACAGCTTTTCGTTTATACTCTGTTCATTTTGGAAAATCACGTGGAAGTGGAGAGTTTGCAGCAAATTTTTTTTTATAAAAAAAAAGCTGTCTATAGCAGGAGGGTTGATAAGAGCAATGGAAATACAAGATCATTTAAAAGAACACATAGGTTAAATTTTTTTAAAAAAAATTCAAGAATTTATTTATTTCACCAATAGGCGTAGATGCTATATTTATCACAATATGTTTTATGGTAATGTCGCATTATCCGTGCAAAAGTTGGGTATAGAGATTTGATACAAGAAGGTTTCAGCAAATTAGAAATTTCTATTTACTTAGATATTGCTAATTTTTGACGAAGTTTAGTAAAATCATTTTCTGTTACGTTGTTTTTCGGTGAAGGAAACACCTCCTATCTTGTCTTTAAAACTAACAAATTTTAATGATTAATAATAATATTAAAAAAACAACTCTTAGGATCGAAAAAGTATGATAAAATGAAGGATCCAAGTGCATTGAACTCAGAAAATGTGGATTCAGGTGGATTGAACTGACAAGTCAACTCGTTTTTTTCCACCTGTTAATCTTTTGCACGGAGAGTGCAGCATTAGCGGCCTTAGCAAAGCTACCTCTACAAGGACAAATATTTTGTTGTTTGAAAGAAAGGACGAAAATTTTCTCGACTCTGATCAAGAGAAAGAACCCGGATGGCATTAAAACAGACTGCATCATTCACAGTGAGGCTTTCGACTCAAGACACTTCCTGTTGCTCTTAAAGTTACCTTAAAAACGGTGATCCGATTCTTCAGAAGAGGCTGTTTCGCCAGTTGGACCAAGACATGGATTCCGCGCATAAAGTTCTCTTTTACACATCTGTGTGCTGGCTGTCAAATTTAAGTCATCTGTTCTCAATTGTGTATTTCAGTTCTTTGATGATTTGCAAATATTTCCCGCAGCTCAAGGGAAGCGAACTGAGAAGTTTGACATTTGAGAGGCATCTCTAAATTCAATCCTGCTTACTCAGCCGAAATGTTGATAAGTTTGAAACTTTGAATGGACTCGACCCGCAACTACATGTCCTAGGACCCAGATACACCATCATAGGCTTCTTAGGAATGGAAATTTATAGCGGTGAATGTAGTTTCCCTCCATTTGCTGAATGACTTATTGGATGAAGACTGAAGAACCACTTGCAACAAGGCATCAAAGAACACTTGTCAAGCCTCCAAGAAAAGTTTGGACTTTGTTTTGATGAGAATGAGAAGAAAATATGTTGCTTCAACCCAAAAAAGCAATTGGGTTGTACACGACTCCCAACACAAAAGCTAAGAAAAGAATAGAACAGTTAAAACGTTTGGAAAAAAAATAGAGGCAGCGCTTTATTTTAGTTTAGAAATTAAAATTTACGCGCTTTGACGACGTTTTTACGGAAACAAACTAAAGTAAAATTCGTACTATATCCCGAAATTATTTCCCGTTTACCTAATATCTCTGATGCAGTGGGCGTGGCTCAGCCTATTTCATGGTTTCTTCGTACCGTGCGATATAATGATGAAAGAAATTATTGATTTCGCTAAAAATTTGTCACACACATACAATCATTACGTTCAAAAACATGCCAAATCTGACCTTTCGATTTTGCCATTATTATTATTATTATATTTCAACATATGTGCTTTGCGTATCGATTTGTTGTATTTGTGTGTGCATTATTTCCACGGCATAACCGCTTATTACGTGTGCAATTTGTTTATTATTTTAAATTGTAAACACTTTATCATTCATCTTCTTTTAAAAAATTATTATCGATATTGATTTGTCGCTTCCAACAATGTGTTCTTCCCTCATTCCATCTTTTCACAAAAAATTTTGCAAAAATGTTCAAGCATGATGATGATGCATTTCTCTTTTATCCCGCGATTCTTTGAAATTTGTTTTCCAATCAACGCAATTCTTACTTTCTGTGATTGTAAGTTTTTCTTCCTTTTTTGCAATTTTTAATTTCAAGTACTTACTTTTACAGCGACAATCGCGACGATTATGAATATTATTTTCGCATTGCCAATGTTTGGAATAAGAGTTTGAATGTAATTTCCAGTTCATAAAAAAAAAGAAAATAAAAATAAAATAGGTAAAAAGTTGTAGTTTCTTTTGGTTTGCTACTTTTTAAATAATCGTTTATTAAATCTTTGATTTAGAACTTTGTTTCCGTTTTTATGTAAAAAAATTGATTTCTGACTTGTTAAATTCCCGAATATATAAATTTAATATCCAGTAATTTCTTTTCGATGTATTACTTCCTGACAGGCAGCCTTATTTTCAAAAAAGACGCTTTTAATTTTTTTTATCAAGATTTTTATCTACTTTTTTTTTCTTTTTTTTATAAAGTTATTTGTAATAAATATAAATAGTGAATTTATAGTATCTGTAAAATATAGTCATAACATTTGAAGTCATCTCACTCCAAAAAATTACTTAATAATTAATTGGATAAATTATTTTAAAGATTTTTAATGAAATTGATTTGCTCTAAATATTAATTAAAGATTTGGATTTATTTAATTTTAGCATGATCGTTTTGCTTTTAATCTTTTTTTTACTTTCCTGCCAATTTTGTCCTATTCTTTGTGCTATCTTTTAGATTTGGAATAAATTTGTTTCTTTCAATACTCAAAACTTGAAACCGGGTTCCCTAATTAACTAGCTATTTACAGGACAAGCTTTTTTCGTCATGTAGGCTCCTTTTTTATGCAAAAAACCGCTTGTTGAATAATTCGTTACTATAGGACAATTTCCTCACTAGTTATATAATATTTTTTTTTATAAAAATATCTAATTTATGCAAATAATGATTTTTAAAATTATATTTTTTTTTGTTGAAAAAAAACTAAATATCACAAACTTATTTTTTAAATATTTCTTTAAGATATGATAATAATGAAAAGAAAAATAAGTAACTGTAAGAACTTACCTATTAAACGAAGTAACCGTAACCGCGAAATGTAAAAAAAAAAGTTTATAAACTCTCGCGCACCGAATGGCCCTGTAGCAACAAACTCTCGGGTCACCCATAAAAACTATAGTATACTTTTGATAGGCTTTCCATAGTGCAGCGATTCACTCACACAGCTATGTTTTTCTTTTAGATTCCACGCTGATGTCAAGTGTTTACCATTTGAAGAAATTCCCATCTATCTGCGATATTTCCCTTACCTGAGCTCATAAGTTGTTTTTTATTGAGGTGTCGTAGATAGCACTAAAGATTTAGAACGAAATTAAAGGTTAAATAAGCCTATACGATTTTTATTGTGGTGCCCTGACATTTGACCGAATGACATTTGGCCGAACGGACATTTAGCCGACGCGCATTTAGCCGAAGGACGTTTGACCTAACAAAAATTTTGATAAAAACACACATTTGACAGAAAGAACCATTTTCGGCTCTTTGCTCAATTAACCAGTTGGAAAAGCTTTTTAACAAGATTCATTCCGCAAAGAACTTTGGGAAGAGTTAATTTGGTTTTCTTTTTATGTATATTTTAGTAAAAATATGAGATTAAATCACAAAAATTTTAAACTTAGAGATTTCAACTTGTGGCTCTCTTTATAAGAACATTGAAAATGATTTTTGGGTCTTTCATTCTCGTATGTGCCCATCCCTGTTCGAGTTATGAATAAGTAAGAGAACAAAAATTATTATTTACAAAAATATGCTCTAATTATTTGTTATGATGAATAATAAAGAAATCAAAAATAACGTTTCAGATTTGTAATCAGTCTTTGGCAAGGTGACTTCGAGTAGATTAGTTATTCATCACATAATATGTGTATAGAAAGAAGTTGAGAATAGAAAAACAAAACAAAAATACTCTGCAGATTTGTATTGAGCACACCCTTTCAAACTTACTGGAAGTAAAACTACCTCTACAAAAATTCAGGTAAAATTTCCGTAATGATTTCAGTTAATTTTAATTTTTTTCCCTAATGATTTCCGTTAAACATTCGATGAAATGGCCATTCGGCTAAATCTCTGTCGACCAAATTTCCGAGCGCTTTTATTTATATGATATAGCACTGATTGTATAGAGATTGATTCTATTTATATATTAATTAGCTTTTTTCAAGACATTTGTTAACCCATAACCTTTGATATCCAAGCCATTCCATACCTAAAATGCTCATTTCGTGACCCATAAGTTCAACTAAGTGTATAAAAAATGTCTCATGTACCAAACACGTCTTAGTTTCGAAATGTGCTATCAAATTTTTGATAAATTGATTTTTCATTTTAAACAAAATTTTAAAGATAAATATTTTAATTAAAAATTTGTGCGACCCCTACGATTTCCTTAATCATTACATCAACAATAACAACAGTACACTGTTTTGCGTATAACTAATTTATCAGCATCAAATGCTTAGTTCAAGGTCATTTAAATTTTGCATTAAATTTTTCACAATAAATCGGTTAAATTTATAACACTTCTTAAAAATATCAAGGTGCAATTTTTAAATAAAAATTTTAATTATAATTTTTCCATTTTTTTAATTGATTAATTGTTTCTAAAATCAATTTTTAAAAACAAGTCGATAGAAAACTAATAATTATATTTAAGAAAACTAATAATTTTCACAAGTATCCGGATTCTGTGAACTCATTTTGCAAATTTAATAAAGAAATTTGGCTTCCTCATCACATAAAATTAAGTATACATCAATGCATGCTTTAAATCTTTGCAGTTAGATGATTTGCTTTTGTGATGAAACTTGATTTGATTTGGAGAAGAAAATCTTAATTAAAAATTCGCAATATAAGCCCTGTTTCATTTTTTTCCTTATTTTCTTGTACTCCTTGGTCACTTGTAAATTTTTACGTCATATCATAAATCTGGCGAAGATCATGCAAAATCAATACTTTTTTTCAATAAAACCTCGAGTTTAAGCTTTTTTTTTTATAGCAATTGCTATTTCCAATGCTTCAACACAAAAGGGTATGTCCTATTTTCGTAAGTATGTCATTGCTATTTCATCTTAAGGAACTCCTTATCTAGACATTGTAAAAAATTTCTTCAACTCTCTTAATCGTTGTATTTAGTAACAAAATTATTCTGAATTAGGATTTGTGGCTGAAAATTGATATTTGAATTAACAAAATGTGTCGCAATAACACAAAATATACTCTTAAATTTTACGAAAAAATCGTCAATTAGGCAGTCATCCATATCTCTCAAAATTATTTCATCCAAAATAATTCTTATGGCATCAAGTTTGCATTATAACGTTATAAAGTTGATTATAACGCGCGATCCAATATAACGCCAGAGGGGTCTTGCCTAAGGGTGTATAAAGCTATGTTATTTAGTATATGAAGAGGTTTTTGTGCGCGTAACTTTCTAGGGCAGTTAGCTAGCTTCTACAAATTTTGGTGTTCGGACTCAGACGTTAACTGAGAAGTATTATGCGCTTTACGTTGGATGAAATTAGACTTTAAATCACTTTCTTTTAAAGTTGCAAAATTGAACTATAAAATTTATTTAAATGAAAAAGAAAATGATGCTGGAATCAAAGAGTACTAAATTTTAGGGAATCCTACTCCAACACCATCAATCCCTCAAATTCCCTTGTCTTCGCTCAAATTGTTAATAGGCAATTTATGTACGTAATCTAGATTTTGTAAAAATTTCCGAAGCTACCAAATATGGAGAACAAGTTGTCAACATTTTTGAAAACTAAAAATAGATTATTTCATTTTTATAAGTATTTTAGTAAAGGAGGATCTTATATATACGATGAATTCGTGCTCGCGGTCAAATCGTGGTCCCAGTCCCAGCCGCATCTCACACATGTTAATATTTCGTTTAACTCAAAGTTGGATAACTAGAAATTTCGCTTAGCTCAGCTTCAATTATTCTCAATGACAATTTTCTACGCTCTGTGTGAATTGCAGTCCATCGCGTAGCAAAATACTTCAGATGTCCCGAATACCAAGTTTTATCGACAAATCAATGGATGTTGAAAAGCACACATGTGTTCATTCAATTCGTTGTCCAACTTTTCAGCATTATTGACACATTTGCTGCGCTTTGCTTTGATTTATTATTGTGTGAAGTGTCGACTTCTTTTCCATGTAATAATGTATCGTGTTTTTATGATCTCGTTCTTTTTTTTTATAAAAAAAACTTGTTCAAAATAACTTTTTCCTGAAGCTTGAATTTACCGCATGGACAGTAGTATCGTAGAGTAGTAGTCGAAATCAAAAATGAATTCGTTTAAAAAAATTAGGACGACCTTTTTAAAAAATTCGTTTTGACCCCATTTTGTGCCGTTTAATAGGGTTACCATATGTCCAAGTTTTCTGGTATTGCCGGTTTTTATTCACTAATCTTCTATGTCAAAAAAGGAGATAAAAAATTTGCTCAAGATTTCATCGCTATCTCTCTTTTTTTAGTATGAAAACGCGTCTTTTACATTCAAATTATTTTTCATAGTAATTTATTTTTGTTTATTATTATTTAATATGGCAATCCTAGGCCGCCCTAAATGAACTAGTGTATTCAATAAGGAAAACAACTTTTTGACTCAAATTTTTCTTCATACTCACTTCTTTGTTATGAAGTAAAGACGGATATTTACCTTCCAACAACACCTTGTTCTTATAAAGAATTTTCATTTAAAACATGTCATCTTATCTATTGAAAATAAACCTTCTTTAAAGAAGGTGGTTTAGTGCTGAAATTGAAACAAAAAAAATGGAAAAAGGAAGACAAGGCATTTGTAATGAACTTTCAAGATGTGCTGCACAAATTTTTTTATAAGTAAACTTTTTTTCTGCCCAATCACAATTATATCACCTCCCTTTCTCTAATTATTATTATCAGCCTGAGATTTTGCAATTGAAAAATGTTTTTTAAAGTTTACATTCCAAAGAATCATATGAAACCGAAAATGTTCAGATTTCTTCATCATGAGTGTTCTGTCAAGAACACTGGAGACAACCTTAAAACAGTGTTTCCAAATTTAACAATTTTCCCGGGGTAATGAAGGGTTTCGAGAAAAAGAAGTTAATAATTCTGAAAATCATGAAAACATTGTACCTGGCGTTAGAATGAATGTCAAAATAGTCTTAGTATGTAATGTTGTAAACTAAAGTGTAACAATGTTCAAATACAATAAATAAAAAATATCTCTAGTGTTTTCTTCATTTAGTTTTTTTTCAGTATTTACTTAAAAAATGGAGTTTGACGGCTTGCACTTTCAAATGTTTTCTTCCCCCGAGAAACTTAAATTGAATTTCTCTTCCGGGTTGAGACCACTTCCATTTCCCATCAACCTGCCCAACATACCCAGCACACCGATTATAAAAATTAGATTTCGTTTTAAGTATTTTAATGGCATGTTATTCCAATTGCTATTCTTTCTCGTTTATGTATATAATATAATAATATACGTGAGTGTATGTATAACTATTTTATTGTTGCTCTTTTCTCAGTCAGCCATTATTTCTTTCGTTTATTCTAAGTGCTTTAAAACGCTGTCTACGTGGGTAGCGTAATTTTTAAAGCTTACATCATCATCGCCTTTCCATTCTCAATAATTAATTATAGTGCTCAATCATCATCATCATCATCATAATGGAATCTCCTTTTCTTTCTTTCTACGTAAACCACTTTACTCTATTTCCCCATTATGTGTGTTGAAGATATTCCATTTTTTTGATTCTGATTTAATGAAACCGAACATTCTGAATAATACATATCTTACCTTTGCCCTGTTTCGATGTGTCTTCCAAACCTCATGAGTTTGGAGTCGGGAGAAGCTCTTTATATTTTAAGTCAATAGCTGATTAGAGATTATACCAACTCAACAAATGTTTATGTGGGTTTTCGATTTCATATTTGTTCTAAGACAGCATTTTGTCATGGCAATCATTTGCCCTCTATTTGATATGCTCACCTAATTTATATATTTTTTGATAAAGTATCTCTTCCTAATTGTCTTAGTGGAAAAGAGGTCCTCCACAGTAGTGTTATATATAAGGATTTTGAATATACTGTTTTTAAAAAAAATTATTTCTCACAAAGTGAAACTTTTTCATATTGCTGGTTCGGTTTCATTTCATGGAGGAATTAAAAAAAAGTGAAAAAAATATTCTTTTTTAATACTCCTTGCTATTTTATGCTGATATGCTCTAATAATACAAAATGTAGTACCCTCTTTACCCAAATAAAAAAAAACAAAAAAAAAACGCAACCTTAAAAACTAACACACATCTTACATAATATAATCATACTTGGTTCTTCCATCTGGAGTTCGTCTAAGCGGACTGATTTTTCTTCTGAGTCGAATTCGTCCATTTAAGATTCATCCATCTGCAATGACACCCTTGCCTCCTATTACTCTTTATACATATGATATTGTGCAACACATCCATACTCTTCAAGCGGCACCATATGTGCATACCCTGATTTTGTGTATAGATAATTTTAGTCTGCTCAGCGTTTTCGAAATTCTTCGTGTATTTTGCAAATTTCCATTTACGTGCCTTAAAAATTTGTGGAAAATCTATAAAATCTTTTAACTTTTCATTTCAATCTTGCCTTTATCTTAATTTTTGTGAAAAGGGAATCAATAGTTTGCCTCCTTCAATTCTTTTTAAACTAGGTTAAATAATTAGGTTATGTTTTGCATTGTTGCAGGAAATCTTTTTATCATTCGATTCTAAAAGTCAAGGTCATTTCTATATTCCGGATTAGCTCTATTGATTTCTAAGTCTGCAAACTCATTTTGCCTCTTCGTTTATTCTCACACATAAACGTCAGCTTTATTCAGAAAATGATTGATCGCTCCATTCTATAATTTCTATTACTAATTTCGTGAATCTATTTTTAGGAAATTCTCTTTTTTTCTCTTCTTTCAAAAATTTGTTAAAACTATAAATTTATTGATTCTTATAGGCTATTGCACGAACGATCTCAGAGTGATATGTACATATGGTTTCTTTTACTCTCAAATATTTTCGAAGCATTTTGCCTATAATGGCCTTGATATGATGAAGTTCAAATAGTGAACGGTATGTTGATTCCTAGTATTGTTCATTCCGTTTATTTGATTGCAGACAAAGCATGCTGCGTGTGTAAAGTTGGTTAGATACTGCGTCTTGATAACTCAATAGGACATGTTTTTTTATTTTACCATTTTAAAAAGAAAAATATGATGCTCAAACAAACGAGATAAATATATAAAAAACAAAACTAAATCGCCAACAAACAAAAAAGTAAAGGTACCATATGGTGTTTTCATCGAGAAGGCACAATTGCGCCGCTTGTATCGAACTATGAGGAAAGCAGGCTTGATGCGGGATCGAACCCAAGACCTTGAGTTATCGAATCCAGGATCTAACCAACTCTACTCACGAAATAATTAACTGAAAATTAATTAGCCAAATAACAAACTGAATAAGTGATTTTGAAAAAAATTATTTTTAGATTTTTAAAGAGGCTTCGCTTAAAACAGCACTCGTAATATATATATATGTATTACCTGATTCCAAATTTCTACTTTTTGACGATAGTTGATAAACGAGTGTAAGATTATTTTGTATAATATACCAGGTTAAACAATAATTTATTTCAAAAAAAAACTAAAATTTTTGCTATAAACTATAAAATTTGCTATTAATGATCCAAAAAAATACTTATTTTACACACAATTCATTTATATATCAAAGTAAGCACAAACACTGGTTTTGAATGAATACATTCAAAACGGAGTTAGAGCAAGAGGGAAGTTTTTGAACACTTGCTAGGATAAAAACAATGCCAACGAATCGAATTCTTTGATTTTTTTAGCCTAAAAATAGGAAAGGTGAACTTGCCAGTTGAGCGAAGGGGTAATAAACATATGAGGATAAATTGGGAGGAAAAAGATTCTGAAACACTATGGGAAGTTTGTCATTCAATAACTTAAACGTAAAAGAAGACAAACTTAGATAAATATATATCTTTAATGTTTAACAATTTGTTTGCATGGAAAAGAGAATTGAAATGTGAGCGAATGGACTAATTGAACACTTCTTTTAGAGCTCTTTTTCGGAGAGTAAGTATTTTGTCAAGATTTACGGAACCCAGGTTAATAATACTGCAATTTATTTGTCCAAGAAATAGAGATTTATGTATCGTTAGCAGTTGACTCCTAGGTCATTTGTTTCCCAAAATTTTAAGTACTCCAATTATTGAGCGTAGCTTGGAAGATATATGAGGAAAATGATTGAAGACATTTGAGAACTTTTCATTATTACACTGGAAATTGGAGAAAAAAATGCCTTTTCTTTTAGAAGTGTTCACAATTAAATTGTTATCATCCCATCAAGAAAAAACTAATTTCAAATTAAAATCAGTAAAAGGAATGATTGAAGATGAAATCAAAACAGTCACATCATCTGCATCTTTTATTTTTTATCTGAATTGCAAATATCATTTATGTAGATTTTGAATAAAACAGGACCCAATAAAGATCCCTGAGGAACGCCTTTATTTATGCTTAAAAAATCGGAATGTGAACGGATCAAACCCATATTTTTCAAGTTTTACCGACTAATTTATTGAAATCAACACTGTCAAACGCTTTTTTCATATCCAATAAAATTGAAATGACTTGTTCTTTATTTTCAAAACTTTTAGTAATATCATTAATTAAAATAGAGGAAAATTGCTCAGTTGAGAATCGCTTTTTACAAATTATTACTTTCAAAATAAACAAAAAATTTCAAAGAAGTAGGACGAAAATTGGTAACTTCTTTATTGGATCCATTTTTATGTATCGGTGCAACCCTACTAATCTTAAAACAACTAGGAAAAATGCCTTGTGTAATGCAAGAATTGAACAGTATTTGTAGTATAGGGGCAATCTTAGCAATGACTAATTTCAACAAATTTGTAGTCTTCACAATTACTAGATTTAATTGGACAAAAAGTTTTTATAATGTCTTCACTTGAAACGTGACTAAAAGAGAAGTGGTTACAAGTTTCACATATGTATTTTAAGTACGCTCCATTGGAAATGGAAGCAGCATCAAGCTTAGGTTTTAAAATTTTATTCAAATCACTCCACATTTTTTTGATATCGTTTTTAGGTTCAAATTTTTTTTACTAAATAATGATATTTAAGCTTATTAGATAAATGTTTGATTTTATTCCGAAGAAATAGAAATTTATTTCTAGTAGAAATATCAATAGTTTTTCGCTTTTTCATCATTTTCTTCTCTTTTTATTTGTTGAACTTTATTTGGAAATTATTGAAATTGAAAACAAAATTTAGTACACTCATCAATTATACTCTCGATTCTCACAGAAAGGCCTGAGAACATTAGCAAAATCATAGTTCAAGGCATAAGGAAACACATTTTACTTTATTTACATTCTAGAATCTATTTTAGCTGACAAAAATCGGCAAATGATCAGAGATAGGGTCATCAATCACAAAAGATTTGTAGCTTTCTATATCAAATGATAAAAAAAAATATTGCCAATCAATGATTTGGAAGCTGGACGTGTGAAACTGATAATAGACGGACCGGGTTAGAGAAAAAGAGAAAAGCACATCTAAAAAACCAGCAACATTTTTTTATCTAAGTTCACTTTCAAGAGATTAAAATTAAAATCACCAAGTAAAAAATTTAATTTTCATTAGATAAGGAAAACAGAAATTCCTCAAAGTCCATTTAAAAATTCTTTGTATGTGAAACAAGGGCCAGGATGTCTATATATGTTACGAAGGCAGAGATATCTTTAGAATTTCAAATACCAAGTTGGAGGTTGATTCAATAATAGAAAACTGAAGTGATTTGTGTATATAAAATGCGGCAGGCGTAATCTTTAAGATTATGATTATCCACTTCAAAGAAATTTAAATGATGGTGAAGCCAACTTTCTTAAAGGGCTAGAGGTTAACACAAAAAATGGAATTCACTCGATGTATAAAATATTTGAAAGTAGCACACTTTGAGTTAATACACTGAATATTCAAGCTCAATAAGTTAAAACCATCATGGGAAAATTTGAAGTCATTTAAGTTAATAAATGAGGATTCATTCCTAAAAAAATTTGGAAACAGGGCAAGAAGCATACTTGTGCTTACCTGATCAGAATCGGAGAAGAAAGATCTAACTATTACTAACATTAACCAATTATTTCTACAAAACAACTTCTATTCTTGAATTCTTTACAAAGTTCTTCAAAAATAATGAAAAATGCTTCATCCAAGGTAATAGCAGAAATTTTTTAAAGAATAGCAAACACAAAGTTAATGAATATCATTATCATCTTTCACATCCATCCACCATTCATTGAATATGATTTCGTGCTAAGAACACAAGATTTTTTTTTGAAAAGCTGCCGAAGATACCAAAATAATTGTTCATCCTAAATTGAATTTTTTTTGTCTAGCCTTCTCCTCTTTGTAAATCTCTTTGTACTCCTCAATAGGTCTCTTTGATTCTTCTTCCGTAATTTTTGATTACTCTTTCGCGTAATTTAATTTCTATAGCAGATAAATAAATCTTTTGAACTATAATATATAAAATTTAGCTATATATTTACTTTTAGCTGTTGACCTTGAAAAACATTTAGTATTGATTTAGAAGAAAACCTGTACCTGTTTTCAATTATTTGACAAAATTAATCAGACAAAAATATTGACAGTTATATTTTATCTAATAAATTTCAGTTATTTGACAAAAAAACAGTTTTAGTTATTTTGACAACTGTGGAATTTCAACATTAAGTAATTGTTTGATTCCACAAGATCATAAATCTTAGCTATGAAAAATGTTGGTATATAAACTTTGCTTTGAATTTATTTTATACAAAGGAACTGAAATTTTGTAAAACATAAAAATAATATTTTAAAATCGAACTATACAAAATTTTTATGTAACTAAAAAAAACAAAAATAAGTAAAATTTTTGAATGAAAAAATCCTTATTTATTATTTGGCCTTCCCTCTTTTAATGAATGCCAATTTGAAAAAAATGCTAACTTATCTTTACAATTACATTTGTGTGCATACTCCTTATTTTGTAAAGTAGCAGGAAATGGTTAAAATACGAATCACGTAAAAAAACTAAAATGCAAATTAAAAAAAAACAAAAATAATTATGTCAATCAAAAAATAATAAGCTAAAATAACAAATTAAAAAGATTGGAATGTTTTAAATTATTATATATTAACTAAATTTTTGTTTAACTATTTGCCACTCGCAACTTAACATCCTAACTTCAAAAGAAAAATTGAACCAACTTAGCCACATAGCAAAATAATATGTAAATTTTAGTAATAAGATACAAAATTAGGCCATTGCTTTTAAATAATTACGCTTTTCAAAATAACAAAACAAGTAAATCATATTATTACAGGTATAGGATTAACGCCATCTACATAGAAGTTAAATTTTATACTTGTTTATATACGCTATACGAATGTATATATATATTAATCATTTTTATTGAAAAAGTATACCCTTTTTTAGTTGAAGTTTTTTGTTTTGATCTGATATGCTTTTTTTCCCATTTTTATCTCTATTTTCGAAAGTATATTTTTACTTTTTTTTTAAATTAAAATTGCTAAGAACCTATTATAATAATTTATTGAGATGTAACGAATTATTTGGCTCATATAATAAAAATTGATATAAAGTATTATTATTACAAAAAAATAATTTCAATAATAATTTAATAGTAATCAATAAAGTTTCTCGATTTCTGTTCATGGTCTTAGAATTATTTAGAAGTAACGATAAATTTTAAGCGCTTTAATATGCAATCAATAAAATTCTCGATCCTTCGTTTTTAATCCTGATAATCTAACCTTAAATCCAGGTAAACAGACCATACATTTTTGATTATAAAATGTAATGCGTCTCAAAAGAACTTTGTAACAAACTTTAGATCCATTGTGAGTATTTTTTATTGGATCTTGGATTTTATTCATGAATTTACTTTATATTTCACTAATTGTTCATCTATTCTCACACAGTTTTTGTTGTTTGAAATTTTGAAAACTTTAAAAAATTTCCTCATATACCTTTGTTATAACCGAGATTTTGTCAAAACGTATAAAAAAAATAGATAAGTTGAAGGATATCACTTCCGATACAACATCTCAAAAATATATTTCCATACCTTGTATAGAAAAAGGAAAACTAATCTACGTTTCTTGACACTTCTCTCATCTGATATAAACTATAGAATCAAAATATGAAAGCTCTTTCATTTAAAATTTTTCATTGAAGTGTTTAAAACAAATCCAACATTTATAAATATGCCGTTATGAATATGTAGAAGTTGAGCACAGCACAGAACCCATGGATCGCTTTACGTTTAAAAATATAAGAAAAATCCAGATGGGCGTGGTTGCGGGAATATATGGGCGTATTTTCAAAATTTACATTATCCATAGAGTTTTTCCCAATAGGAAGCTATCAGAAACTGCGGCCAATTCGCATAAGCTACAACTGGGTGTATGGTGAATGAAGGCTCTCTTGTATATTTATACCGCAATTAAAATGGGACCATATATTTTCCCATGGACCCCGTTTCTCTTATTTTTTGGAAGGGGACCTCCTCATAGCTATTCGACAAAAAGCGTGCGTTCCGTATTAATAATAATAATGTATTAAACTTGTTGGCAACGGGGCGTTTTTAAATGTCCTATAAGGGTTCTTCTCTTTTACAAATTTTTAGATTTTTTGAAATATTTTTTAATTTTGCTTAATTTGATGGCATGTCTGTGTAACTTTACAATAACTATATTTCCAATTTATTCAGAGATTTGTTTAAAATTTTATAAAAGTATGCTATGTTTAATCTCCGCTAAAATGGAGAACAGAATCCGAGTGGAAAAATGAGACGAAAAAATATTGGGGAATGAGCTTAAATAAAAAGATATAAATGACTAAATTTATAAGTTATCTCAGAAAAATTTTAAATTCTCAAAAGCAGTCGTTTCCAAAATTATTTCAAATTTTTAACCTTCACTAACCCCAGTTGGACTTTTTGCCCGCATATGAAAAGACATATCAATTATTTTAGATAATTATTCATTCTTTCAATTGGTCTCAGATATTTACATATGTGTTATGGGAAATGTTTTATTTTGTTTGTAACCATTTTTAATTAGTGTTTATGAATTATATTTATCAATGTGTGAATTAGATTTAATTTAGATTCTCTTTTGTAATTTACTTAAAATTAAAAAAAATTTCTCTTTGAAATATAAAAAGTATATTTTAGAAAGATTTTTTTTAAATTTTCAATTCTGATAATGGCGTCATTTTGCTTAAAGTTTGAAAAAAGTGGATGTTTTTACAACTATTATTTTTATAGAGAAAAATTACCTTTTTGAGTTTATGAAGATATATTTATACAAGAAGAACACATTAATTTATTTGAAATAAAGCATAACAAAAATGATAGTAGGCAAAACGAGGTGCATGCTTTTAAATTATAATTATTCAACATAATTACATTTGTTTTTTACAAATAAACTTTTTACAAAAGGCACACTTACGCGTACCTCTTGTTATTGTCTTATAATCAGGTATAAAACACTAAGTTCTACTTGAACAACTGCTCTCTAGAATTTTAGGAACGGAGCGAAATCTAAAGTAAGATAAAATATTTCTTATTAGTCAAGAAATTTGAGAAATATTTGAGCGAATTACCTTCAAATTCTGTTGAAACAATCAACACCGCTTTTATTTTCATTATAACACAATAAAGTTTCTGGTTTGCTTTTATCAATTGTGATCGTTACATTTCATGTATGTTCAGAAGATAAAATATACACTGTTTGAAATGTTTTTTGCATCTTTCATTGGAATATATATGGAAAGAGATGCAAATTGAGTATATACTATTTTACTTTCAATTTCTTGTAAGTTTAAACCTTATAAATATTTGGGCTTTAGTAAAATGGGTAGAAACCTACGATTCGGATTTAGTGACACAGATTGTTAAATTCAATTGAAGGGCCCATTTTGCCAAAGCAAAGAAACGGTTTAAATATACCCCACATCTTTGAGGTAAAACACTTTTTGAAATGAAACGTTTACAAATTTCTAAGCTGGAAAAATAAATCTCATCAGCAAGTACACAAACATATATTTCACGTTTAATTACATAAAAAGTTTTTGAATCGTTTCAAATGAAACATTTTAACTCCATAATGACCTGGTTTATTTGAATCATACACTTTGACAGGACAACGACCTCTAAATTCAATGAATTGTTCGTCACTTCTAACTGTGTCTAAAGGGATCCAATAGCTATGGCATTTTTCAAAAAATTCATCATGAATAAATCTTATAGCAGAAATATTGTAATGTCTGTCTCAAGTGCTGAAATCTTCAAATTTGATAAAAAAAATATTTGTAAACATACGTCTACCAATGGCTGCTCTTACAAATGGATCACCATCTCTAGAAAAAAGCTGTTTCTGATGCTTTTCTTTTTGTCATTTTTACTTGTATGATTTAACAAAGAAATGTCAAAAAAGAGATTAAATATTTCTGCATGACTTTTCAAACATTTTGCTTCATTTGAAGGTTCGTAAGGTCGGGAATTTAAATTTCGCCTTCGATTTAAACGTGGACCTGAAATAGAATTCCGAGAAAACCGAGCATACGCTGTTCCACCTGGAGGCGAAAAGTCGTCATCTTTTCTTTCTATTATCATTTCTTCTCTTTCAACTTGAAAAGTTACTTGGGAAGCCGAATCTACAAAAATATCAGATGCCATTTCATCGGAATATTCAGAAAATTCTTCCTCAGAAGAGCTTGAAGTACTTGAAGATGACGGATTCATCAGAAATTAGAGATGAAGAAGAATGTAGTGGTGTGTAATAAAATCTCTAATATATATGCTACATATCACTACTACACTTGAAAATGGTTGATATAAAAATCAATAATTCACTCATATCCCGTCCAGGTTGGATTGAATTGATGTTTGATGGGATTTAGTGGTTGTTGCGTGGATGGATTCCGTCATTATGAGTAAAAAGCATCGCGAAAATACGCACTGCGTCTAAATTATCCAAGTTTACTTCTTTTAAGATATAGAATAAAGAGCTTTGTAGATGGCGTTAATTGCTATATCGGCTAAATGAAAATGGCAATCATTGTGTGTGTTATTTTCAAAATTCTTAAAATTTTAAATTTGCAAAAATCGCATGAATGGTAAACTTAATAGAATTTTTCAACTTGAATTCATTATTTCACACATTTTTCAAATAAAATTCATGATTTTATAATTATTCATCGCCCATATTACATCTCTCAAAAGGAAGGGTGGTGCAACCACTCTTTCCATTTAGCCTGTTTAATTTCACAAATTTGCAAAAAAAAATTTCTCTGTTCCACAATTAATTTTTGTTAGTTGTATATAATGTATAGACTTTGAAGTGATTTTGGTAATCATCATGAAATCATGATATAATGAAAGGGAATCAAGTCTTTATCCATTTAAAAAATTGAGAAATCGCTCTGTGAAAATCTTTATTACGATATCATGATATTCTTGGAAGGAAAACTAATATGATGTATAAAGGGAACATAAAAAACAAAAGTCAAAACTTTTCTCAGACACTAGTTTAGTTCATTTACTTCATCCAAAATATTCATGATAAGCATTTCTTTATGTTAACACATATGGGATGCCGAACAGAATGCCTGTATGCACATATGTGAATCTGTGTTTTTGTCTATGTGGGTGCGTCTTTTCTGTGTGTCACTGCGCGTCTGTGGGTGTGTCTGTATGTGAGGGAGCTCTTAATTTTATTTCTAATCTTCGTAGATTCTTTCTCCATCTTCATGCTTTCCTAATTATCTTCCTTTTTGCAAAATCGATAATAAAAAAGTGTGTAGCGGCAATTCTTTCAATTAAAATTCTTTCCAATTAAAATTCCATCGCATATGTGTTGTTTGGTATCTTTTTTAAGCTTTCACACTTTGACAATCAATGTCATTTACTTTGCATTTTTATGCTAATTTTCTTCACCAAATCTTCTTCCTTAGAGATTGAAACACAAAGGTTTTTCACTATCAATAACATTAAATCACAATTTTGCAACCGAACTTCCTTCCATTGTCGTAAGCGTGTTTAAACAAATTTTCTTATGCCGCAAATATTTTGTTGCGCAATTTACGGATTATTTTCTAAAACTCATAATATTCATCATCAGTGCTGAGAGTTTGAAATATGGATAAAACAAAGATGGCAATCGTGTTATTTGAGCGTATTCCTCCGATGTTGATATCAAAGACTTTTCATTTCTGTATTTGACTCGCAACCATATATTTTCAAATGTCACTTCAATTATACTTCCGTTTTGAAGATCCAACATTCATATATAAGTTAGTGTGGTTTATTTTGCTAAATTTTGTCTAATCTTCATAGTTTTTTGCATGACCCGTTTGAATTATTTTTAATGTCGCAATTCTCTGTGTACTGCATTTACCCAATGTTTACAACCGTCTCAGCGAATCAAACGCTGCTTTTTTAGTTTTTCAATTCAACTTCTTGTGCGAACTTGAGTTCTTGCTTTTTCTTTCGCCCTCTGTTATAATTCCCTTGTATTTTTTTTAAATTATAAAGCTGTTTGACCGTTAAAATATCTTAAAGTGCAGCTTTCTGTTGTGACATATGTTACAAAAAGGTTTTTCTCAAAGTTTTTGCGGCCAAGAACGGAGTTTAATATTAGAACGAGGGACATGTCAAAATTTTCAGGGCAATAACCCCTTTAATTTATCAATCTAATGAACTGAACGCAGTGAATTTTCTCCATACTGAAACGATTGTTGGTTGTCTTTCAGAGAATTTCGTCCTGGATGTGAGTCTATTTGAGACTGCTGGTCGGGTATGAGTTTGAAAAATGGAGAACGGATCCTTTGTGGACAAAACTTTTAGATGTTTTATATTATTGATTCTACTTGTTCAATGTGCATAGCTATATCCATAGAACACTTAATATTTTTCAGTCTTATCAATGATGGACATTTTCTTGCAAGATAAATTCTTATTAACTTGCGGAATGTAGGAAAATGTTGATGGGATAAAAATAATGAAATTTTACTCGAAAAAAATCATTTAAGTTTTTTATTTTTTATATCATTTTTTTATTTTTTAATTTTTTTTTGGGTAAAACATTTTGTTCCACACTTCAAGTTGTCAACATTATTGCCATTGACATTAGGATCATGCAACCGTTTTTGTTTCAGAACAAAGAGACTTTAAGACTATTCATTTCAGGAATAAACATTGTGATCATCTAAGGATGTCTTATGAAATATCTATCTTGAGCACGTACTTTACTTCTAATGTCCAACCGAGCGTTGCCGAGTAGGTGCAAAAATATTCGTAAGATTCCGATTCCAAATACATAAAAACTAAAGTATTAAAGGCATACTCTCACTTCCCACTTCTACTAAGGAATGAGCAGGCCATATGTGGCATATATTAAAGTTGTTTTGTCCTTACTTTTAAATACTTCAAAATATTTTTTAAAAAGATCCACTCAGAATGCGCAACCCAACTCCAACGCCAACCATAATAATTGAGATTCACTTTTTACTATAAGTAAAAATGGACTTTCTTACTCTTTTGTGCGCATATATAAATTAAGTAACGCATTTTTTCTATTATTTAATATTTAATATTTTCAAAGTGCAAATTCCAAAATCTTTCAATCCAGAAGAGTGAAATTCAGCACGGTGTTGACTTAAGAATGGGCAGGTGTAAAGCTGTGAACTTCGATCATAAGTCAAGAAAATGTGCACATTCGAACCTCTAAAAATACATGATGGATCTCTGATATCGCACATTTGAGCTTGAAGTAGTGATGAGTTCGTTATTAGCCCTTTAAACTCGCTCAACTCAACAGTATTCATTGCGTTCGTTTGTATACAATTATGTATATACACACATTAACAATCTCAACTACAATGATAGACTTATTCGAGAATATCGCCATCATCGTGTTGATGATTCTATTATTATCGATAATTTTAGATCATAATTACTGGAATTTTCTTGATTAAATGAAATTTCAAACTTGTCTCTGTGTATAGCGTGCATATATTTATGTATGTATATATGTGTGTGTGTGTGTGTGTATGTATATATATATTCAGAGAAGGTTCTCAGAAAAATGTCAAGTCAATATAAATATGATGATTCAATTCTTTCCTTAATTTTATACTTGGCTAAGTAAGTAGATTTGCCTTGTCAGAACTCATCTCTTCAAACTCTATAAATGTACGCACACCAATTCATCCATATACGAATTCATATAAAGCATATGCATCATGTGATAATATACTGACTGAATCCAGGAGAATAAATCACCATATACATGATCTGTCTTTGAAAGAAAGCAAAATTTATGAGTGTATTTGTTTCTGCTCTTTCAAAGGTTTAAAAAAAG
The DNA here is from genome assembly GCA_030549495.1 of Nectonema munidae. NCBI lineage: Eukaryota > Metazoa > Nematomorpha > Nectonematoida > Nectonematidae > Nectonema > Nectonema munidae. Next base: position 720,460 of record JAUIRK010000142.1, on the reverse strand, counting down.
AAAGAAATACTTTTGTTAGCAGCTTCCAATCTTTTTCTCTCTCTCTCTCTCCCTTGTTCACGACCATTTTTCCTCTTGCCAAAGCACTTTAGCAAGATTTGTGAGCAATCATGGTTTCTTCCAGCGCACATATGGTAATTCCTGATTTCCATCCTTTCTTAAACGATTCTTTCTTTTTTTTTATTTCGTCATTTTAATTTTACTGTTTAAAAAAAATTATACAAAAGCGCGTTTTTACAATAAAGCTATGAATAAAATTTGGGCTCATTGAGGATTTTGTTGGATTGATTTAAAAAGTTAATGTCAACGCGCGATACTACGAATAATTTTCGCAAAAATTTTTAATACACAAATTTGAACCAATGAAATCAAAGAAGTAAACATGATGATGTCCTTTGATATGCGTGAGTTGAGATCAAGTTTCTCTAGTATAAGTGTGCCATATGTTGCCCGATTTTGTAGAATTGACCGAATTGTATCGCACGCTAAATAACCAAAAGTATGCGAGTTTACAAGAATCCCGCCTTTTGATTCATTAATTTTATTTTAAAAAGGCAGTGTGAAAAGTGCAAATCCTTTGCATGAAACTTCTCTCTTACTTTGATATATTTTAATACTAGTTATTCCTCTATGTTTATAATTTTTATATCCAAGGAAGCTACACAACATATGGGATTATTGACAATTTTTTTCTATTTTTTAGATTTCATATTTTTTCTTAAAAAAGAAGAAAAAAATAGCATCGCTTGGTAATTAGATTGGTAGGGTTGTTTTTTAGATTTGCAAAGGAATTGCTTTACTAACTTTATTAGTTTCAATTACTAAGTATGCCATTTTCACAGATATAACTAAATAAAACACCAGATGGCGCTTTCATTATTTTTTTCACTGTTAGATGATGTGCATTTGTAACAAACACTTGACAAACCATAAAAAAATAAAAAAATTTTTTACAACTATCTGAATATATAATTAGTAATCAGTAATATAATTATAAGTATATACTGATAAGAAGTGTAATAATGTCGGAAGTGGACTAACAAAATAGTTGCTTAAAAATGAATGTAGATGGGCGTTAAATGTACGGTTCTTCAAACTGATGTTTTGTTCAATGACAAACTTCCAAGATTGTTGATAGAACATTTGAAGTCTTTAAAAAATGAATTGAATTCATACTTTCCAAACATATGCCAAAGATTTCATACATTATTCAAAAAGCCATTTGAAACAAAAATTGAAAACCTTCCAGTTCAATCAATTTATCAAGGCGAGTTATTGATTTCATAAACGATAGCTGTTGCAAAGTTGATTTTGAATCATTGAAGCTTAGTGAATTTTTGATAAAAAAAATTTCCTCAATATCCAAATTTATGTTAAGAAATGCTGAGAATTGTTATGCCTTTTCCTTGAACACATATGTGGGAATTAGCGTTTTCAAGTTTGCTTCAAACAAAGTGTATGAAAAAAATAAACTGATCAAGAAGATGATCTATGCTTGTCCAAAACTTCACTGAGGATAAATTCGTTTGTTAAAAAATATCTGTATCAACCATGACATTTAAATCCTTATTATATTTTTTTATGGATAGAAAATGTCATATTCAAACCAGTTAAATTTTATAGGTAAATACCTGAAGATTCGTGAAATTTTGGATGAATTTTGGATGTAGTTACATTCGCAAATTTGCCTAGACTGTGTGATAAATTACACAATTTATGTCGGTAAATTAGATTGAAGAAAAAATGTAGTCGACAGCTTAAATTAATAACTCCTATATGTTTTTTCCTGTGAAGAAGGAAGTCTCTTTCCAAACGGGTTAGGATAACTTTATCTCTTAAAATCACCTCAACAAATTCTATTTTACATGGGTAATGTCAGAAAATTCCCAAGTACCAACCATGATCCTCTCTCCTTCCCCTCTACATTTTCTGCTTCTCTGATTGAATCTCATCATGAAGCACATTCATGCAACTTACCCAATTAATTTTGATTTGCTTACTTTATGCAGTTATGTTGTAAGCGGTTGGTGTGCCGACTACACCTCTATGAACAAAATGCAGAAAGACAGGCAAAAAACTTGCCACATGTGGATTCGGAAAATAATTATTAAACATTTGCGAAAAAAATCACTGAAAAAGAAAAAAAAGTTAGTTCTTAGCAGGACGGATCTTTTTTTTGCAACACTAAGGATGGGTTAATGGGAGTTTTACTCTCATCAGCTTCAATTTGTAACTTCAATTTTGTATGCTTTCTGCAAGTTTTCAGGCAAAATCTATAACCAAATCATATTTAGACTGGAACAAAGTTTAATTCTGTATAAAAATCTGTATTATGGGTATACAGAACAAGAAACAGCATTTTGAGTATTTTATAGATGGCGTTAAATACTATCACAAATACTTTGAATAAAAACATGTCAAATGGTCAAAAAAAATTTTTTTTTTGAAATTTATTTAAAAAAAATTAAATTGAGTAAATTTAATTCATTAGACAATTAGCAATTAATTTCAGTACACACACTATGAACAATGAACATATATATATATATATATGTGATGTAATGCACGTTTTATATGTAAATTATTTGGTGTAAGTGGCTTTTACAGTTATTTATTACACAAAATAAAGTATACTCTTTGCATATGAACTTCGCACATACACTGCATTTTCTTGTTCCCCCTTTTCTAGGCTTGCAGTTCTCTCGAAGAATGAAGAATTAGATAATGAAGAAATTAGTGGAAGAACAGCATCCTCTTAAAGTTGATGATGTAACAGTTTCACTAGATCTGGTGAAACCGTAAAAAGATAACGAGTTTTGAGTTGATAAACGAGTAAATTAATTTTGGCTTTAATTACCATAGACTTTTCGGCTAAAAGCAAAGCTAGATGATGTCTTATAAAACATTTTTTCTCCTTTTACAACTGGAGGATACGCACTCGAATCGTTTGCCTCCATAATCACTCAGCTATTATTAGCAGCAATGCCAAGAGAGTTTGTGGAAATAGCAACTGGCCAATGGCCATCGTCTCAATGCTTCATAACAACTATAATTTCTAACCATTCTGTTGAAAACATCAACTCCTCACTTATATTTATTATAGTCTAGGATTGTTTGAGGCTTTCTTTGGTTCTAACGTATCAATTCTTGAAGGATGTTGACTAGACAACACATACTTTTTTTTGGAATGTTTCTGCGAAATGTAAATTGTCAATGAGGAACTTTGTGTAAATAAAAATCTACTCTCACATTCACTCAATTCCAAACCTTTCAAATGTTCCGGCTGTATAATGTGTGGCATGAACCTTCTATGGCTTCTAACCGTACCACAAATCGTGTGGTTTTTACTTTTAGCCCACTCACACAATTCATGATACATAAAAAACCGATCTACATTCATGCCAGAGCCAGAGGCTAAACAAGAAAAAGAAACCAATCTCTTGACAATATTAGCTGATTTAAACTGTTCCCTATCCAATAGGCTACTCTGATATACTTCACCGGAAAAAACATAAAAGCTGGTTGAGTCAACACACTGGTATACTTTTATTTCCCAGACTTTGATAGGTGATCTCCCTCTATAATTGACAAGTTGCTCAACAATAGTTACACACATAGTTGGTGACCAATACTTAAATATTCATTTCTCTCCTTGAATCAAATCTTATAAAAGTGCGGATGACCTTCTGGACCTGGTGTAGGTGAAATGATGTTGGTTGATGATCTTCTTCCTTGATCTTCTTTTGATTCCCAAAAAAACTCTGTTCCATCTGGCGCTCTCCCTCTTCTATTTCTTGATCTTCTTCACTGGAATTTGAACCCATGTGTTCACAGTCACTTTGGGAAAGACATATGAACCAGAAGTTTCTCCTTCAAAAAACTACTTGTATCGAAGCTTGAAGAGCTGCTCATCGCACAAGAGGACAAAGATGGGGAAACGAATGATTGAAATGAATATCAATACACAAATGACGTGTAACAAATCAATGCAACAAATTTTTCAGGTTTGTTCGTCTCAACGTTCCATAAATTCTGCCGTAGCGAATTTTTATCCAAACACAATATGAATCTTTTGTTTGAATTTATAAATAAAACTTTTCTGTCCTTGAAGCCAGTATTACGAGAAAGCAGCTTCTTGACTCCTCTATTGTTTCATAATTCATGCACAGTTATGATACGAAGTGAGATCATCTACTCTTTATATATGTTGAGAGGTATTCAATCAGGCAAAAAATAACCAAGATCTGTTTAACCACCACAAGTTTTTTATAAAAAAACTATTGTCAGAACTTATTTTGTGGTTGGCGATTATCAAGCGCAATTATGAAACAGAGCATACAGCATGATTTTATAGAAGAAAATGTCTTACTATTCTATAGAGGTTTACATGAGATGAAAAAGCGGTATACTTTGTAGGATTAAACGGTTTGAAGTTGCTAAAATTTATTATAAAAACCAAAAACTGGAGAGTGCTCTATATAGAAAATCGGAAATACATCAAATAACCATAGTATATTCCGTGTGGTCTTGATTTTTATTGTAATAGTTGAAAAAAACAGAATTTTACCTGGTTTGTATTAGTTGAAAGATGTCGTAGAAACTTAAATAAACTGGCTATTTTTTAGGTAAAATGTTAATAATTATGGCTTATAATTGTGTCATCCAACAATATAATCGTAATTTTTCCAAAAAAACCATTGTTTATGAAGATTATAGATGGCGTTAATTCCTATGTTTTGTGTAAAGATTATTATGACAGAAGTGTCCATCTTCGTTTTGTTTCAATCTTTAAGTATACATAAAAAGATAATAAAATACATAATATCTTTTATATAGCTTTGATATATTCAATTTTGAGTAAAATGAGTTTGAAGATTTTGCTTGCCATAAAAAGCCCTACTCCATCCTTCTAAGGTTAAAGAAAAAAAAGTTAGTTAAGTTTAAAAGTTGCGTTAAAAGCGTTGTTTTTGCGTTTTCGACGACATTTTCTCACACACCCTGAATTTGTTGGCATGTTGTTCATCGACATGATACCTGTCAATCATCTCGATCATCCACTTTGTATACAAGCACATATGTGATATTAGTTTTTTATTTTTTTTGTTTTAAGGCACAGCATCGCCATTGGCTCTTCTAAGAAAAACTTTATGGGCTGCATCTTTTCACGAAGACCAAAACTGACCGTCAGCGAGTTGACTTATCTTTTGAAGGAAACAAACTTCACCGTTGAACAGATCAAGCAATGGCATGGCGGATTTTACGTAAGTACTCATTTTTTTCAAAAAATATGGACTCTGGGCATTTAGAAAAAAAGGCACTTACTCTCCCATGAAACAGTATTTAGTTGATATTAGTTAATTACTGGATTAATTAGTTGCATAATAAATATTTCCTTCGAATGGACAATTTACTTCAAGGGTTTTTGTCTTAATAGAGTTGACTATCACTAGTTCTGCGCCATTTGGACTTGGATGCTCTCATCCCCAAACGCGGTAGAAGTTGGTTGATAATAATGAAAGAACGATGCAAAGTCAACTTTTTTCAAGAGTTCAAGCTTCTCTGCTATGGACAATGTTTTTGTTGTTTGCGCTTTACACTACAAAATTAGCCAATAAAATGAACGTAAATTCGATATTTTGATTAATAATTATTTTTCTATTGAGTTTTTACTTGGTTTTATTCAAACTTAAAACGAATGTTCGGCTCTTATTTATTACTTCTTAGTTAATTGTTTAGTTAGTAAGTAAATCAGTTAAGATGGTAAATATTTGTTCGGTTAGTCAGTTTATCTCTTGGTTAATTAATTGATTAAATAAGTTTTTGGTTGAGTTAATTAGTTTATTAGATGCAATAACTTTATAACAAAATTGTTTGTGCAGTGAATTCTCTTAGCATCAGGTACAAGAGCCATGCAATAAATTTAATTTGGCGTCAGAGGACCTTGTGGTAGAGATCATGGGGTTTGGAAGCAGATGTTCTCAGTTTGATTCGTGATTGTGATTATTCCTATCATCTGTCCGGCTCTGGAAGAAAATTTTTAAAGTCATAAAGCTAGAAAATAAGAATTGATGTGTACACATTTTCCAGAAACATTTTATTAGCTTTGCGCATTTTATCTCTCTATTTTCAAAAGGAGGACTGTCCAAAGGGTCTATTGAGTAAAAAGCGCTTCGTCAACGTCTACAAACAGTTCTTTCCGAGTGGTAAAGCGGAAGAATTTTGCGAACACATCTTCCGAACATTTGACACAGATAAGTCTGGCTTCATAGATTTCAACGAATTCCTTCTCGCCCTCAACGTCACAACCTCGGGCACACCCCGACAAAAACTGAAATGGGCCTTTCGCATGTACGACATCGACAACAATGGCACAATCGATTTCAACGAAATGGTCGTAATCATTCAGGTTTGAACGCCTTATTTTACTCCACACACTTCCATTTTTCAGAGATTTCTTTGCTAGATATCTTTCTGATCTATAAAAATTATCATGTGCTTTTAAAACAAAATTGACCCAGGTTCTGAATCCGGGTACAGTAAAGACTTTTAAATTCTTGAAAAAAATTTTAATTTTGAAAAAAGTATTGTAAACAAAATAGCTTTAAAAAATTTATTCTGCCTTATTGTCAAATGAAGCACAAAAACACACTGAACCAGAGAAATCTTTTCCATTCGCGTCGATGTTTCTTACAAAGCTTTCTTGAAAAACTTGGGGTGCTCAAATATTTTAAAAAAGTTATTTTATGAAAAAAGGTAAATATACTGATAATTATATTTTTTAGAAAATCTAAAAATTTCAAATTTTACATTAAAAAAATTATTTTGAATAACTAAATATTCCCGGTTTTCATTCAATAGTTATGGAAGCAAAACCGTTTGTCGAAACTCGGTAGTCGTTTCATCCCTAGTTTGTATTAATTATAATAAATCCTAGTTTGTTTAAGCATAATAAAGTTTGTATGATTATTATAATTATGAATAAATTTCATAACTAATAATAATTGAATATTAAAAATATATATAAAAAAATTTCAAAAATTTTCATCAATACCACTAAACTATCTGATACCCAAATAACTACAACAAACTAAAAAAGTTTTAACGCCCATTATAGCGCTCGTATGCTCCTACACTGTAAAAAAAAGTTTAGGTTCTAAACATAATTTTAAACACAAAATCTGGCCCAAATTAGAAACACTTTTTCAGCTAAACATGTTTAAATTACACGTGTTTTAAAAAAAGATGTTTAAATTTTACCTGTTTTAAGAAATTCTGTTTGAAATTAAAGAGTTTTTTTAAAAAATGCAATAGAGCCCTAAACGCAATATAAATTCCAAACATTCTCAAATTTGAATTCACTAGTTCAAAATCTTTCTCGCCAAAATTTCACCAGACATCACTAGTAACAGCGTAAACTACTATCTTCAGAAGTGATACTTCGGGATGTTCTTCTAGAAAGAGTTTTTCTGGATCAATTTGCAAAACATTACACTCACATTTAAACACAAAAATAAAAATGTACAAACTTTAAAAAAAAAAATTTTTTTCGAACATTAGATATTTGCTTCCTTTGAAAAAAGGACGGTTTTCTTGTTAGCGGGCAAGACATTTAAACACCAAAACCACAAAATACTTAAAAGTTAACAACACGAGAAATTTATTACCTTGATTCCATTGAAAAACTTTTCTTAGTTGCTTTTTTTAGATTTCAGTTTCAACGCCTCGTCCAATTGTTTCAAACGCTGCAAAATAGACTCTTCATTTTCCAAGTTCTACCAAAACAAAATATTAAAAAAGGGAAAAATTTAAAACTTAGACTTACAGTGAAGTTGAATGTAGTTTTCAATTTATAAACAACAGTACTCCTCCAAGCTTCATTTATTGCTTCCTTTTCAATGTTTGTGATAAAAAAAAAGTCTTTCTCAATCTTAAAAAATAAATGCTCAATAAGAATAGAGTGGAAACAAAACGTATACAAATTCTATCTTCTAGAAATTGATATTTCATTATGATGTCGTTGAGAGTATTTATTTTCGATGATTGAATAAAAGCACTAATACAGCTTCGCTCGAAACCTCAGATTCTAGGTCCCAATAAATCTAGGTCCAGTTAAAGATCATTGGTACCCCGTGATTCTATAGGTCCTTCTGATTCTAGGTCCAATTAAAGATCGTTGGTACTCCGTGATTCTAGGTCCTGTAAAAGATCATTGGTAACTTAACTAAAGACAAGGGAAGCTTAACTAAGGACAGACCACTTTTGACTTTCCTATCGCGCTCACAAAGCTTTCCAGATAAACTGTCTAATTAAACTTTCTTTCAGACAAAACCAAACTGAGCGTATTATACATTATATGCAAACACGAGAACAAGATGATAATACAGCCTCTACGTTAAAATTCGTCCAATTATAAAATAAATTGAACTTTGGTAATTCAATTTAATAGATATCATTAACAAGTTAAAAAAAAAGTATAATATTGAGATATATTTTAAGAGTGAGCAAAGATCAATGATACTTTGAACTGATCTGTCTAATACTGTTCAGATGCCATTATGTGGAAAAATTCCAAAATTTAAAACATACAAGAATAATTCCTTGCTTTGAATTCAATGCATGTATATCCACTAGGTGTGAAGATGTATTTCAAGTGATTGATTATTATGCCTTTAAATATCTTGTCTTTTTATAAAAATTGAAAAATATTTTGTCCTATTTGAAAAAATGATTCGTCTCGCTCTTGAAGAAACCTCATATGGAAAATTTCATGAAGATTGTAACTCGCGCATTTTAGGAAATCTACTTTCTTAGTCTGGAACAAATATCTTTTAAATTTTTTGATAATATTCAAAAGTCATATATTTAAGAAGCCGATAACTCTATTGCTTTTTACTTGTATAAAACTGCAATAAATCACGAAATACATTCAAAAATAAGAGAATAAACAATGGCAAGAGATTTTAATGATTCGCATATGTGCAAGAAATAGAAATGATTACCTTTCTTTTACCGCGCTTTCTCATTTTTGCTATATCATATTCCAAATAAATAGTCCACCATCTCTTCATACCGTTTGCCAGGATTTAAAACATCCAACTGGTTTACTTAATATCATTAAAGTCCAGTGAAGCTCCAGACAAAAGCAAAATCAATTTTTTTATATTTATTATTTATGTTAGAAGAGAAAAATAAAGGATAGCTATTAAAATTAATCAACCAAATTAACTAACAACATATTCACTAACTAAATTAACTAACTAACCAACCGACTAACAAGGAAACTTAGCTGAAAACTAGATTTTTACAAACAAACTATATTTTAAATTTTATTATTTAAATAACTTTATAAAAATTTTGCATAATTTAACAACATATGAAAAATTATTTTATTGGAAAAATATTCATTGAAATTTTTGTAATTCACGAAATTGTATTTCATTTTTTACTTACAATGTTTTATAAAAATTTAGTTTTAAATTTTTTAATAAAGTTCTTGTTTTTCGAAGAAATTCTTCATATACCTGCTTATTTGGATTTGAATTCGATGAGAGCACAAATTGATTACTTAAAAAATCCATCTAGAAAAGTGACTCGGGGCGAAAGAATCCTTGAATCATATGCTTGAATCCTTGAATCTAGCGCGAAGCAATATCTAAAATATTTATCTAAAACATACATCAGGATAAAGATGAATAAAAAATATATACACAAAGAGGTCGAACACATGTCTGTCCATGCAGCTGTGAAACACACGTCAAAGAAAATATTTTGATAACATCTGACGTAAGATATACTAATTTTACTTTTTTGAGTCGATGCAATTAACTTTTTAAACTTAATTCATTCTTTATTGATTGTTTCTATCACATGTTTTTAGGCATGCGCTTTTTAGCTGCATTTTCACTCGTTCGTTCCACGAATTATTTTTTCATTCGAAGCAGTTCTAATCCATTTAGGTGTAAGGGTTCTCTTGTCCGCAAAGTGTGAGAAGTGTTATATTGAAGGTGTTCAACACTAAATGATAAAAAGAAGAATTATACATCAATAACACACAATATGTATTACTATAAGATTGGACAAAGAAAAACCACAAATGATAAAAAAAAACTTACAAAGATATATAGTATGAATTGGAAAGCGGAAAAAGTTCGTAGGAACCGCTAGGATCCGGCCAATATAAGATAAATCAAGTTAATTCAAGCTTGGGCAAAGTAAATGCATGCAGACTAAAAGCAGATTTTGTTTAACGTAAAAGTGAATGATATCACTTAAATCATAAGATTTTATTTGAAAACCTTTATTTTGAAGTAATTTTAATCTTACTTTTTATCTTCTTTTCATCTTAACACTTTTCATGTCAGTATGTTTGAAATATGGAATTACCTTTATTGAGAAAAATCCTACCAAATGAAATTTCCACCAGAAGGCGTTCAAAGCAGTTGAAGCACGATTCTACAAGGCTTCATAAAAAGCCCATTACATCGAGAAGCAATTTATCAATCAAACATTTATGCCACCTTTCAAAAGGCATTGAAATAGAAGTCAAAGAAGACATTTGGACATCTTGTTTTTTGCAATACAACGTGATGAAAGGATTGATGTTGCAAAGTGTTATTATCAATTGATAGTTTGTTCTCTATTTATGAATGAAGAAGAAGACATAAAAGAAGAATTCCCCTTTTTAACAGAATTGGAAAAAACTTCAAAACCTCCAGAAGCGTTTGAAAATATTTCAGCTTTTTTTCAACAAAACAATTTATGATAGAAAAAGTTGGCCGAAGTGTTCACCACATAGGCGTGTTCCTGAAATGGTTGGATAAAATGTGGTTTTTTGAAAATAGTTAAAAAAAATATATCAATCAATTACTGGAACTCACTGTGTTATCCACAACCATAGTTAATTATTTTCTAGTGACTGAGCAAAATCTCTCTCCTACACTGAAGGCTGCTGTCTAAAGGAAAGATGCTGAAACGTTTGCATGAAATCAAGGATGAAAGTAGGATTTTTTTGCAACACCGAAAGAAAAAAATGTGTGATGTTTTTTTTTTTAAATTAAACATAGATTAGCATATTGTGGAGAGTTTCTTTGAAGCAATTAGCATTCTTAATTTAAAACTTCATAGCAGCAGAACAAAAAAACTGCACACTACGATATTATGAACAGGGCTTTTGTTGAAAAATTTGGCTCTAGAGACATCGCTTTGTTTTTTCATCTTAATGAATTTAATTAATGAGAAGTCAATAATAATCTAGAACAGTAAAGGTGCACATATGAAGAAGGAAATATTGTTTTTATTTTATCATTTTTAAAGGGGGTGTAAGCGTTTTTATTCAAAAAATTTTGCAAACCACTGATCCAGAAGAAGTCGCTTATAGCGAATTTGATTGGGAACTAAAATTCATTTAGATTATTATTATTATTATTTTTGGAATCATAAATTTTAATTAAATATATAATTAATTACTGTGTTAAATTAAGTCTAAAATCTTTAAATTCATTAGCATTTTCTCGCTTTTGAATTTCGTTGAAAGCGAAAAAAAGTAAAATTTCTTTGTTCGAAAAGTTAGAATGCTTATAAATAGTTTCGCGATTGGTTGAAGTCATTCTCATGACATTGATTAGATAGAGTATTGAAGAAAAAAGTAATGTATGGTTTTATAAAACCACTTTAAAAAATGTTCAATCGCTTTTAGTACATGACTTATTTAAATTCTTTTGTTACGTGATCCTAAACCTTTTTAGTCAATATACGACATGATGGGTCCTAACAAACAAAAAAGCAGTCCTCAGAAACGCGCGAGAGACATTTTTGAAAGAATGGATGATAACTCAGACTTTCTTCTCACGGAGCAGGAATTCATTGAAGGCTGCCTCAAAGATGAAGAACTTTTGAATCTTTTAATCACAAAAAATCAAGAAAATTCTTCCGCACAACCAAATAAAGTCAACAACTCCGATCAAACAAATACTTAACAGTTTCACAAAGCAAATTTCGCAAAGAGAATATGGAATTGAATTTTTACAAAAGAAAAAAGAAGCTCAATCAACTCCAATATCTTTATTTTTACCTCTCGTATTAAAAATATATACAAAATAAAACAGGTTTTATTATTTTTAATACAGACAAAGCAAGTTACAATTTTTGGAAGTTTAAATTAGCAATGCGACAAATATTAGCCTACATAAAAAGCTTAAACACGATGATAGAAAAAACTTGTTCTGAAAATTTTTTAAAAATTCCAATATATCTATCGATTTTAGTCGATTTGGATAATAAATAAATAAACTTATAAACTATAAAATTTCCCTTTCTAGAAGCAAATTCGATCAACATCGGAAACAAGAGCTAAAGAAGGTCATAAAAGTAAGGTGATGAGGATTGAGAAGTATAATTAACTATTCACAGGTCTACAAAAAAAAATTTTTTTTCTGGCATAGACTTTAAGAACTGTTTTAGACTAATATTTTGGTGCTGAATCCAAATCTGATTTCAGATTTGTTCTATCACATCACGTTTTTGTGCTATAGGTGCACCCTTTTTCTTAAATCTTTTTGACTTCTAAATGTGTTAAGTAATGGTGTATTTAAGCCATGATAATATGTATTCTTTCAATATGAATTTTTGAATATATATTGAAATACACAAGTTTTTTCTTTTTACAGATTGTATTAACAATTCTTGCTAATTTATGATTTAATGATGGCCACAACATCGCTAGGAAAGTGCTCAAATGATCGAGATATATTTTGCTATATCTGTGGAAACTAATTTGAAGACCCAAAGGCCCAACATCACGAACTTTCATAAGAGTGTGTATCTGGCATACTTTAAAGTATCACTTGGAGACCAAGACAAAAGTTAGGCTCCTCATAAAGTGTGCAAGCCTTGTCTGGTCATGGTCTCAAGGAAGCAAAGTTAAACTAAAGTTTGGTGTGCCCGTGGTTTGGAGACAACCCACTAATCACTTGGATGACTGTTATTTCTGCCTTGTCAAAGTAAAAGGTTTAAATAAGAAAAACAAACAGCATTTGCAATACCCAAGTTCCTTCAGCCATTCCGCCAGTTCCACACAGCGAAGAGATACCTGTGCATAAATTCATTAAACTTCAAAAGATTTACGACACAAATCTCAGTTCAACTTCCTCTTTGGAACTGACAGATATTTTTCAAACATATGATGCTCTATTTACCCATTCTGAGTTAAATGATCTGGTTAGGGATCCATATCTATCAAAAAAGTCTGCTGAATTGTCGGCTTCAAGACTGCTAGAAAAAGGAATGCTAGTGCCTGGTACAAGTGTCTAGTTTGATCGCAACAGGGTAAGAGAATTGCGTACGTACTTTCATTCAGATGACCAGCTGATTTATAGTACCGATGTAAAAGGGCTACTACTCTCTATGAGACTACCGGAATATGATTCAAAAGATTGGAGGCTTTTTATCGATAGTTCATGGTTGGTTGATATGTGTTGATCTCAAAATGATTAACTTTCTTTTTGGCCAGCAGGAGTATACACAAAATATCCTTGTTTTCTATGCTACTGGAACAGTAGAGCTACTGAAGAACATTGGAAGAAAAAAGATTGGCCACTTAGACAGCGTTTAACACCAAGAGATAGAAATGTGATCAATAAACCTCTACTTGACAGAAATAGAATAGTGTTTCCTCCTCTACACACAAAACTTGGGGTGATGAAACAGTTTGTAAAAGCTCTTGATCACAATGGGCAATGCTTTAGTTATATATGTTCAGCTTTTCCTGGACTTAGTGAAGAAAAAAAAGCCGGAATATTTGATGGACCTCAAATTAGAACGTTGATGAAGGATCATCATTTCCTTGCAAGAATGACTAAAGAAGAGCTTGGACTGCGTTTTGTAACGCCGTGCAAAATTTTCTGGGAAACAAGAAAGCTCAAAACTATAAAGAAATTGTTGAAGAGCTACTTGTCAGATTTTAGGGGTCTTGGATGTAGAATGAGCATCAAGATTCCTTACTTGCAAAGCCATTTGGACAAGTTTCCAGAAAATCCTGGAGATGTTAGTGAAGAACAAGGGGAACGTTTTCATAAAGATATTAAAACGATGGAAGAACGTGATCAGGGCCGATGGGACTCAAGCATGATGGCAGATTATTATTGTTGGAGTTTAATGAGAGACAACCCAGAAGTTGTATATCAGAGATCAGCTAAGAAAAAGCGCTTTAAATAATGGTCATTTTGCATTGTTGGTTAATTTTTTGTCATGATAATTTTTTCACTTGTAAATAAATTTACATTTGACTTTATTTAAAAAAATTAAATAAAATTCTTTTCAATATATATATATATATATAACATAAGCAAATTTTCTGAAAATCTCAAAAAGCTGATGTGATGGCAAAAAACTGAATTCATATTTAAATTCTACGACTAAAACTTGGTTAGAAATCAGCTAAAAAAAATCTTTCGCCAGAAAAATCGTGTCGACCTGTGATATAACAAAAGTGAAAGAAGAAAATCATTTTATTAATCATTTTTAGAGTAATAAAAGAATTTACATGTCAAACATTCAGCCTTCTTGACTTTTCGTTGAAATAGTTCAAAAACTCGATAACTCTTTTAAGGGTCGAAAAACTTTTCTCACGGGATGCAGTACTGATTCCTATTGTTAGAGCAGCTTGATACTCAAAAAATATTCTAGACAATTTTATAATATATTTACTGAAACTACCAATGTAGAAAGAAAAGACTTTTTCACAAGCGCACTTCATCGGATGTTGAGCATTCAAGTTACACAAGTATTCTTGGTGTGTCTGAGTATCGCTGTTTTTGCATATTATACATATAGAGTGGGATTAAATGCTAAAAATGGAAACATAAGTATTTTAATATTAAAATTTTTTTTTAATTTAATTCTTTTCATATTTGTAGAAAAATTCAGTCATTTATTTTATTATTAAAAATGGCGAGCCAAAATTTTCGGTCAGAGAACTTTTTTCACTTACTTTTTTTTAATTTTTATAAAAAATTCTTTATCCATATCCACAGTTTTTCGTAATAATAAAATTTTTACAATTTTCTATTTTTATCAAAAAATCTTTGCTTTGTTTGAACTTTTCCATTTGATCATTTTGCCTTAAATATCATTAGAATTAAGACCTAAAGGCGAAACTCTGTAATGGAAGTCAAAGAGCTATAGCTAAATTGTTTGCATTGCCTAGAAATAACATTTTCTAAAATTTAGTGAAATTTAAAAGTACAGGAACTATTGCAAATAAGGCAAGCACCGATACTTCTCAAAAATTGATTGGTAAAGCAATGTAATAATCGATCGTATGGAAAGTTGTATTGAAACTAAAAACATCAGCTTGAGACAATTGTGGAGAAATGGAAAATTCGTATGGATGTGTAAATATGTTATAAGATCCAAAGGAATGAGGTACAACGAACGTTACTTGCAAAATTATGAAAGAGATGATCTCTTGTTTCTCAGTGCTGGCCGAAAACGTTTGCAGGCGCTATATATGCGTTTTTGAGAGTTGTTAGTTAAGCTTGGGTGAAGACAATTAAAGAATTTTAATTACAAAAGTACTTACTATTTTATTAAATAGAAAAATGAGGATCATAAATTGTAAACTTTAAGGATATTTGTGTATAATATGTAAGCATTTGAATATATTCCCATATGTGCTGATGGTAAGGACAGCATTTAGTATACGGGTAAAAATAAAGGAATCCAAAGAAAAGAAGGTGCTGGGACAATGATGATACAAAAATAAAATAATATGAAAGAGGAGATTTGAGCAATGGCGTGAATAGTGAAGCAAGCGATCATTTCAAACGCGGAGCATTTCCAAACAATTTTCATAGCAAATGGAGATCCAATCAGGGTGACACTTGCCCCATTGGATTTGGTTGATTTCGGCTGGAGCGGAGTAAGCCAGAATGGGCGGATGTTGCGGATCATTTCTCAAGGCGTTTTGGGCTTGCGACGAAACACTGTTATTCGCAATGTGGTGAATGTCCCAAATCATCGCTTTGTGGTCATCCGCTGCCGAACATATGTGCGCTCCGGAGTGAGGAGCCCAGCACATTGCGTTGATGCTTGCTAAGTGATTGCTCAAGCGCGTTACAGCGGAACAAGGCATTCTAAAAAGAAAATTTTAATTCATTTCACGAAAGAGGCTAATTGATTTCTATCATCTATGACTCGGAAGAGTTTAAAAACTGAATGTATATTATTGCATTTGAGCATTCACGTTTTGTCTAAATAAATATACAGTATTTTAATGAATTATGCAAATATTTTTTGTGTGTTCAATGTTTTTTGCGTCATTGTTTTGGAACATACTCTATATTTATTTATATATACATAACCACATAGTGGGTAGAACTATGAAGGCATTTTTATGTATATGCTCCATTGTGATAAACTAATATTTCACACAAAGTTATGGACAAAAAATGGCGTTTGTGTGCTTTGAAGAGTTTATATCAGTTTTAAGAAGGCGTGTAACAAGATTTAATTTGTAGTTTGACGGGTGTTAATTCATGCCAAAACATTCGCAAATATTTGGCGTTAAATATTCCCCAAATCTTTTTTAAAAGTATCTGAAACATGTATAACATGTGTGCCAGGAGCTTAATTACAAGAAAATTTAATCAAATTTTTCTGCTTTTCGGAGCTTCTATAATTTTAGTCATGTAAAGATCTAAATTTTTCCACGGATGCTGTCTAAAGGCGCTATACTTTTAAAATCCTTTTTCGAAAGGTGGAATCAAAAAGTTTCCGAAAATACCAGTATTGGACAAATGGGACTCTGTGTTCAATCTGGCGTGGCTCTTATGTATGATTAAGTAGTTGTTCTCTAAACTAATTTTTGAGTGTGTGCACAAACCGTATTAAGCCGTTGGAAAAGCGTTTCAAAGAAGATTCCGTGCCCAAAGAACATAAGAGAAGAGTTAATTTGATTTTTAATTTTGCTTTTTTGTTTTTCCTGTAAAAAATTGAGATTAAATCAAAAAAAACATTCTAAACGTAGATTTTAACTAGTAGAATTTTAGTAGAATTTATTGCTATTTTTATCCCCCAATGTGGCCATCCCTGGAATATACCCTCAAATTTTACTCCCTTTTTAAAACTTTTTTGCTAAAAAGAAGTTTGGCCATTTTTAATTTTAAAGAGCCCAAATAGAAAATTTAACTATTCAAAAAATGCATTTTAATGACCTGATGAAAAAACGGACTTTTAATGACTTAAAAATCATTACCAAATTGATTTAAAATGTTATTTTTGTGACTTTTTTTTTAGTTCAAAGTGTTAAGCACCGAAAAGATTTTTCTCTCAATACACACAGAATTGCAAATCAAATCAAAATTCCATTTTTCCATATCCACTTGTGTTAATTAACACGTTCAGGTCCAAGTATTTGAAAGGAAATCGGCTGTTTTCATTTTCATTTCATACAACTAGAAACAGAGGATTTTTATTTTTCACGCACGGGTGTCCCACATGGTATGAAGGCGTTTTTAGTCTTTAAGTATTAAAAAGAAACCTGATATCCAGTATGACCAGATGCCTGGACTCCATCGAGAGCGTAGCTAAGTAATTCGGATCTTCTTTGTTCCAAGCTAGGCGCAGAATAGGCACGTGATCCACCGAATCTTCCCACACAATGGTGGAGTGCTCCATGTGCCTCAAATCAAACATTCGGACCGAAGCATCTCCGCCAACAGACGCAAACATGTCCCTGCCTCCCCCAGCCCGGCTGAAAGCGATATCATACACTTCTTTATCATGGGCAATCAGCTGTGTCTTTATCCTTCCGCAGATGTTTTTAGAGGGGGTGGAGCAGATGGGAGTTCCCGTCTCAATGTTCCATATGGTGCAGGTTGTGTCGATGCTGGAGGTGCCGATCAAGCTAGGATCCGTTTCATTCCAGTCAAAAGAAGTCAAAGGCGCGCAATAATCACTCTTCTTGTTCACATTCAAAAGAGTTTCGAGTCGAACGCCAGAGGCCGAATTGAAATCCTTGTCGTCTTTTCTGGCAGAATTAACGATGCGCCAAATTCGCAAGTAATCTCCGGACGTGGCCAAAATGTCGGGATAGATCCCCTTGAAATCGGGAATCCACATAATCTTGGTGGAGGGGTAGGGATGATCAAAAGTGAACAAGCTCTTGAAAGCACCCAGATCTTCATTGAGTTTCACAATCTGCACCTTGTTGCAGTATTCCTCGACAAAACTGCCGATAGCGAGACGAAAAGGATGTTCCGGATTCAGACTCCATGCTGCGCTGTAAAGAGGCCAGGGAGCGGAATACTTGTAGATCTCTTTACCTTTGGAACTCATGGAAGGAGTGGAGGATGACAACAATGTGCGCCAAAATCATCGACGCTAAAAACAAAATGGCGGCACCATCTTCGTCATCATCGCGAGATGTGGAGTGAAGAGTTCATGATCTGTGGTGTTCCATTGATTTTGAGTAGTACACGCGAAAAAGTAAAGCTCAATCTTTGCACAGATCAGTCATGAAATGAAATAATTCAAGGAACGTTTTGAATCAAAGCGCATTTCAATATTTATTGTAATCTAAAAAAATAGACAGAAAGACGATTATTTGTGATAGAAGGAATTTATAAAGGCAGGCGATCATGTTTTTATAAAGACGAGTATAGTCGAGTGTTGGTCGCTACCGGCTTAATTGCAGAAGCGAGAACAGCTATCTCAGACAAGAATCCTCTATGAACTGGTAGCAAAAAGTTATGAAAAATCGAAAATGCGCCTTTATTATGCTTGGAATTTTGAAATGAAGCCATTTTTTCAATGTATGAATATTAAGCGTTGGACAAGACTAAACAATAAGTTTATGTAACACAAAGAATACCTAGTTTTTTTCAAACTACTTATATATATATCTTGTTTACAAAATCTGAAATTTAAAAACTCCACTTTTAGTCAAAAACAAAGGATAATCATAGAGTCATTTCACAAAATCCATCTTTACAAATTGAAACGTTTCTTATTGTTGCTTTCTGAAAGCAAATAAGATCTTTATTTTCAATCAACTTCATTAGGAATTTATTGCATGCAACTTATGCAGGAGATCCAAGAATATGAAAATGTTTCAATTTCTGAAAATACATTCTTCTTAATAAAATCACTAATGCACACTTCTCTATCACCAACAAAAATTAATACCACTCAAAGAGATCATTGGAAATTTAATTGTAGTAAACCTTATCAAAAAAATATAACTTTTACAAAAAACAGAGCAAATGATTGAAATTAACAAAATTTTCATGTTATCTCCAAGTTTATGTATATATATATATCAAATCACAAATACAGATAAATTTAGATTAAAAATTTTTTGATATTTAATGGGTTATAAAAATCTTTTTTTTTATGGCTTTAAAAGATCTTGAACGAATTTCACATGCAGCATAAACCGATGGTGTTAACTTATGCCTCGTGTAGCCTTAACAAAATCATGATCAGGTAGACGAATTTCATCATCTACATGCATTAAAAGAGATTAATTGAAATTTTTAATAATGGTGTTGGTACCGTGGGCTGTTTTCATCGAGAAGGTCAAATAAAGCCGCTTGTATCGAACTCTAATTGGCTTGAGGAGACTGGATTTGAACCCAAGATTTTGGTGTAGCAAGTCCAGCACTCCAACCAACCTACCCACACCCCCAGTATAGTATAGATAAAGTTAAAAAACATATAACTTATTATTACTGAATTAAAATGATTATTAATTTTTTATGAACAGATATATTATTTCTTTTATTATGAAACACAAATGATGTTCTTATTTGTCATTCTAATAGCCGGAAGTAATAAAAAAAATTTTACAAAAAAATTATTTTAAATCGCATTAAGCAGAGAAATGATAGCTATAGCTTAAAAACTATTAAAAAAAAAACTTATTGCGCTTAAATGAAAATATAATTTTCACAAAAGCTAAATTTTACTTTGTTCACTGTTTTTAAAAATAACAATACTGCTTCTTTCAATTCCTAAACATCAATCATTCTACGTAAAAACATCGTAAAAAGACAACATCCTGATTATAACTACCCTCCCCCCCCCCCCCCATCACAAAACATCTAGAATTTGTGCCCAATGAACAAACCACCATTATTACCCGACATTATACTTGCACTGTAAGCTCTCAACTCAATCCCACCACAACTGCACAAATTTTATAAAGTCAAATTACCTTGTTTGTAATTCTGATTGCATCAAGCTTCTGGCCATCGTTTTTCCCAAAATATTGCACCCATATTGGGTCATTTGTTATTTTTGCCAATAAATCACATTTAAAAAGAATAAATAAATATGTCTTTGAATTGAGTGCTATTTTTTTCTTTTATTGCTTTTCAGGCCTAATTTGTAATTGTGCATTTTTCTTAATGACTAAAAACGGAATTACTGCATTAAAGTCTGGTGGGGAAGAGGAACATAAGTGTCCTTTGTGCTAACATCCACTTTTTAAAGTCCGTTAAGCGAAGCTCTTGTTTGTTTTCGAAGTTACGTAAAGAAAATTTCAAATTTGAAAAACTCTTGCTGAACTCAAACGTGAGGTAGCTTTCCAAAGGAAAAGTTTCAAAGCGATGCTATGGAAATAAATTCCCCAATTTCTACAAAGCAAAGATATGCATGTAAAATTTTCGGATATCCATTTTCGTATGTTCCTATCGTTTTTAGTGAACATATTTGAATCATGAATTCTTTTAAACTTTCGCTGCAAGGAAAATTATGACATTCTTAGACAAGAAAAATTTTGCTCACTTTTCAAACATATTGGTCGATGAAAATAAGATTTCCATTAATGAAGATGTCCTGGAGGTGAAACACGGTGTAGCATTTCTTAGGCAAGAAATTTCTCTTTATTCTCCTAACATATAAAAATTAGAAAAATGCTATCGATTTATCAAAATCACTTTATAATCTCGATTAGTAATCTGGCCTCAGAAGACTTCTTGATTCAAGAACAATTTATTGATTTGATTAATGATTGAAGAGGTGCAAAAGATGTTTTTGTGAAATATCTCATAGCGATTTTTCGATTGAAATGGGAGAGTCCTAGGCTTGCAAAGATTGCTCTGATTCGATTTGCCTAAAAATGATATGAGAGTTGCATCAGCCAAAACAAAGCCAACCTTACACAACTGGTTTATACAAAGAAGATACGTACATGACATTGACATTGATTAGATTATTCAGACAATTTTTGATTTTGAATAAACAATTGTGTCAATTTTATAGATCACTACTCATCAGATGTAATTAAGTCTTTATCCCTCCTTATCGCCATTTACCAGTTATTGAAATGGGTCACACTCTAACTCTATAGTCTATCGCTAGATATGCTATTGCTATACTCTAACCTAGTGAAGGTTTTACACCATGACTAAAAATGATCTTTGTAAACCTTTAGAGAAAGGAATTTTTGGTTGAGTCGATTCTGTATTTGGTCTTCGGAGGTTAAAAGTGTTTTTGTCTTCTAAAGACAATATGGAAAGGGTTGTATTAGACTTTAGAGGGCTCATTGGTAATACAGTCAGACCTCATTTATCCGACAACCCTCCTATACGATGCAATATTGATTAGGAGCTAAAAGATATTTCTCAGCTTCTCATCTCACTAATTGTCAACAAGCCTAATTCATATCAAATGAATTGGTTAGGTGAATTGATTACTCTGTACTGAGATGCATTGTTGCTTAAAATTAAATTTAAAATTTTTAACAAAGAAATGTTACAAAGCTTGATTAGTAACACAGAAAAACAAAGAATCATCTTACATAATCTTCATATTCTACCTACACATATATTCAGTTAGTAAAGTAATTGTTTGAAAAATTATTTGGGACTTGGGTCTATGAATTAACAGGTATAAAATGTATGCAACTGATGTTTTAGGGATGAGTATTATGCACGGATTTGCTTATACAAATATGCACTCTGCTAACACTATCAGTTTTTTTGGTTAATTGATTTTGATTAAAAAAATGACAATTAAAAAAATTCCGTCACGAATAGGGCTAACTGTCATACCTTTTTGAAATTAATGAGTGGGCTCTTATAAGATTAATGAGTAAAAAAGGAGGGGTGCAGCTCCTCAGAATTTTAAAATTGATTATAAAAAAAATTTTTGTTCACAGACTGTCAGCTCCCAAACCCACCATAAATGTGATAACTGCACGAATTTTATCAAGTCCAATTGCATTGATTAATTGCTGTGAGTCAACAAGAAAAAAAATTCGCTCTTATATGATAGAAGCGAAAACAAATTGATAAATCAACTGTTGTTTTTACAATAATTAATTAGGATAGAGTTCATTCCACTTCTATTTCCTCTCTAATCACCTGATTTTTAAAAAATATTTTTTTTTTTTAAAAATTTTTTTTTAAGAAAAATTAAAACACCTGCAAACTTACCCCTCCCCCCCCAATTGAATTAAAATTTTTTTTAACAAAGGAATCGTATATTTTAAAACAATATAAAAAACCGTAACAAAATTTTTAAATAGTCACTGTTTTCAACTTGCAAGAGTTTTCAACTTCTTGATCTGTACATGAAGAGACAATGATCACTACTCATTGTATGCTTAGTAAAGCCTTTATCCTTTCAAATTCGCTAGTTATTGAAAACAAGGATCACAAATGTCTTTTTAGATTTAGGTGCTCTAGTACTGAAACAACTCTATCTATAGCAAAAAGCAATATCCCTATATATGGTCCATGACTCTAAAATAACGGACAACTAGGTTATCGATAACATTTTATTTATCAAAAATTTTTGATTGTAAAAATAGTGTAAAAAAATTCGCAAATTTAAAAATTCAACACACCGCTGACTCAATTCATAAAATTCTTTATTAAGACTTTTATAATTGAAACGTGCATTATAAAGTTTAAAAATGATTTATTATCTTGCTTAGACAATGGTATTTTTATTAGTTTTGTTAGGAATTTAAAGAAATTTGGTTAGTCTAAAATAAGCTGAAAAAGAAATGACAATTATAAAAAAAAACTACGAGAGTTATTAGGACACAACTTAACATACTTATAAATCTCGAGGTTTTCTTTCTGTCAAAATACTTTACTATGAAAAATTTTGTGTAAATTTTAAATTATGATGGTTCAAAGGAAGAAAATTAACTTGTAAGAACCATTTCTGTTGCCTTGAAATTAATTTTAATATCAGAGAGAAAGGAAAATTTTATAAATAAAAAAATAAATAAACAATATAATGTTTTAAAAAAATAAGAATGTTAAATACGTTTTGTTCCTTTTAAAAATTAAAAATCAATAATAGCAAATAACTAAATTAAAAATTTTATTTATATTTTGGAACCATTCTCTCTTTTTTTTTGAAATTATAGTTTAACGATTAGAAAAATGAATTTTATAAATTATAGGAAAATTTATAGTATTTAAAAAATTATTCCTTTCTCTTTTATATCATTAAAGTAGTTTAGATTAGCTCAGACCAAAATGGAAAATTAAATATTAAATTAACTGGATAAATTAGTGAAGAAAAAATGATAAAAAATTTAATTTTTCTAAAAGTTAAATAATTAAATTTATATACGTGTAAATATAATGACTTCTTATTAGTAATTCTGTAAAAAAAAATTCGATAAAATTAATTCAGTTATACTTTCACACAAAAATAGAATAATACAGAACAATGAAGCCCAACTATCCAAAAAATAAGAAAAGTTAATAAACAATGATATTCTCCGCCTTGGATCTTTATTATTTTCGCTTTTCAGTATGTATGTATATATTCATTTCTTTTCCTACACATTGCTGTTATTTAATTATCATTATTAATGTTGTTTATGAAAGATTTCTTCTATCCTTTCTCTCATACAATTGATATTGATATATATTTGGAACACCTACATCCACTAAAAAAAATTTTTAATTTGGCAGAAAATATTTTATGTTTGACCTTTATTTCTAAATTATTGAAAATGATTTTTCACTTCAAAAATTAATCAAGAGATCAAAATATTTTCAAAGCTGTAATTAGAGATAATAATGGGGAATTCCATTGTATGATCTTCTTTGACCAGTTTTTAAAACTTCACAAGCATATATATCGTTGGCTCCCATTACTTTTAGTTTCGTATATGCATAATTTGATAAAAATTATTAGAGACTAGATTTATCTTTCTATTCTAAAAGTAACGGTAGGCAACGATATATTTAAAAAGAATAAATATTTTTTGGTTTGAAAATTTTTCGATTATTTAATTGCAGAATTTTATTTTGATTATTTGACAAATATATTATTTAATATCTTGAAAAAATATAGGTAATAACTTATAGTATGCAGGTATATAGGTAATAATATATGTAGCATCGTCTTCTCTAATGATGTATATAATATCCTAGTCATTTGTACATCGAATAGAAACCATTGTAGTATAAAGGCTGAATATGATATTCAAGTTGTTATACACGTTCAACCGTACAGGTTATGAGAATATTCATTACAGAATAAAGAAGTTTCCTAACACTTCATACAGAAATATATTTTTTCAATAATTGTGGGGGGCACACAATTAATTGAAAGACAGTGTAGCTTGACCGTAAAAACCTTTGAATTCTTCAGATGAAGAAAACAGGTTTTTGTTTAACCTTTATACACAGTCCTTTGGAGTTATGACAGTCTGCATTAACACAACACGTCACTCTTCAAACAACTGTTGCGCAACGTCAGCAGAATCGAATACACGCAGATGCTAGGACAAAGATTGGCACGCATGACATCTGGTGGTGACAGACGGTGAAGAACAGTGTATTTTTTTCGGATATAGAGAGAAAATAAATTCTATAAAAAAAGAAAATTTAAAACATCAAAAAATATACATGGTAAAATGTTTTTTTTTAAATTATATTAATATTTTTCTGATTATTTATTAGATATTTATAAAATTTATTTTATTTCAAACTTTATTATCAAAATTAAAATATTACAGAAATAAAAAAACTGAAAAATATTAAATTTGTATAGATGGCGTTAAGAAATAAAATTTCCATAAATCTTACTTTAATTATGAGAATTTTTAATTATTTTAAATTTATTATAAATAAGATATTTTGTAAAACATTTTACATAAAATAAGGGGCAACCTTACTGGTAGAAACAAGTCGCTCCTTAAAAATTCTAATATAGGTAGAAGACAAAGAAAAGCTGCCATTATTAGATGACTGAAGTCCAAAAATAATTATGTGTATATTTGTACAAATAAATTATGGTGCATTGCGCTGACCATTGTCCTAGATCTTGTTATTCCAGTGCAAACAGAAATGGTAATTTTTTATATATCTCCAACCTGTATATACGATGATTCATCTCCAACCTCTATATTATTATGGTTTCTATTCCATTTACAATGTCTAGGGAGACAATGTTCAATTTTCTGTTCATATTTTGCTAGTTGTAAGATTTGATATACCTCATTCGGGGAGACTTATATAATTTGTGGATGGTTCTTAGCTGAGAGATAGAAGCGGTGCGAGTCAAGAATGACGCGTTGGCTTTCTCTTGCTCCGTCATAGTCAAATGCAAAAATATTTTGAATTTATTTGAACAGACAAAATTCTATAATGAGGAGCAGGCTGTAATGCAGGGCTATATATATGGTATGGTATGGCTACTTTTGGTATACCATACCTAGCTTTTTTTAGGTCTTGAGGATGTGATTCGGTATGACTTTAGAATATTATGAAGATAGATTGGAAGTCGCTGTGAATATAATTTTGTACTCTATTAGTGTTAGAATGTTGTTTACACTTTAAATACTCGCATTGTTTAAATGCAATGTTAAACGCGTTACATTATTAAAAGTTAATTATACAAAGATGAAAGATATTACATAGAATAAGACTCAATAAAGAAATGTTTTTGTCACTTCGTGATGACATGTGTATTGATTTGAGAGGGTAAAATACAATGTGTCAGGGTCAATATTGTTCTGAATGCGTGATTAAAGGGTGAGCGTGTACGACAAGATGTCATGGCTGTATTATTCTTAATTCCTGAATCCTAGCGTGTCATTGCAGCAAACATACTCAAAATTAAGGGACGACATGGATTAATCGTGATTTAATGAAACCCGTGAGTTACTGGGGCGTGAATTAATGGGGTTCGACTGTATTAATACCAAATATCAAGATTTTATTGTGAATTTGATATTTATTATTCTTCACACTCTTCAGGCGTTTTGCCAGCTTTGAACATCTCTGCATCTTTCAAGGTGTGTTAATTTGAATTAAATAAATCTGAAATAAATTTTCAAATTTTTATAATTGTAAATTTAGTTAAGAAATAAAATATAGCTTGATTAGATCATCAATAAATTGCAAAAAATTAATAAACTTAAAAAAGAGTTTTTACTTATGATAATTTTTATAAAGAAATTTTCTTGTGGTAATGTCTTGCAATATACGAAGTTGGAATAAAATAGTCACTTCTACATGTAAGACGAAGAAGAAGAAGAAGGATTTATTGCAATTATATGAAACAGTCAAAAAGAAAAAAACTTTATAGCAAGAAATTAATTATAATATGAAAAAAACTAATTCCATTAATTCCCTTGATTGCAAGAGATTTCCAAAAGCCATTCGACCGTTGTTAGAAAACATCTAAGATTATACATTGAAACAATGAAAATAAAAAATGTATATACAATTTGTTTCAATATTATGTGATATAATGATGAAAGAGAAAATAAAAAAAATGAAAATAACTATTAATAACATAGTTTCAGAAAATGTGGCTTGTGTTGAATAAAGAATATAAAAGTGTTTTTCATGATTGTTCGAAATGATCAAGAAGTCTCTCTCTACAAAAGCAATAACATGAGTTATGGTATTGATTCAAAAGTAAGTTTGGATGTGAAAGAATAAGCAGTTATGTTTTGATTTAAGTAGAGCATTTCAAAGTAGTTAGCTCTAATGTTCCAGTGACTGATGGCTAGGAACCTCAACGAACATTTAAATTTGGGACTTCTGTAGAAAGAAATAACACATTTGTTATTCCCTCTTAGTTTATAGCTATTTTTATCGGAACAGAATTCAAACCATGATTGAAAGAAAAACCGAAGAATAATAATTTTTGTTTGTATAGTAATTTTTTTCATCTAGTTTTAAAATGGGTTACCGGTCAATTTTATTTCGTATTTATAATTGAAAATGGATAATCCGTAATGTTAACTTATTTTAACTCAAAATATCGAAGGCGATTATTTTCTATATCTAAATTATTTCTATTGATCTATAATTAATATCATTATATTTTTTTTGAATAGAATGTTGCTATGCTCCAAATATATTGAAGGCTTTGATGAATATTGCAAATACGTTGATTCACTTGATCCATGTATTAAATTAAACATATTTATCTTATTTGGGGCTACGATTTTAAAGAATGATCTCAGTTCCATATGGTGTCCTGATGTTAAAAAAAGCTTGCCTATTTTGCTAAATAGTCTTCAAGAATATCAAAAAGGTTTATTTAATTTAAATTATAATTTACCCTATCAAATGCTTATTTTGAAGTACATTTAAGAAATCAATTTTTGATATACATAAAATATAAAGTGTGAAGGTCTTAAACTACATTACTTAGAGTATCAAATAAAAATTCTTTTGCCAAAAGCTAAATGTGGTAGAAAAAAAGTTTATTTAGTTTTATTTAATGTTTTCGTTTTTTTTTTAAAAAAACTACTTTCGTTACATTACAAATAATTTCAATTGTATGTCATTTATAGCATATACCTAACTTATGGAATGGAATCGCTAATTTATATATATTTAAGGTTTGTAGCATATTTTCTTCCAAAATTTTTAAAGACCCAAATTTAAATTAAGGGCTACATACGTGTTAATTCATAGACCCATGTTCTAAATATATTTTTAAATACAGTCGACTGTCACTAATTCGGAATTATTAGGATTCGGCTTTTCCGAATTAGTTATTTTTATTTTAATAAAAAAAAAATCACTTTTTGCTTACTCAATTTCTCTCACTATAGATTTGACTCGAACTAAAATTTATTGTCATATGCTTGTTTACTAAAAGTACTACAAAAATTAATATGATCTACTAATTTTACTTGGTGTAGCCCATTTTTGAACATTCCTTTTAAACTTATTGTTTCGGGTGCTTTGGTCTTTTTCTAATTACTTTTTCTTGAGACTCAGTACTTCTTAATTTATGCAACTTTTTCTTCTAAGCCTTCAAGAAGCCCATTTGTTAATTGAATCAATCACTCAATTTTGCTAAATTAAAGATTTCCTGAATAATTAAAGTTCCGGATTAACAAAAGTTCGGTTTAGTGATTTCTGGGTTAGAGGTAGTCAACTGTAGTTTACTTTACTAACTGAATATATGTGTAGGTAGAATATGAAGATTATTTTTTTTCTGTGTTACTAATCTTGTTTGGTAACATTTCGTTGCTAAAAATTTTAAAATTTAATTTTAAACAATAATTCATTACAGTACAGAGTAATCGATTCATTTGATATGAACAAAGATTGTTCACAATTTGTGATATGAGAGGCTGAAAAATCATTTAGCTCCTAATCAATATCGCCTATGATGGTGGGGTTGTCGAATAATCTACTGACGGATAAATGAGGTCTGACTGTATTACCAATGAGTCCTCTAATACAACCTTTTCCATATGGTCTTTAGACGACAAAACATTTTTAACCTTCGAACACCAAATATAAATCAGTTCAACCAAAAATTCAGCTCCAAAGATTTACAAAAGCGATCATTTTTAGTCATGGTATACAACCTTCACTTGGTTAGAGTATAGCATATCTAATAGACTATACAGGTAGACTGTGACCATCGGTTTCAATAACTCGTAAATGGCGATAAGGAGGGATAAAGACCTAATTACATCTGATGAGTAGTGATTTATCATATATGGATGCTTTTCTTCCCTTGTTGAGCCTGAAGAGTTGTTCACAAACTTTCTAAAAAATTTCGGCGTAGCGGTCTACTATACTTTTTTAATGAGCTCGTAGTCTCATTCAAAAAAATAAATCAACATATAAACTACTGTACTAAAAACTTGACACCATTGTTTATTCAAAAATTGTCTGAACAATCCAAATCTCAATGCGATGGATGGCGTCTGCTTTGTCTAAACCAAGTTGGCTCTGTTTTGGCCAATGCAACTCTCATTTCATTACTCACTTCTAATCTGTTTCGGGATTTGGTTTCAATCGCAAGTAGCTTGAAAAATACTTGCTCACACTCATATGTAATGTCACGTCGAATCAGAACTTCCAGAGCCATCTTTGCAAGCATAGGACTCTCCCACTTCAATCCAAAAATCGCTCTGAAATATTTCACAAAAACATCTTCTTGCACCGCCTCAATCAAATCACCAATCGCGATTATAAACCGGTTTTTGATAAATTCATCTGGTTTTTGTAAATCAGGAAAATTAATCAAATAAACTTTAATAAATTTTTTCATTACTGTTTACATGTTGAAATATACTTTATTGAAACAAAATTTTTAAAGTGTCCCATTTAACTTTTTATGCTTTTATATAAACAAAGTCAATATTTCTTTTTTCGACAGTATAACAAGCCAATTTTTTTATTTTTACACGATAATTTCGTTTAGCGAATAAAAATTGAAAGTTACTTTTTAAAAATACATGTTTAAAATATGTATCTCGAATTAAAAAGGAAATCAATGAATGAATCGTAAAGCTTTAAAAAAAGATTGTATGAGGAAGTAGTGCTTTTAGGTAGGTCTTTTTGTGAGAAGCAAAATCTTCAAGCTTAATATAGTCAAAATAAAATTTACTTAACCCATATTAAAACTAATATGTATTTTGTTATTTTTTTGTCTACTATATAATTTTAAAAGAAGTGGATAACCTAGTTTAATACCAAAAACTAATAAGAAACAACAAAATTAACGCCATCTACATTCTTCACAGGCGATTTTGTTTATTCAAAGATTAAACCGCACTTAGCACTTTAAACTAACATTCTCGAGAGTCTTTTACTTTTTCCAATATCCCGTATTTCCTTGAAATAATTTCCACATACTTCAAAAAATAATCAAGAAAAATGGGAACTTCACTTGCTACAAAGATGCTTCAAAGCTGGAAAGAACCAAATGTTCGAATCAAAAATAAGTACTTTACCATAAATTTACCAAATCAAACACAATGCAATATTTTTCAAGAATCAAAAACAAATGAAATCAGTAGTTGGAGTTATTTTCTGTTTTTAATTTTTTATGCAGAGCATAAGAGGTTTACTTTTATCAGCTTTTTTTTGCACTTTATGGCGTGAACTGTACTAAGGAAACATAGTTTCATTCAATCAGATTTTATCTTTGTTTTTACATAAGTTATAGATAGAGACTACCACCTGGTAGTAGGAATGGTAAATCAAAACTATATTTGAAGGAAACAAATTACGCCAAAATCAATATATTATTCATTTACGTACTCTGATGTTTTCAACACTTTACTTCTTTACTTGAAAAGCAACAGGCACGTCATGATTGTTGATAAAAAAAGGTGTGATTTCATTTTATACTTCTAAAGAGTATTTGCATAAGAAATACCAAAAATATAGATTTTTTTATAAATCAAACTTAAAACTAGAATAATTGTAAGCTGATTTGATAGCATTATTCTCGGGTTAACGTTTTAAAAAGAATGCTCTGAAATTTTAGCTGTTATATGTAAGGCTTCGAGGTGATGGCCAATATCGATTTTTACAAATTTTCTTCACATTGCTGCTAATAACTGCTAATTGTTGCAAAATAGGCAGGAATAGCTTTGTAAGGCATTTAGCTTAGCTCTAACTGAAGGGTCTATGGAAACTAGAAGCGAAGGTTCATTTACTCCCATATCTACTCCAAATCTTCTTTCGTTTTCCGATTTTACCAAAACTAGTGAAGCAAGTTCAAGATCCACCGTAACGCTCTTCGACATAGTAAGCATAGAAAAAGGGGAACAAGAAAGTGTTCTGAGTGTGCCAAATGTATTTGCAAGGATCATACTTTATTTTTATATTGTAATTGTAAAAACACATGGGAAATTAAATAAATACACATAACTTGCCAAAAATATTCTTTACAACCTTTTCGTTGTTAAATTCAATGTTTATTCTGCTTTTTTACAAAACATTTTTGTTATGAATCATTTTGTCAATTTCCTCGAGTACGGGTAAGTTTTATATTCCAATGTGTAAACTTATTCTTAATGTTAGACGTTTCTTTTTGCTTTTGCTTTGTTAACGGTAGAGTAAGACTGCAACATATAACATACTCTACTCGACAAATGTATATTGCAAAGAAGTGAACTTCTATTTTTTGTAACTTCTAGACTATATTTTATACCTTATAATATTATTGTTATATGCACATGTGTTATTACTCTCATAAGGTGAGCATCACCGAACAAGCGATGCAGGGGTTTGATTTAATGTAGTCTTTTTGCTTTTTCAATTGATTTCCTCAGCTCAAATCACAACATTGCTTGCATTTCTATACTTCTGTACTTCTCATGTTTTAAACAATCTCCTTACTATTCATTAACTAAGGTTTTTTTCTTCTTTTTTTATTACAGAAGGGAGGAGAGGGATAAAAATTTTTAGGGGGGGGAGGGCTTTTCCCATCTGTAACTATGCCTTTGCCTCCAGGACAAAATCCAGTAACATTTTTCTTGCTTAAGAATACCATAATTCCGGCTTCATTACAAAAACTGTTCATTTTTTATGACATTGGAGTAGTGTGATCGCTTTTCCTTGCAGCGCAAAGTTAAGAGAATTCATAGATTCAAATATATTCACTAAAAATAATAGGAATATACGAAAATGGACATCAAAACATTCTACAGAAATTGCTGGATTTCTTTCCATGGTATCGCTTTGAAACGTTTACCTTGGAAAGCAGCCACCTCACGTTTGAGTGCAGCAAGAGCTTTTCGAAATCATTTTCTTCGCATAAATCTGAAAACGAATAAGAATTTAAGGTATCTACTTCAATACGTTGTTTTAATGACTTCATGGAGAACATTTTTTAATCCACGAGTGCTGATTTTCATGTCAAATTCTCTTGCAGTGGTTTTACTTCTAAGCGTTTTGTAAAACAAAAAATTGTCGTCAACTACATAGTGTGCGTAAACGCAAATCTGAGCTAAGTTTCCAGCATACATCGTTTCATCAAGCTTAAGTGCAAAAAAGTTGCAAATCTAATTCCGAATCAATAAAACAATCTCTGACATGTCATCAGACATCTCTCTCATTAGCCTTCTAACGGTATTGTTTGACAGGAAGATATGCTTCAACTTTACAAGTTCAGAATTTCTTAGTAGATTCAATATGATACCTTTGCAGCAAGAAAATATCAACTGTTCTCCTATGCTGTTGGACTTTTTGACAACAGACATTTTTGAAACTTTCCAATCAATACTTAATATTTTGCAAAAAATTCTCCTATGTTAGCAAACCCGGATTTATGCAAACGTTCAGCTTGAAGTTTAAATAGTCAATAATTTTGTTTACTGAACTCGATTGCTTCACTTTCAGCTTCACTTGACGGGCTTTAGAAAAATGGAGGTTAACACTCCAGAACAGAAAACACACTTATGTTCCTCTTCCCCAAAAATCAATTTTCAAGTTTGAGTCGTCTTTCATTTTTGCAGCCATTAAGAAGAATGCATGCATCTATAAAATTAAGCCTTAAAAGCAATAAAGGAATGAAAATAGTACTCAATTCAAAGACTAACTTATTTATTGTTGCAACTGAGCCAATATGGATGCAGTATTTTGCGCAAAACGATTTACAAACAAGGTAATTTGACTTGATGAAGTTAGTGCAGTTATGGTGGGATGGCGAGCTTTTACCTAAAAACTTCAATTTAACTTACTAATATTAAGCTTTGGATTTACCCTACGCTTTATTTTCATTCCGACTTCAACTATGCCACTAAATACTCGAAACCTAAGACAATTAATTAAATCGCTGCAAAGCTTTAGAAATTCTTGAACTGTTGTTTTATTAGAAGGAGGCTGAGAATACTCTGTCTACTTACAAAGATTAATTCCACTCCTTCAACATCAATTAACTTATTTTAACCCAGTTTCATTTTTTCTGCACTATAATACAGATTTACAGTTAAAAAAACTGCTCCTAGTTAGACAGATTTGATTCATAGGGTCTATCAAATCTAAGTATTATTCTCAGTAGGCTTGACTAAGTCAGGTGGTAGTTAGCTCAAATTTGAAAACTAATATAGATTAGGGTCTTTATTTTACCCTTAATGTCAAGAGTTGATAAGTTTGATGCTAATTATGAACCTTTTTTGATTTAGACGTCAATTCTGAAATAGTTTTGGTGTATGTATCAGTTGGAAGCAAAGAATTGTGGAAAAATCTTGATAATTCTTTTCGCAAAGATCAAAATCTTTCTCTCAAGTACATTCCAACTCTTCTTTATCCTAAAACTTTTCGAAAACTTGAAGACTGTGTTGATCCCATTGCAATCAAAACATTTTTTTCTACATGCATCAGTGGACGCTAATTTTTTCAAGTTCAAATTTTGATTTATTTTTATCATTTTAGAAAATAAATTTTTTTTGTTTCTGCTACCTTAATTCTGAAAATGGATATTTGAACCGAGCTTTTAAATACTATAAATTGCAACTATAAATTTTATACCAACTTCATTTGATCAAAAATACAGCTTAATGAATCACTGAACACTAATTTAATTTTCTCTACAACTAACTCCTTTTCAAGGAAAAAGTTATGACAAGATAGATACATAACTTTTTCACATGGAATTTTAAAGAAACCTTTAGTAAACATGTTTAACAAATAGTTTTTCTTTCTTTGAACATGTGCTGCAATCCAAAACTCGTCGGATTCAAACAAGTGTATTCCTTTGATTTATATCTTTTATGGATAAGCGTGATGCTATATATATTTTGGAGAAGTAGCCATTTTACACCTGAAACCATTTCATTAAAATAAAGATATTTAATACAAAAATGAATTTATATCAAAATATGAGCGTTCAGTTGTGGTCTATCATTGAAATGCTCTGATTTAATTTTTCTCCTTACATGGTAAAAATAATGCAAAAATGTTTATTTAAGATTGTAACGCTTTCAAATAAAAATTGTACTGTGTTTGTGATCCAATAGATTCTTATGTAATCCTCTAGTGTTAGAAGCGATTTCTTTGAGAAGTGCGCTTGATTATGAAAAGTTAACTTATACTGAAGTTGTTAACCCGTTAACGACCAGAATAATCAGACGATATCTAATGTAAAGCAGAAGATTTGTATTAAAGAGCATTGATAAACGCAGACGATTATTTTTGTAAAGTCGACATATTTCGACTGCGGTCTATAACCGGTTTATTGAATCTTTTAGCTTATTAGGTCTTAGATTGGATGATAATTTAAGATGGAATACTCATAAACTTTATTTGCAATAAATTGTCTTCAATTACAGGTATACTTAAATGCTTAAAAAATTACTTGAGCAAAAATCTTTTATTGACACTTTACAAAGCTTTATTTCTACCACATTTAACATATAACATTTTAATTTGGGGACATGCTAACTTGTACAAGTTATTCTCACTACAAAAGAGAGTCCTGAAAATCATTTTTAATAAACCAACTTTATTTCATTCAAATGTGCTCTTTGTAGATAATAAGCTTTTGAAGATAGACGATATTTTTCTGCATAAACTCTATATTTTTTGTTTGAAATTTAAATTGGGAATTCTCCCCAAAGAATTCTATGAGCTTTTAAATTTTAACCATGAACTTGTGCGTCCACATTTAAGGTCGCATTTTAAACTTAGTTTACCTTATTACAGGTTAAAATCATCTAAACAAACACTTGTTTATAAATTTTCGACTTTTTATAATAGTCATATTGCTTTTATTAACAGTTTCTGCTCAATTGTTTCGATAAAAAATGCAGTTATTGATCTTTTGTTGCAAACATATCGTAATATATAAAAGATACAGTTTATTATATGAAGACTACTAAGTCTTTCAATTGTGATTGTTTATATATTATTTATTATTATTTTTTTTTCTTATTCATTTGAGTTATATTTAGTTTAATCACTTATAGTACTTCTCCAAGCGGGTTTCTTTTAAACCTTTTGAGGTACTTGTTATCACATTTTTCATCATTACTATTGATTGTCATTTTGTTTGTTTGTTTGTATTTGTATACAAATTTATCAAATTTTTACACTTAATATTTTATATGTTTCATATTTATGTGATATCAATAAATCTTCTTCTTCTTCTATCAGTGTTTTTTTAATAAAATCATAATTACTATTCTTAACAGGGCAATTAACATCAAAAGTTTTATAGTTGTAGTTATTATATTTTTTAAGAGTACAATTAGAACATTTGTATAATGCAGGACATTAGTCAAACTTACGGTTCCTAGAAAAGTGTTTACATATCATAGTAGTGGTATTCTTACAAGAAGTGTGTTT
Source organism: Nectonema munidae (assembly GCA_030549495.1). Classification (NCBI taxonomy): domain Eukaryota; kingdom Metazoa; phylum Nematomorpha; class Nectonematoida; family Nectonematidae; genus Nectonema; species Nectonema munidae. Next base: position 684,920 of record JAUIRK010000142.1, on the reverse strand, counting down.
TATTAACAAAATAAAGTTAAAGGCTTAAAGAATAAAACTCAAAAATATTATGAATTTAAATGTTTTGCACTTTTCCATTGATTTTTTACATGTTCAATTTAATACAAGATGGAACTTATAATGACATTACTTATAATGACTACGATTTTTATTTTGTCTACGACAATATCACGTTGAAAGAACCGGTTCCCTTTCAAACAAAAAGAGAACATATTCTAAATTTTTAGGATAAGGCATTATAAAATAAATTTTTAAATGGAAGAACCCCTTTAGAATCATAAAATTTAACTAATATTTGAAGACTTACATACTAAAAAATAGTTATAAAAAATCTTTTCATTTTTTTTTATTTCATACAATTTTGAAGTTCTCTTTTTGAAAAGTAAACCTTATTGTATAACTTTGTGTTATTTTACCTATTTAGAACTTTTTATTCAAAATAGCTGATTTGAATTTAGAAAACAAATATTATTTTTTCAAACAAATTTTTTTTCATATTAACAAGAAAAATCTCTTAAATTGACGTACAAAAATAGTTGGAGGGCGGTCTTATTGGAGTTCCACAATTTATTTGCATTGGTATTTTAATATATACAAATATTAGCTCTTTTATTTATATATTATATGCTTCAAATGTTTTCCTTTTGAATATTTATATAATTCGATTTTGACGTTTTAAAGTGGAATGAGAACGAGGTGGCAAACTTTAAATTCGAACCTGAGCACATTTGTATAAGTTTTGCTTTTGCCCTAACATCAATTATCAAAATTGGAGTGATAAAATTTGCATCGGTCATTTGATAAAAAAAGAAGAAATTTTTCCATCATTTTTAATTTTATACCATGGTATCACCAAGGAAACTTTATTATAGTAAAATAAAATATTATTTTAATTTATTTTATAAAATATTATAGCTAGGATTCAGGAATTAAGAACAATACAGTCATGACATCCTGTCGTTCACGCTCACCCTTAATCACGCATTCAGAACAATATTGACCCTGGCACATTTTTGTATTTTACCCTCTCAAGGTTCAATGGTTGTTAGGGTGTACCTCTCAGCTTAACAGTTGAAGGTCACGGGTTCAATCCCCAAGGCTCCCAACTCTAAAAATAAATTCACAAAAACTGTGATTAACCATCTTAAGCATAATGCGAGAATATAGCCTTACGGCTGAAAGTGCTTTGATATCTCCAACCAACCTCTCAAATCAATTCACATGTCATCACGAAGTGACAAAAAAATTTCTTTATTGAGTCCTTTTCTATGTAATATCTTTCACCTTTATATAATTAACTTTAAATAATTTAGCGCATTTAACATTGCGCTGTGTATTTTAAAGTGTAAACAAAATTCTAACACTAATAGAGTACACAATTTTATTCACAACGACTTTCAATCTATCTTCATAATATTCTAAACTCATACTGAATCACATCCTCAAGACCTAAACAAAGCTAGGTATGGTATACCAAAAGTAGTCATATCATACCATATATATAGCCCTGCAATACAGCCTGCTCCTCATTATAGAATTTTGTCTGTTCAAATCAATTCACAATATTTTCGCATTTGACTATGACGGAGCAAGAGAAAGCCAACGCGTCATTCTTGACTCGCACCGCTTCTATCTCTCAGCTAAGAACCATCCACAAAGTATATAAGTCTCCCCGAATGAGGTATATCAAATCTCACAACTAGCAAAATATGAACAGAAAATTGAACATTGTCTCCCTAGTCATTGTAAATGGAATAGAAACAATAGTAATATAGAGGTTGGAGATATATAAAAAATTCCCGTTTCTATTTGCACTGGAATAACAAGACCTAGGACGATTATTCAGCGCAATGCATCATAATTTATTTGTATAAATATACACATAATTATTATTGGACTTTAGTCATCTAATAATGGCAGCTTTTCTTTGTCTTCTTATTGTGTGTATCTATATTAGAATTTTTAAGGAGCAACATGTTTCTGCCCGTAAGGTTGCCCTTTATTTTATGTAAAATGTTTTACAAAATATCCTATTTATAAATAATTTAAAATTCCTATAATTAAAGTTAGATTTATGGAAATTTTATTTCTTAACGCCATCTATAAAAATTTAATATTTTTAAGTTTTTTTATTTCTGTAATATTTTAAAGAGTTTTTGATAATAAAGTTTGAAATAAAATAAATTTTATAAATAACTAATAAATAATCAGAAAAAATTTAATATAATTTGGAAAAAAAAGATTTTAACAAGTATATTTTTGATGTTTTAAATTTTCTTTTTTCATAGAATTTATTTTCTCTATATCAAAAAAAAATACGAAAATTTGTATGTTCTGCACAAATCGCATAAATCTTTCGCCTTTTACTAAAGATTTCCGTGTGTAGGACAAAATTGTTTGACTGAATAATTTTTGAAATTATTATTTATTTTGATTTTCCTCATCTTCATATTTTTTATATTTGGAAAAAATTGTTTCAATTACGGCATATAGAAATAAATGAATAAATAAAATACGCTAACGAAGGGTCAAGTTATTCACAACAAAAAAATTCACCCTGAGAGTTGAAACAATGAGGCATATGATCTATGCAAGCACATAACAGCATTCGAATGATCACTTAGAGCAGTGGTTCTTAACCTGGGGGTCGTGACCCCTTTGGGGGTCGTTTGAAGTTTTTGCAGGAGTCATGAAAAACTTTTGGTATCAAAAAGTGTATCCTCATGAACCTCTTTCCATCAGTTGCAAAACTATTTCTATTTGATGTATTCATTAATCCTGATTGTATGATACAATCAATTAATAATTTTGTCTTAAAATCAAACATCATTTTAAATCTCACACATGTTGCTTGCAATCAAGCAATTGAAAACTATTTTCCGAAGTTAAATAGCCGTTCTAATGACATTTGGATCACCAGACCTTTTTCAGTGAGCGAAAGTAGCATTGATGACTCTGATGTTGCTGCCAAAGTGGAGTTTCTTCAAATAAGAGAAGACAGTCAATTAAAACTCGAATTTTCCGAGCAAGCACTTCCATCATTCTGGGCCAAATTAAAAACCGTTTATCCTATTCTTTCCAAACGTGCTATGATTTTTTTAATACAGTCACCTTCAACTTATCGTTGCGAGACTGGATTTTGTGCAATGATGTCTTTAAAAACAAGTGCACGTAATAAGCTTGCAAATGATTCAGACACGAGATGCTGTCTGTTGAGCATGTTTTGAAAAACTTTTGTCTGACAAACAATACCAGCCTTCGAATTAAATTATACTGAATTTATTAGATTATATTAATTTAAATAAAATTTTTCAATTAAACTTTCTTTTAATAAGTTTTGTATTATAAAATATAACATGTAAATTTTCTTGTTTTTAACTTTAAACGGCTGAATCAAAAAGAATTTTATATGGGTCATAAAAAAAATTTCATAATATTTAGGGGTAAACATATCCTAAAGGTTAAGAACCACTGACTTAGAGCGATCAATGTTACCCTTATTATCAATATTTATATATAATTTGTTGATTTTTACTACTATAAGTGTGTGTGTACATCTTGGATTGCTATTTGTGCCATTATATAAAACGTTTCAAGGCCACCTCATAAAGAATTTTTGATCGAACTTTTATCTAAATTAAGTAACCTAAAAAACTGCTGGCTAATTATTTTGGATTACGCAAAGATCCACAAAACTCAAACTATCGAAAACTTTAGATGGACCAATTTTCAGCTTTTTGTCCTCTTATAGTTACAGGCTGAATCCAATTGAGCTGGCATTCTCAACAATTTTCCAAAACAGAAATTAAGTAAGGTTTGCTTCAATATTTTATAAACTTTTATTTTAGACAACACTTTTTTATGCTAGAAGTTATCAAAAAAGCTGTTTCCTCAATAAACAGCGAGGGATGTAAAAGCTACATTGCACATGCACTACGTAACATACAAAAAGAACAAATGGGAGTTTTTATTTCTTCATAAAATGTGATATACTGTTTTTGCTTTAAATTACTTGAATGATAATAAAGAAGTTTGTGTGAACACTTTTTTTCATTATATAATGGATGTTAAAATGGATGTAAAACGTTTTTCGAAATTAAGTTTTAAAATTCACTTTTTTGCTTAGTTGAAACTTTCGATACAAACTAAAAAATTTTTTAATTCTATGTTACTATAATATAAAAACAGTCTATGCAGAAGGCAAAAATTGAAGAGTTAAAAACTTGTCTATAAATGAACTGCTAGTTGCATCGAATTAAAAAAGACTTGAAATAGAGGCGAAAAATTACAAAAATTATCAGTGTATCTTTCAACACAACTACAGAACTTGACAATCGCACATAATATTACGCGCATTTATTAAGAAACAAAACTTCAAAGCTTATTCAGAAAAGTAAAATCAAAAAAGACACTTTAGAATTTAAAAAAGACCGTTTAGAACAAAAAATGGTGATAGCCTAGTGTATCCCGAAGAAGAAACTTTATCATTCATTTTAGATACGGTTCTTTTTGGTTATTTGAAAGAAGCCTTGCAAATTTTAGGACTAAAATTAACGAATTTTTAAAACAGCCATATTTTAAGTTTTAAATATAGCATTACAAGTTCAAGTGAAATGTTTTCAAGTTTTAAGTAGTTTTATTTTTAGATTCGACTTGAAAAATATATTTAATTAAAAATCATTTTCATTTAACCCTAACTGCATATTTCTTTTAGCCTCACCAAACGACCCAATACAACCCAATTGCTTAATTTCATTTATTCCCGTTTTAATGCAATCAACCAAATCCATATCAGAATTTTCGCATTTTTAATTGAAAAAAAATGCTAAAAAATAGTTTTAAAAGTTGAGTTTTTCCAAGTTGAATTTCACCAAGTTCTGAAATTCTTATTTTAGAACTCTTATTTGTAAAAGATGGCTAAAACTTGAAAACATTTCACCTGAAGTTGTAATTCTTTTAAGTTTCCTGTATTTGCTTTTAAATTGTCATCATCATTTTGAAGGGTCTGATTGGTTAAAGCGTATCTCTATTTTATTATTTCATCTATAAGTTTGATTACAGAATATTCTTAATAATTCACATGAAATCGCGAATATTTAAATGGACTTTTAAGAATTAAAAGACGTTCTTGTATTAAAAGACTGCTGACGTTTACAGAGAAGAAATGGCCTGTTATTCTCTGATTAATGGAATATCTTTTTCATCTATACGTTTGATTATTGGAATTTTCAAAAATATCTTTCGAGAAAGCTACCTTGCTTGCTATATCGCTGAAAGATGCCATTAATAGTTCGGCTAGATATGGTAAAAAAAACTTGATGTCTTATGCGGTGAATCCTTCATCGGATGATAACGATAAGTTGAAAAGTAACACTGTTGTTAAACAAAAGTTTATACCAAATCTTTAACTAGCCTAGCGTTTGCTATTTTTGCGGCAACAAATGCCATCAGCGAACGTATTGCCCTGCTCGTAATACATACTGTAGAAAGTAAAATAAACTGGGCTATTTCGCTAAAGTATGGCCATCCGGAACAACAGCGTCGATTCCTAGTTTTGCAACTATAAACTCTTTTTTTTCATAATGAAACCCTTTCCCATGCTCATTCCGCAAGTTTATTATTTTTTTTAGAAAAGCTGTACTTTGATTTGGGACATTCAGGTGTAAGTCGTTTAACTCACTTTGTAAAAAGAAAAAACTTGCCTTTTTCAGTTGTGGAAATGAAAAGTATTTTGTTAAAGTGTACAATTTGTGCTCAAGTTAAACCCAGGTTTCATGGCTGAAACAATTTTAAAAGTTAAATATTGATTTCAAAGGTCCTCTACCATCTTGTTGACAGTTAAAATACATATTGATGATAGTAGATGAATATTCTGGTTTTACATGGGCTTTCAAGTATAAGGATTGCACATGCACGTATCAAAGTGTAATAAATTCACTCACTCAGCTTTTTTATATGTTTGGGACACCTGTCATTATACACACTATAATGAGCAAGTATTTGTATGCCATAATATGAAGAAGTTTTTCTGGAATAATATCTCACACAGAAAATCTATACCTTATAATCCCACCCGGAATGGTCAAGTTGAACGCTACAAAGGGATACTTTGCAAAACTATACTCTTAAATTTGCGCTCGAGAAATTTAGAAGTCAAGCAGTTGGAAGATGTTTCGCTTCATGCATTACGATCACTCTATTGCTCATCCACTGGTTCCACTCCACACGAGAGAATGTTCCTCGCCCTCGAAAAAGAACTAACAGAACATCGCCCCAAACATGGCGGACTCATTCTGAAAAAGTTTTGCTGAGAAAGCATGGCACTCCTAGCAAGTTCGAAGAGGATACTGAAGTGACGAAGTTACAACAGATCAACCCAACTCACGCTTTCGTCAAAATCCAAAATGGAATAACAAAAAGCTTTTCTTTAAAATCCTCTGAATCATAGAAGGAGAAAAGCCGAGAAGAAGCACAATCTCATAACTCTTCTTCCCTCACGGATCAAGTGGGCCAAACCAGGGTCTTCTTGAGACGCACATCCTCAAAAATATTGCGGGCGAAATTTTTTTTTGCATTTTTCAAAATTAGTAGTCTGAAAATGCCACGAGAAACCAAATATTCAAGTAATCCTTTAAAATAGAGTGTATTCAGCGCATACCTAAATTTATAAGACTACTTTATATTTTTTTTTACAAAATTAGTGAAATTTAAATAGCGAAAATATTTTAAGGTAAAGGTACCCCGTGGTGTTTTCATCGAGAAGGCACAATTGCGCCGCTTGTATCGAACTATGAGGAAAGCAGGCTTGATGCGGAATCGAACACAAGACCTTGAGTTATCGAATCCAGCATCTAACCAACCCTACCCACGCTCACTCACTCACTGTGTTCAATACAAATAGCACAATCTCTCTGTAGACTTTCATTTATTATATGAAGATAAAACTCAATCACTGCATATTTTAATTAAATTTGCATATCGCATATACACTAGTTTAAAAAAATCAAAAATTGTTGTGGGGTGAATAGGCTTTTCATTTGAAAATGAAGTAGTCTATCAGGCACATTACAGGAATTAATCAAAGATTATTTGATTGATAGAGAAAACAAATAACTGAAGGTTGGAGAGTTTTATATGAGTGAATGTAGTCTGGAGGAAAAGAGTCTACTAGACACCCTGCGATGTATATATGAAAAAAATGCGACTGATTCAGGGGCGCACATCCTTTAAATTATTGGAGGCGAACTTTCAAGCGTCTTCCAAGACAACAAATTTTTCTGAATTCCTACTGCTCTCTTGTCTATTTTATTTCATTCTTAATTAAGCTTAATGTAAACTTTAACCTCCGCCCTATTAAGCTTAACGTCAATGAATGAGGACTTATATATAGATCCTTCTTCTCACTTCAAATAGATGCGCACCATCTCCAAATTATGTGTAGAAAAGGGGTTAAATATCAATTAACAATAAAAAAATGGGAAATTTTATTGAAGGAAAAAAATCATTCATTAATTTTCAGTTGCTCCATTTCTTCTTACTAAAAAATGGAAATGTTTTATTGAGAAAAAATAAATAAAAAAACACATCCAAATTAACTAAATTTTTCTGAGGTAATTTCTTTCAAAAATGTAAAACATAACTAAAGTTACAAAACTTGGTATTAGAATTTTTTCATTTTTTTTAGTGTATAAGAATAAGTGTAAGTTAGTTAGACTCTCAAAAAAGTGTATAAAATAAAGATAAAATTGTGCAAACAATCAAACAATAAATTAAGATTTCATTACTTCTTTTTTCTCAACATCATTCAAAAATAGTTTAAAAGATAAATTGGCTAAAGCAACAAAAAGTAAAATAACTTTTAGCATTTTACAATGATATGCCTTTTATAATAACTTTTAAAGAAAAAAGTCTATCAGAAAAAGTTATAGATAGCTTCAACAAAAACTAAAAAATTTTAGAACATAACTTAAGTTAACCTAAAATTCCTAATCGTTATTTACAATAGATTAAGAAACTCCTATCTCAATTTACACTTTAGTTAACTGAGAATATAAGGAATATTCATATATTCGCCATATGGACAGAGAGCGGTTGTTCAATTGCCTTACGAAACGGTACATATGAGTAGGGTAGTCAAAGAAGAAGATCAATTAGAAAATTATATTGGAAATGTATGATTGAAAATTAAATTGGTGGGTCTCTTTGTTTAACCCTCGCATGACCATTTAATTTTTCCTTCTGAGAAAAGCTATTTAGGGCCTTGCCAGACATAGCTATTTCTTTATAGTATTATTATAGTAAAAACAATAAAAATTATTAGTAAAAACAATAAAAAATCCTACTTTATTTACTTTTACTTTTTTTAAAACTTCACAGGTGTTTAAAAATATTTCAAACTGATCGATGATTTTAACGCTCTTTGCACTGTCAATTTAGTCGTTGGAATACATTTTATTCTATTATACTCTTGAAATAGTTAACTTCCTTACTTCTCACTGTGCTGTAGCAGTTTATGTTTTTATTGTATGTTTTCATCTTTGTGGAGATATAAAACGGAACAAATGCGATGATGTTTATATTCAATCTGATATTGATGATATAACTAAAAAATATTGCATTGTTTAATATAGTGGTTCTGAAACGGTACACTCACTGTGTTCAATACAAATAGGACAATCTCTCTGTAGACTTTCATTTATTATATGAAAATATAAAACTCAATCACTGCATATACATTTATTTCTTGATAATATAGCATCGATTAATGTTTGTTGTTGGATCTCACATATTTTATGGGCACACAGCGGTAAAATTTATATTGATTTTTCATCCGTCTCTCACCACCCCTTGACTGATTTTTCCATTTCTTTTGCACATCATAGGATAGTTCTCTTTTTAAATATTGCTTCAATTTTCTTCCTTATTCTTTCACAAAACGTAACGATGTTTTCAAGTTTTTTCGGAAGTTGGAATTGTTTCTTCAGATGGTACTGTATACAATTTTCGTGTTTCAACATCGAGAAGCAGACCTTCTGCATTAAATATAAGGAACATCTCATCCTCCTGCTTCAAATTTAGAAGCCAAAACGAAGTCAACCCGTACAAAATTTGGTCTCTTTTTTTCACTCCTGAACTCCATCAAGAAGTTTTTATCAAAACACATCAATACCTAAAAAGAAAAATTGAAAGCTCTTCTAAAGTTTCTAATCATTTGTAATCTTTCAGTAAATCTTTTATCATTGACAAATTTTTAGCCTATATAGCATGTCGATATATTATCGGAATTTAATCCGATCAAAAGATACCTATTGAAAACTGTACTGTCCTAAAACTGGTTCAGTTTTTATGAAGGCTGCTATCAGTAAAAATGATTTTAAGTTTATCTGAAGGTTTTTGCGTTTTGACGATCCTTTTACAAAAAACATTCAAAGTGATAAAATTGCTTCAGTAAGAATTTTCAATGATCATTTCCAGCAAGTCTTTTCAAAGTAAGTTTGTATTTTTACTAAAAATCAGTAAACTGTATATGAAATAAAACTTTTTTCAGATACTGGATGCCACAAGATTATGTTTGCGTTGATGAACAACTTTTGAGATTCCGAGGAAATTGTCCAATAAAGGTGTACGATTCCAATAAGGCTGGTAAATGGGGAATAAAATTTTATCACTTGAATGATGCTAGAATATATTTCGTTATATGTCTTGAATTATACGCTTCAGACCTACATGAAAGATCTTACTTTTCAGGATGGAAAACCGTCAAAAGACATGTAAATTTATCCAAGGTACCCAAAAGTACTGGAATAATATGTAATGGCTTTTTCACGAGTTATGCTTATGGGATAAGTAGCGCAACTTATCAGTTTTAGGCACAGTGACTTCAAACAAACGGCGTGTTCCTCCAATTTTCAAAACTAAACATCTAAAAAGTTTGCGATTGGCAGAGTATGAATCCAGAATTTTGTGGAGATATTTAAAAAGATATAATCTTTTCTTAAATATTTAGCAAGAGCACCCTATTAACTATAAAATGGGAGATTGAGGGAGGAAGGAAGAGCGACTGAAGATAATTTCAAATGCAACAGTTTTTTGAAGTGGTAAAAGACAAGGGGTGGTAATGAATGTGTTATACGTGCGTTACAGGGCTTAATATATAATATAGACGGAGTTGAAATTTCAATAATTTTGCATTACGTATTCTCCAAAAATCAAATATATATATATCAGCTGAGTATATTCATTAAAAGATAGGAAAATTTTGAACTGATTTGAATTCCAATTAGATATCGTTCTCAAATTATGTCATTCATTGACATCATTTGTGAACGCTCCCTTACGACTAGTTACTTTAGACAATTAGGTTAGAAGTATTAGATTATATAATTTCTGTTATTGTTAGGAATTTAAATCATAGTAAAGCCTTCTAATTAAATTAAAATAAACGGAAGAAATAAATGCATGCTGTGTAAGACATATCATATAATATAAACATTTAACCCTTAATAACTTGCCTCTCGGTTGAAACTTCAATATGCTCTTCAAAAACAAAAGCATTCAATTTTTGTCAAAAATTCATAAAGTCAACAAATATTTTAAGCTGATATTCTTTAATTCTTTCAACATTCGCAATTTTTCAACATCCTATTCAGCGGAATGTGCTGCTTTAATGGCTGCATTTAAATAGTTATCAGAAAATTCTTGTTATTTTTCTAATTTCTCACTAGTATTTTTCTTTACTGACTCTCTTTCTTTAATTGAAATATTACGTAATAAATCGAACTCATATCCTCTTTCTTCTATTTTATATCTTTATCAATATTAAAGCAAAACGTTATCAATTAGAATAATATTGTGCCCAGCTCATTCAGGAATCCTTGGAGATAGTAGACATCCTTGCAAATAGTGGGCTGAACGTTCAAACTCAAACTAATCATCTAACCCTACCCTTTTAAAAATAATTCACTCAATTTTATTTATAAATAAGCTATAACCAGCTTTCGGATCTGTTTTGATCTACAAGCTAAATTTTTCTTATGTTTTTTTATTTTCTTAATCTAACAAAAAATTAAAATGGTAATTTACAAAAAAATTAATTAAAAATATAACCATAATAACCCATTATTATAAAGAAACAATTAATTAAAAGTTAAAAATATAAAGATAGATAGTTGAAATTTACATCACTGGTAAATTACAACACTTAAGGCTAACAAAAGCAATGCTTTACTTTTATTGCTAGATAAATTTGTTATAATATTTTTAACCTATAATATATATAGTCATATAATTGTGTATAATTTAACAAGCTTAATTTTTTCACAAAATTTTTAATTTATATAATTATTAAAATCATAAAAATTTAAATTGAATACCTAAGGTAATCAATCTAAAATTCTTAATCTAAGCTTCAATTTCGTATGCCATATATTGTGATTTAGTTAAAAAAATATACAAATTTATAAAATGTCTCTTTAGACTAGGAAAAAAATTAGAGTCAATTAACCCAAATTATTAAAACTATCAAATAAGATTATTATCTATGGTTATTTTATTTTGAAATTTCTCGAATGTAATAAAAAATGTTGAGTTCAATCATATTTTTGAAAATAGAAAAAATACGTTGAATTTTTTTTATACAAAAACTTCATTGACCGTATAAGCCATAAGGTGAAGTGACCCAAAGTTTGATTAATTTGAAAAAATATTAGTATTTATTTAAAGCAATCACTACGATTATATAGGAATAAAGGATCAACATAAATATAAATCTCAATTACAACACTTCTCATGAGTTTTATTTCTTAACAAATTGAACTGCTAAGTCTTATTTGAATGTAATTTCATTTTTCTCAATTTTTAGAACAAACTTTTCAGAAGATTTTTTCTTTTTGATCTTTCAATTTTTCACCAAAGTAAAAAATCTTTTCTTCCATAAAAAGCACAATATTTATTTAAAAATTATTTAAATATAAACAGCATCAAAGATCGATAAAATCATTTCTTAAAATCCTTAGTTGCAAACAAACAATGCTCAACCCAGTTTGAATACGTTATGAATCCCATATTCTACATAATTTAGCAAAAAATCATCTTATTTATCCAAATTTTGTAACTTTTTTGAGAAAATTTTTAGAATAATAAAGGTAAACCAAAAAATGTTTTGGTTTTTAAAATTCTCACTTTTTTGTGAAATTGGCCAATGATACATTTTGTAGTAACGTGTATAACTTATTTTTCTTGTTAATGATCATTTTCTTCACCATTTAAATATACTAGATTTTATAATCAATCGTTTAGACTGTTAGCAAATTGTTTGTTCTCTTCGATCATGCCACAGGATACGCCTTGTTCAAGGTGAAGGAGTTTGATGAGATCAGTTCGTTTATTTCCTTAGCAGATAATATCGTTGATTTCGTCAAATTTTCTTCCGTCATTTCCCTTGTTGCATACGCGCCTTTTACTTCTTCCACTCAAGCTCTTGAAAATATCGATTCCATCTCTCAGGGTGAGTCTGTTTTTAAATTTTAACGCGAGCCTGTCGAAAGATGGAGGCGGAGCAGTAGGAGGCAAGAAAAGCTGATCCCCGGAATTTGTCTTACCGCGCGAAATTCCATTGAGATATATAAAGCTGTACGTTTTCTAGCTCTCTGTGTTGAGAGTGTGCGGACTATTTAGCTATTTATATATATAATTTTAGAGTAAATTTTAGTCGTAATTAAATTTGAAGGAAGATAGTTCTAAACCCATTATATAATTAAAAAAGGTATTTTGGTTTGGATTGAAAAAAGATGTTTAATAGGTATTACTGTTTTACTTTTAAGTATATATATAGGAAATGATATAAAATGAAAGGAGGCATCAACTAAACTGACTATAATGATAGGGTTAACAAAGAAATGATATGTGGGTTTAGCGATGCGCTAATATTACCTTGGATGCCAACAATGCTTTTAGTAAAGATTCATGCGCGCATCATTGATACACATCAATAAGTACCAATTGTAAAGACGCGTTAAGATTAGCGCGCGTTAAAATCAATATCAAGCAAGAGCGTACATATAGTAAATTTTGTGAAATGAGAAGTTAAGTAAATTTGACAATTCAAAACCTTACAATTAAAAAAAAATTTAGATTTTTTTTGCCAGCTTCATAGGCGAGACAGACTGAGGATATTAAAAAATGAAATAATTATAAATTGAAGTATGAAATTTTTGACTGATATAAATCCAATCATAAATAGATGACTTTCATTTTTTTCAAAGTCATCGTAAATGTGATATTTATTCCCTAACTTTACTCAAATAAGAAGCATTCCCATGATAAGACGTACACTTTTTTAAAATTGTTTAAGACTTTTGATTGTGATTTGTCAACCCTACTTTTCTTATCATCATCATTACCATTACTATCATCCGTCATCATGAGTAAGACTTTTTTTGTGCAATTCCCATCTAGGCGAATCTTGGTGAATTTGAATTTAGAAAGTGTGAGTACTATTGAGACGGAAACATAATTTTCAAATTCATCTATTTTTCAATTCGTAAAAATACTATCACCTGAAATAGACGAAAATGTTTTTCCAACAGAATCCAAATTTTCAAAGAGAGTAAAAGTCAAGTACAATACCACAACAAAAACTCCTAAAAAAATTCAAAATGTTTATTGTTTTCAAATGAAACGCAATGCATATATTAGTTATTTAGCTCTTCAGCTAGACAAGTGAGAATAAAAGTTGAATAAGAGATATTAAATGATCCTTATGAATGAAATTAAATAAGAGATATACGAAAGATATGCGAGGTGATGGCTGTATATACTTTAAGTTATCTGCTAATATTTGAAATGTTAAGTTCTCTTGTGCTCGAACATCATCACTAACCGAGAAGATATGAAAGACCTGTTCCCACAAGCGAAGCCTAGAGAAATTTTCCGACTCCAACTCCAAACACTTAACAATTTAAAATGTTTAAAGCCGTCTCTTCCAGCGTTCACTAAATCAAACTGATTTCATAAGCTCGCAAAAATTAAACTCTTTTTCCTTTATTACTCCAAATTTCCCACTCTGCACTTTAGTTGCATTTTTTGTTTTTTTAGTTGCACTTTGGGTGTCCGAATCGCGCTTTAAGCCAACTAACCGCTAAAAGATACTTTCGATGCTAATTTTTACTTATCCAATACGAGAGACGCCGTGATTTTGAATATTAGTAAATTCGTTTTACAAGATATAAAAGTTTGGCTCTAAAAAGTTTTCATAATTTTATATAAGCAACTCCATTTTCTAAAAATTTTATATATTTATTATAAATTATAATTTTTAAAAATTTGTTAATTTATATTAAAAAAAATACATTAACTCAAAGTGAGTCTTATTTCTTGGGAAAGAGAATATTTACACTTCCAAAGGTTTAGCAAAAGATCGATATGGGGTGAGAGGGTTACTAGCCAAGTTGCCTAACTTTCGACTTGATTTGAGGCCTGAACCCTTAGCAACTCAGTTGCTTATAAAAAAGGCATACCTTGACATTGTACAAAAAATTTGATGAATTTTTAGAGTGTGGTCAATTGACTTAGAGATGAGATGAAACTTTCCCTCCCATTCAACATGGGTTATGAACAAATAACGAGAAATAATCAATATTTGTCAAATGACCCTGAATTATGTTAATATTATGTTAATTATGTAAATTGTCTTAGTTGGGAATAAAAGATCTTGCCAATGGTGCGATGTGGAATAAGAAACGCGAAATAAACAAAACTGAGTAGAGTTACATCTATGCGAAACTTAAACTATTTTGGGCGGGGACAAAAAGTTTAAAAAGTCATAAATTTTTAAAGCTGTGAACTCCTTTGTTTTTTTAAAAGATGAAATGATTTATTTTCAGGAAAGGCGAACAAGGATTTGGTGTTATTTCTACAAAACAATCTACCAAAAGGAAAGAAAAAGAAGGTTCGACTGGGTCTCTCAGATTCCAAAGTTTCTTCAGAAATTTCTCAAAATGTGAACAACGTGGAGTTTGCTATGTCAACTGTTATCTTTGAAATTACGAGAGGTATCTTTAAGAGTCAATTATACATGTCAATTCAATTTAATTGATATATGAATATAAAAAATAACACTGTGAATATTTGATTTAAAAAAAAAGATTATTAAACTATAATTTTAAATGATAAGCTATGTATTTCAAAAAGTTCAACACATTCCACTTCTCAAAGTCTTGTGCAATGCATGCTATTCTGACATTTAAATCTTGATAACATATCGGTTTATGAGATACTGACATATTCATGCAAGCATTTGATTGACACTTACACTTGCTAATGCTTCTTCTCTCGTTAACCTTTCAAGAAATTTCCATATATTTGGATGAAACGATGTTATGCTAGATTGCATAGGGTTTTGTCTTCCTCGCCATGAATTGTTGGTGCGAGGTAACTCTTCAAGCACACAATCATACAAATTCCACAAACTTATCTTAAAACGTGG
Source organism: Nectonema munidae (assembly GCA_030549495.1). NCBI lineage: Eukaryota > Metazoa > Nematomorpha > Nectonematoida > Nectonematidae > Nectonema > Nectonema munidae. The sequence goes on along the minus strand of JAUIRK010000142.1, from coordinate 669,436 downwards.
GGGGGGGGGGCTTGTTTGGTTTTCAACGTTTTCTTCCAATGTGACAGGTATCTTCAAAATTGTCTACTTGGAGCAAAACAACGAAGGATGGAATCATACGTATGTGCAGAGCAAAATTAGCATCAGTTGGATGTTTATTTTCCACACCCTCAAAGAGTACTTTGTGGTATATCTTAGCAGAGTAGTTCATAATCTATGGAACTTATTTGGATTGAACTCGCAAGAAGTTGTTGGGAATGTCTTCAAAAGTGGCTTGTTTGTTTTTGGCACATAGAATAAACACATGGATTTATTATTTCTAGTTACAATGAATAGTGTAGAACCGATAAAATAACTCATGTGCAACTTAAAAAGTTCCATCTCCAAACCAATCTTTTGAATTCTTTAGTTGACTGATGTTATAGCGCATTATGATCGCATGTAGAATTTGCTTCTTGTGACTAGTTGATTTTGCCTGAGTTATTATTTGTTATGCAGTTTCATGGATTTTGGGTCGCATTCCTTATTTCTTTTTCTTAAAGAAGAAGCTTCTTGACGAACATTGTCTACAGCCTGCACGTTTTCATTTACATGATTAACTCATTCCTTCCACAATCTTTAATTTTCGTTTTACAGGTGTTATGACAGCATTCATGAGATGCTACATTGCTTGCTAAAGCTTTTAGCTTTGCATATTTGTACCAATTATAAATATTCTTCGCCTTATGGCATTATTAATATCACGAATTGTTTAATAGCCGAATTGTACATAACTTTTAAATCCCATTTGGTAATTACATTCAAGTCATAGCGTAGAGAGCTAGGTCATAACTACCCTCTACTCTAACTACTCACACTAACTAGTGATCTAACCAACTAACCCCACTTAATGTTTAACTAACTTCTTATAGTAGTAGTAACTAGAATGCGCCATTATTTTTACTAACTAATTTAAAAGTACTCAACGAGATTTGCAAGTCTCATCACTTCTTTTTTACATTCATCAACAACTGGCCAAATATGCTCTGCTTTTAGGCGTGAGGTACCACTTTGCCAAGTTCATCAAAGAGATTGACGTCAAGGATGAGATACAGTCCCGCCTCGGATTATCGCACAGCTACTCCAGATTCAAACTCAAGTACAATGAGAAAAGGGCCGACAACATGATCATCCAATCCATTGCCGTCTCCGACCAACTCGAAAAGAACATCAACACGTTTTGCATGCGTTTCAAGTAAGCAAGCCTTTTTCCTCATTTTGCACCCCACACACCAATCCAGAGCTAACCAACCTCCTTAAATCTTTTTGTTCTCAAATTTTTTTATTGATGAAATATATTTCAATGACTTAACGCGTTAACGACAACACAAATCACTTTAGATCTTTTGTAAAGCAGAAATTTCGGTAAAGTTACGTGTATGTTCCTAGCTTATCCGCCTCTGATATCGAATATGTTACCAAATTAACCCATTTACGACCAATGTTCGTATTTTGGAACATAAGTATTTTCATCTTCGTCTGCTTTTTTCAATGACTTTGAATATAAATCGTCTGCGTTTTTTAGATATCGTCTGCTTTGCTTGGCCTTAAATGGGTTAATTCCCATCTTTTTTCCTTCGCAGAATCAATGAACTAGAGGAAGTTAATCTGAACAGAAAAATTCACATATTTTTATCGCGGTCTTTGCAATTGAAGGAAGGGGGGAGCATTAGCTTTAAGACAAAAAATAAGTTTTTTCAATTAAACAAACGAAAAATGGAATAAAATCTCGCTTTAATTTTAAAAAATTGTCAAATTGAAAAGCACAGAAACAAATGGTATAGAACAGAAACTTCTAAACTTTCGCCTTGCAAGACCCTCCGTCTAATACACGATTTATCATAAAACCTGAAAATTTTTTAAATGCCCACTTTTCAACTTTTTAAAAAAAATTTACAAAGGAAAAGGAAAAAAATGTAAAACAAATAAACGAAATGTAAACGCGGTAAAAAAATTAAAATTGAATAATATGATCAAACTGAAAAACGCAATTTTTTTAAAAGTAAATTAACCTTTGGTGAAGTAATACTGCAGCAATCAAGGGGATGAATAAATTTCACAAGTGCATACGCCTTTCTCTTGAACTCCTGGTTCGAGACCCTAGACACAGTTGCCAGATTACGATATTTTACTTTCGTTTACATTTTTATGATGATTGTAGTGAATCCTTGCCATCACTTATCACACTTACAACTTTTCATGCTAGGCAACTTTTTAGTCTAGCGAGGCGGGAGATTTTTCCGCGCTAAAATCTGCTTTCATTTTTACCAGCAGTATGAAATATTTATTTTTGCAGCTTCTAAAATCATTTCCTCCTGGATAAAATTAGCTCCGGCATAATACTTCGTTGCTAACCCATTGCTTACTATGACAGCTTGCTACTAACGCTTCAAAACTACATGGACACCTGTAAAATACGATATTTGAAGAAAGCCATGCTAGGTAATTAACTTGATTGAAGCTTGGATTTAAAACTTATATATTTATATAACAAAGCCATACGTGGAAGCCTACACATCAGCAGTACCTAACGGTGGTTTTTATGTAGGTTGACTGAAAATACACTTTTTCCAGAGATGGATATACACTTTCTCAGTTCAAATAAAAATCGTGTTATTTTTGAACTGATAGACTACACTAATAACGGGATAGTTTAGCCTAGGGGCCAATCTCCAATCGAATGATGGCGAATACGCATGTAAGAGTGTTGATTACTCGATAGATACCATTAGTATATATATATGAAGGCATTGCATGTACAAATAAAATGGATGTAGAAATGAAATCAGATAAATTATTTTATACAAGATATGATAAAGATTAAAGTCAAATAGATATTTTTAAAGGTAAAAGTAGAGGAAACGTGGGATGTTTTCATCGAGAAGGCACACTTGTGCCGCTTGTATCCAACTATGAGGAAAGTGGACTTGATGCGCTATCGAACCCAAAAACTTGAGTTATTGAACCTTACTCACTCAGCACATGAGATATTGAGTATATTGATAACTGGTCTGATGGCAAAGTATGAGTGTGTGATTTCCATAAGCCCCATTTTTGCAATTGAACTCTTTAACTTTTTTCTCGTATATTGATAAATTATAATGGAAGCTTTGAATTATTTCCTTGAACAGTGCCTTTACCAGTGAAAATTTTTCATCTCTCATTCTTATTAATTCGGCGATATGATTGGTGCAGAATATTTAGATCTACGCAAGTATTTTTATTCATAACTTATCAATTTCAAAAGTATGGGACTTGGTAGCCGAGATAAAAAAATCACAAATTTAAAAGGATCTGATTGAAATCATAAAAAGTTAATGAAGCAAGAAAAGAATCAAAATATTATAATTTAGCAAGTGAAAATACATTTTGTAAACTTAATTTTAACTTTCATATTCTAACCCTTTGTGCACCATTGGCGGACTAGATTATCCAATCAAAAATGGAAAGTTGGATACCGCTGAGTGAGATTTGTAATAGTAAATTGGCTGCTTGATACGAATGTATGAACTAATGTTATAAAAAAATGTTATATTTATTTATAGCTTTCACCCATCTTTTCATTAGATTTTACTTTGACAGTAAGATATCGTGAGAAAAAAATGCTGTACTTTGTACTTTTGACTATTTGTTATTTCAACGTGATGATCTATTAATTAAGTGGAAGCTTTCAGTTTAGTAGAATGGAGAATTAAGCAGCTATTCTGTGAAAAAGAATTTGATATTTGAGTTTCTAGAAGAGAACTTGAAAAGTATATGCCTTATACAGTTAACGAAGAACAAACATGAACGCCCCCCCCCCCCCTGTGAAAGAATATTTTACTTTACAAGGAAAACACTTGTCGGGAGAAGATCTAGAGATTTTAGACGATCTTTTGTTTTTAGAATTTTAGGAAAACAATTTACTTTTTTATTCTCTTTTTCCAAATAAGTTATATTAGGAAGTATGCTATAATTATTATCAATTCTAAAATCATTATATCATGTAGGTCAAGGGCCGAGTAAGGAAGATAAGGTCAACGTTAAAAAAGTCTGTCGGGTATGGTCTGTCTTGAAAAAATAATACTGCTATTAGTCTTTATGGGCATATGCAGATTTCCAATTTATATGCAAATTATAATTAACTACTCAAATGATAAAAATATGGTTAATTTACTTTTCCTTCAGAGAATGGTATTCCTACAGCTTTCCAGAACTTGCTGCCTTACTGAAAGATAATATAACCTTTGTCAAGTGTGCCAGTGTTATTCAGGGAAAAAAGGACTTGAATATGAATGAAGAAAAGCAAAAGCAGTTAGTTGAAACTCTCTCCCAAGAAACTCTTCCAGAAGATGTCGAATTGCCCGACCTAGTGCTAAATATAATTTCTGCTTCCAAATCTTCAATGGGTTTGATTTTTTTCCAGAGAAAATGTCTTATTATAATTCCATGTCATTCCTTCTTTTAGGTCTGGATCTTCCACCTTTGGATTTGATGAATTTAAACAATTTCGCAAAACGGATCATATCCCTGAGTAATTTTCGCAACAAAATGAAAGGATATCTTGGAAATAAAATGGAGTTATCTGCGCCCAATTTGACTGCTGTTATCGGAGATCAGGTCTCTTTAGCTTTTTTCCGACATTTTAACATTCAACAACTCTTTTTGTGATTAGTATACTCATACGGCCCACATGTCACATTTAACCACCCCTCAAGAGTTACAATTTGGCGCTTCTATTATTTTAGACAAAATACTTAATGCTTTAAAACTCACGTTTTTCATTTTTACGTCCCCTTTTAGAGTCGATGCATTAGAATTACTCTTAGATTTTCAGCTGGAAATCATCTCATGTGATTCTCTTAATCAACAACGTACTTAATTGATTTTTTTTTCTTCAATATCCTGTTTATAAACATGCAAAATAAATTCTTGTAAAAAACTTGTAAGTGGATGATAGATCTATTAAGAAAGATGTGGATTGAGGAAAAAATACTTGAAGATTGGAGGAAAAGCTCACTAGTCACGGTTTATGCCTTTTCTTGCAATTTTAGTTATTTTTAAAACTTTTTAAAACATTTTATCATGTTAAAGCGTAAAATTAAATAGTTAAAATGGTATATTTTCTTTGCATATCTAAATATAGCTGTATATTAATAAAATATGGTAGGCAATCATTTAAATTAATTAAGTTGAACTATATATAGTATTTGTTCTAAAAAGCCTCAATTTATGAAAAATGTAAAATTCGTATAAAAAAAAAAGATTCGGAATCAGCGCACCCAAACTACTAAAAGTCAACTACGCTTAGCCTAGGAATTTTTTGAAAATTAAAAATTGTTGAACAGTCTAATCAATAAGAGCTAAGTTTTTTTATTATTATTTTTGGATATATATATATATTTGTACAAGCAATGGTGAAATGAACAAGATGAATATGAAGTAGTACTTTATGGTGTAGTAGTGCAGTTAATTTTTTTATTTATCAATAAATATGTGATCAAAAAATGTTTTACAATTAATTCTATAATATGCTATAAATCGTTTCCTTTTCTAAAATATTGCTCTCCCTCTTTTCACTACTTTTCTTTTTTTGCCGCTCAAATTTTCAAATATAAAAGACGCAGACGATGTTTTATTTTTTTTTCAATCACTAAAATCGCCTGCTTTATTCTCATTCATTTTAATTAAGGTAAACTATTTCATAATTCACCAATCTTGGAATCATAAGATCATCTTGGAATTCACCTCGTTAATACACTTTTTTTTTTATAAAAAATTATAAAAATAGTACTAAGACTTTCTTTTAAAAATTATAATTTTAGTAAAGAAAGTTCCTAAGAAAGTTGCTAAATTTAACCGATTTCTTGTGAGATTTTGCTGAAAATTTAAATGTCCTAAATCTAATCTTTTCTTATTTATGCTGTAAGGTGGTTCATTAGTTATGCACAAAAAACATTCATGATTTTATCAATTTCAAAAATTAATTACCCAATTTTTATGTCTAAAATAATCTTGATTACGTATCACAAGTGAAGTCTTTGTTAACTTAAATACTAATTCTTGATGTTGCACCAGTACAGTAAGTTCGTTTTTAGAATTTTGTTAGGCCAATCATATTCTGGAACTTTTTACTCAATGATATCCTTCTTCAAGCATGTTTTTAAACACTCATGTTTCTTGAAGAGTGCTGATGTATTTATTGTGATTCTCTTTTTTCAAGATTGGCGCTCGATTAATTTCTCATGCTGGCGGCTTGTCGAACTTATCCAAATACCCCGCCTCGACCATTCAAATTTTGGGTGCTGAAAAAGCCCTTTTTCGGTAAATCCCTCCTTCGTATCTTTTTACGCTTACCGAGTGCCTGTTTCGATTCAGAGCTCTGAAGAAAAGATGCAAAACTCCAAAGTATGGTTTGTTGTTCCACAGTCCCTTCATCAGCAGAGCTGAGAAAGCCAATAAAGGAAAGATTGCCCGTTTTGTTGCGAACAAGTGCGCTATCGCTTGTCGCATCGACTCATACGCAGGTAAGACGCATACACACCACACACACACACACACACACACACACACACACACACACACACACACACCCCCCCCCCCCCACACACACACACACACACACACACACACACACACACACACACACACACACACACACACACACACACACACACACACACACACACACACACACACACACACACACACACACACACACACACACACACACACACACACACACACACACACACACACACACACACACACACACACACACACACACACACACACACACACACACACACACACACACACACACACACACACACACACACACACACACACACACACACACACACACACACACACACACACACACACACACACACACACACACACACACACACACACACACACACACACACACACACACACACACACACACACACACACACACACACACACACACACACACACACACACACACACACACACACACAGACGTAAATAACATTTTTAGTATTAAGGATATTTATCGCAGAAAAGGAGGCATTCAAGTTATATATTTGAGTAAATTGTGACGTATGTTTTTGATATCTTTATGGTAATTTTTATATCATTTTTAATTACCCCCAGCAAGTACTGCTTTTGCTCTTCTTGTCACCATTGAAACGCTGAATAAGAGTTATTCCACGTTCAGCTGCATCATTTACAACATAAATGCTCGTGACAGTATTGTTTGCTAATTGCAAACTGTGGTCATTTCCCACTGTTCTGCTTCTCTATTTAAAAGGTTTGGTGATACTTTTATAAAAATTTATGGTATTGCTTGAAACAAAATCCAAACTTGTTTTCATTTCTATGTCTTTCTGGTTTTGGATTTTTAAGCAAATCAACAAACTTTAGTTTTTCTTTATTATTCAATCTTGAATCAAACAATGATAAAGCTAGAAGAACATCCTTTAGAAGATACCAACGATTACGACTTCATACTTCTAAAACAAGTGTGGCAATTTCAAACTCTATTGCAATTGAAGATGATTTAGTGGCGCAAAATGTGCTCAAGACACCAAGGTCTAATGTACATTCAACAAATACATTGAATTCTTTTAGTGCTTCGTTTTGATGTTAAATTTAATTGTCATCTGAAATATAAGACACAATTTGAACAAGTGTCTTTAATAATCTCTTAGCTGATATGCAGACAATCTCTTCTTTATAAAAAATCACAAGATTTGTGTAATCATCTTGAGTAAAATTCTCTGCTTTTTCATCTACTGTTAAACACCCTGGAAGTGATATGTTTATACTTTTCAACAATTTACAAAATTTCACTTACGGCATTTGACATTTTTACAAATTTACAAAAGTTTTTTTCAATTAGAGTGAAATTGTGCAATTTTTACCCGTGTTATTACTTGTATCAAATAAAAAATTATATAAAAATTTTTTGTTATATACAGAGAGAGTGATGAAAACATACAATGCGACTCTGGGCAGGACATGTTTCCCCCACCCATCATTGATTATAATGACCTTCAAAAACTAGGCTATTCCTTGCCAATAGCTTAAGTGTATTCCTTGCTAGTTATATGGCGATAAAGTGATGAAACATGCAGCGGTTGTGGTAGTGTCGGTAGTACGCCTGAATATGATCCATGCCATCATGACTTTTACTTTCGAGTCGAATCTGTAGGCGTGGCTCATGAGCTTTAAAATTTTTTGTAATATTTTAACGTCAAAATGCATACAATTCTTCTTTCAGCATTTAAAACATCGCCATATATAGATTGGTTTATTATGATTTTCTTTCTTTAACCAATGAGAATGAATGAATGTCAATTTTAAGAACAAGGTAGACATTTTTAGCATGATGATTGGTTAAATCAGTTTATCAAGTATAAAAATCATCCTTTATGCCTTTTCCAAAAATTTAATGAAAGCGCTAAATATTTTTGAAGATTGTGTTTTACAAAAACTTTGATTCTCCTTACAAATGTAATCATTCAAATATTTCAATTGATTTTCAAATACCAAATTCGATTTAGAAAATGATTTAAACCAAATTAATGCATTAGACTCGCAAAGAACTGCAGTGATGAGAATTTTCAATTTTCTCCGAAAACAAAATTGAAAAATAGTTATAAAACACACTTTCTCAACGCCAATCTGAATAAATTGAAGAAATGGACAGGTATAAATCGCTACCATATGCCGAAAAAATGACATTTTGAAGTAGAGGAAAGAGAATCTACCTCTTTTATGTAAACAATATCAGCTAGTTCATAAAAATCAGAAGTTTAGGATCAAATTTTAGTACGAAGAAATGAATGAATTTGGACCCAGAGAAAGTTGAAGATTTGATCATGGTTCGTGAGCTTTTATTATAGATTAAAGACGTTAAAATTTATTTTCATTCAATGTTGATATATTTAAAAAAAAAATTTAAAAATAACATGTTTGTGAATTTTGCCTTATCCCCGCTCTGTTTTCTTCGGAGAAGAGGTCTTCCTTCCCTGACTGTCTAAATCGCTCCCCGCGGAACTCTGATATGCACACCCAAAATGGCTTTATATTATGAGCGATGGCTTGTAAGAATCGATTCTTTTTGCTGCATCACAATTATGTGCAAGATACACATGTTGCAAGCCCTGTACTTCTTCTTCTCGAAGACTTTTGTAATTTAATTTTTTTATTTGCTTCAATGAGTGAGGACCAAATTGTCTTAATACCAAGTTGTCCCGCACTGCATTTTCCAAGACCGAATATGCGCATACACAGGATACAAATTTAGAGGGTGGCTCAAAATGTGATGTTGAATGATTTTTTTGCAAGGGAGAGTAAATCTGTGATGTGTACGGCGTCATTTACACCTCTGATTTACTTGATCATTTTCACTTCCTCTTTTCACACAGATGTTCCTCACAGCGTTTACGGCAATTTCTTGCACCAACAAGTCGAAGATCGCCTTAAGTTCTTTGAAACGGGAGAAAAGCCGGCGGACAATCACGAAGTCATGGCAAAAGCCACCGTTGAGGTTCGCACTTTTCCATGCTTCATTCATAATACAGCAGCGTTATGTTGGACTGCTATACCGCTGTTTTTGAGATTTAACTATTTCAGTGTATGGATGTCTAATGTTAATATATATGTATTTGTTTTTTTTGTCTGACGTGTATTAAGACTAATAAATGGGAAAGTTTGTGTCAGGAATGTCAGAATGTGCATATGTTAATGTATGTACAATTGCTCTAACACTACACCCTACCTCAGCGCTAACACTAAGACTAGTGCTAATTCCTAACTAATTCTAACCCCGAGGTTGCCAAAATTGTAGACATTAAGGCCCATTTAAAAATTGGTTTAACAGTTGTCAACTATCATACAAATTGAGGAACACATTTGAATATTTAAAATCATCGATAGAGTGAGTGATTCTTTGGCACAGGACAAGGGTTGTCAACCCATAGTACATCCGCTAAGAGTCTCGCATCGATAACTTGCTATGTTAAAAATTACTCAATTCCGTTTTTGACATTTTTGTAGGACCAATAAAATTTAGTTTTATGCAGTTTTTACATGAATGATTAAAATAAAATTCTTTTTTTGAAGTTTTAAAGTCTAAAATTTTTCCCTGAAAGTTCATCTATGATCATTTTAGGATTTAAAATTGTGTTAAAAAATTAATAAAAAATGTTTTAACTGATTTTCGTGCTCTACACCCTAAAACACTTTCCTCAGTATGAAACTTTTGTATATTAACTCGTAAGAATAGGCAAGCCATTTGGGTCTAATAGTGAAATCGGGTGAAACTTTCTGGCAAGACAAGACATGGCTTTATTTATCAATGAATATGTATATAAATAAGTTTAAATATTGATTATTTTCACTTCAAAACAGTTAGGTTCCAAAGGTTTATCACACAAAGAATATTGATACTCTTTATTCGCCTTTCCTACATTGCAAAGCTTTTTCTACTAGTGCAGTAGTTCCTAACCTCTTTTACTCCCGCACCCCTAAAATTTTTTTGCTCATATCTCGCTCCCTCTACAATTCATACTTTGTTCAAAATAAAGAATGTGAATTCACACAATTTTATCCAAATAGAAGATCTCTTTCACTTTCTAATTTAATATGTGGACAAAAATCAGAGCTTACAACCTCTTGCTTCAAATATCTTAAAATCAAAAGGATCACTTCCAAAAGTTTGGTAATGTCTTTCAATTCTCGCTTATGAGTTTTTCGAAACGTCAAACTATGCTGCTCATAACAACACAAATGCCTGCCTGTGCATTCAATCGATTTCTAGATTTCGTATTAATTGACAAAAGAGTGCTAAATCTTGATCCGCGTAAGTATGTTGTCGCAAAAGAAATGAGTACAGCTAGAGGAGTTTCACAGTTTTGGAAACATAACCATAGCGCGCTAATACTCTTCCAAAGTTTTACTCTCAAATTGCATTTCAAGCACACCATTTGAACACCGTTTTTTTGAGATCTTCTTTCTCCTCTTCATCATCTAAAATTTTAGCCAAATTGAAGGAGTATGGATTCATAATCCATTCTTCAGAAATTTCCAGCTTTCTACGACAAAATATCTACCAAATGAGCCACAATTTCTTCACAAACACTAGGAATCAAACTCATCAACAACTCTTTCTTCAATGATAGAAAATTCGAATAATTCCATCTTTTCAATCGTAAACTTCACCGAGACAAGTTATCTTTTGAAGCATTTAGCTTTTCATAGCAATCCAATATGCTTATGTTTTTGCATTGAGGTGATGAACTCAGGTCATTCATACGAGTGAAATTGTCATTTAAATACGCTAAGATTTGGTTGAATTCTTGCGATTGCAACTCGTAAAGCAGATCACAATGGCGTTCCTTCAGAACGACTTTGATTTGTTTGAAGAAGCTGGTTTAAGCTCTCCCACGTGAGAGCCAGCGGACTTTTGCGTGAAAAAGTAAAACTGCATGTTTACTTCTAAGATCTTCACAAAATGATTTAAAGAGGCGGTGATTTAGAGCACGAACGTTAATCCAGTTTATGATCTTTACATAAATTTTCTTTCAGACTCTTCAATATTGCAGGCAAAGTTTTTGATGCCAAAGAATGACGATGAAGGAAACAGTGAGTACCTTGCAAGTGTGGAATCGCCTGTTTCATCAGTGCAGTAAACATAGAGTTATTTCCCAACAGAGCCAATACTTTTAATATCCAATTCATGTTTTACAAAGAACTCTTTCACAAACTGAAACATATGTTTTCAGTTCACAAAAAAAAGAAGTTCTCCTTTATGGTAGCATCATGGACAACCATATCAGTGCAATAAGTTGACTGCAATTCGAAACATCGGTACCAGCAATTCCGCTCTGAATAACATTATTTGATAGCGGCACTATTCTAAGCTTCTTTTTTGCTTGTTTTGCTAGAATAGCTGTACAAACCAAATTTTGTAAAGCTAAATATATAAAATTGTAAGTATTTTTTATTTATAAAAATATTTAGTATTTTTTTTACCTCGAAAAGATTTGTAATCTTGGCCTCACCATTTCCATTGTTGAAGTCTTCTTGCAGCTTCAAATTTTCGTTGTAGAAGAGAGCATGAACTGAGGCTTTTGCAAATACTCAGCTTTTCCGTTGCAAGTGAAAGCAAAACGAACGTAGTCATCATTCCATTTTCCATTCTTTGATGAGCCTATAAATCTTTAAAAATTGATATACGACTTAAAAAATTGATTTTATTGGTAAAAAATTAACTCTAAAATCATTATAGTAAAATTTAAGGGTTCAGTTTTTCAATTACTTGTAAATTTAAGATGCCGTGAAGAAAAAACCGTTCAAAGATTCCTCTACTACTAATTTTCCCTCTTTTAACCAAAATATCTTCCCCTTTAAACTTTTCCACAAGCATTTTCCCTTTACCAACGTTTTCATAATAGCACATTTCAACACTAAGCAAACCTATTCATTTTAGCAGTGCTCTTTTACCTTAGCTTCGAAAGCGCAGATGTGCAAAAATACTCACAACAAGACAGATTTTAAGTATTTTACTAGCTAAAATGTCTTGTTTGGAGGAAACCTTTAAAGCTAAAAGCGAGTTTTCTTTTTAATGAATTTATGTTATCGAATGGATGAGTCCAAAACTTTAACCGATATGTTCGATTTAAATGATTGTAAAAATAAAATGATTAATTTAAAAGCAAAAGAAAACAAAAAAGGCACAGGAGATAAATAGACACATCGATATCTTGTCATTGAATTGGGCTTGTTGACATTTAGTGAGATGAGAGGCTGAGAAATATCTTTCAGCTCATAATCAATATTGCATCGGATAGTGGGGTTGTCGAATAATCTGCTGTAGGATAAATGAGGTCTGACTGTATTACCAATGAGTCTTCTAACACAACCCTTTCCATATCGTCTTTAGAAGACAGACATGTTTAACATTCGAACACCAAATGTAAAATCGCTCAACCAAATATTCAGCTCGCTAAAGATTTACAAAAGGGGTCATTTTTAGTCATGGTATACAACCCTGACTTGGTTAGAGTATAGAATATCTAATAGACTGACTGCGACCATCCGTTTCAATAACTGGTAAATGGAAATAAGGAGAGATAAAGTCTTAATTACATCTGATGAGTAGTGATCTATCATATATGAATCATTTTGTTCCCATGTTGAGCTTGAAGAGTTGTTCACAAACTTTCGATTTCGATGGCAAGCAGCATGAAAAACGATTGCACACACTCGTATGTAGTAGCAAATCAAATCAGCTTTCAGAGCAATCTTTGCAAGCATAGGACTCTCCCATTTCAAATTGAATAACCGCTATGAGATATTTCACAAACAAATGTTTTGCATCTCCTCAATCATTAATCAAATCAATAAATTGTTCTTGAATCAAGAAGTCTTCTGAGGCCAGATTATTAATCATGATTGTAAACTGATTTTTGATAAATGGATAGTATTTTTTAAATTTTTATAGGTTAAGAAAATAAGGAAAAATTTCTTGGCATTATTTTATGGCTTCCAGAACATCTTTATTAATGAAATCTTATTTTCATCAACAAATATGTTCGAAAATCGAGCAAAATTTCTTGTCAAAAAATACAATTATTCCAGCTTCATTTCAAAAGCTGACATTTTTTATTACAATGGAGTGCTTTGATCTCTCTCTTGCAACGCAAGGTTAAAGGAATTCATATATTCAAATATGTTCACTAAAAATGATGGAAATATACGAAAAAGGACACCAGAAAATTCTACATGCATATCTAGTTTGCCTTTCAGAAACGCTTGGAAATTTTTCCTTTGAAAAGCCACCTCACGTTTGAGTGCAGCAAGAGTTTTTAAATTGAAAACAAATAAGATTTGAAGCATTTGTTTTAATGAAATACACTGTTTTAATGACTTCATTGAAAACATTTTTCAACTGATCGGGTATGGTTTTATGGTTCGGCGCACTGGGCACCAATTATATCTGGAGATTTTTGCTTAGTCAGATTTCGACTTATTTATTTTTTATCACTTTGCCAAATGTTTCTCCTACAGTTGTTCGCAAAATAAAAAATTGTCTACCAGGTTCTTATCATATACAATACAAGACAGATAAGTTTCACCATCCATCGTTTCATCACTCTGAGCAAAAAAGTTGAAAATCTAATTCCGAATCAATAAAACCACGTTTGACATGTCATCAGACATCTCTTTTATTAGCCTCCTAACGGTATCCTTTGACGAAGATTGAATCTTATCACGTCCAATATATCTTTGCAGCAAAGTAATATCAACTGTTCTGCTATGTTGTGGGACTTATTGACAACAGATATTTGTTTGGAACTTTTCAAGCCATACTTAATATTTTGCTAACACATTCCTATGTTATTTATCAAACATGAATTTGTGCAATCGTTCAGCCAATAATTTGTTTACCTAACTCGCGTGCTTCACTACCAGCGCAAGCTTCACTTGACGGGCTTTAAAAAAGTGGATGCTAACACTTCAGAACACAAAGGACACGTATGTTCCTCTTCCCCACCAGACTGCAGTAAAACGAAATTTCAATTGTGAATCGCCATATTTCATTTTTGTAGTCATTAAGAAAAATGCACATTTACAAATTAGGCTTGAAAAGCAATAAAAGAAAAAATAGCACTCAATTCAAAGACTAACTTATTTATTCTTTTTACATGTGATTTATTGGCAAAAATGGCAAATGACCAAAATATGGGTGCAATATATTGGGAAAAACGATTCAGTGAGTGTCCCCTTCTCAATCCCCATCGAACTTCTTTGCGGACTCCAGTTGGTGGTGTGTACATTAGGCAAAAATTCTTTTATAATAAATTTTGAAAATTATATTAAAAAAAGTTCGCCCCCTTCAAAATTTTGAGGATGTGCGCCACTGGTTTTTTGTATATAGATTATAAATACTTATAAAGTTCAAGTTTCTCATACACATAATTCTACTTAATATCAATGAAGTGTATATTCATAGATCTATCATATATTATTATATATATTTTTATAACAAGTACATATTTTTTTCAATCAATACTCCAGGTTGGCTTCTAATTCCTGCATTTTTGCATATAAAAGTATTGTTTTCATGATTCTTCTCGGTAAAATGTATATTGTCCATCTTTTTCAAAATCTCGACTTTGCTAATAAAAATAATTAAACCAAATTTACTCATTTATGCTTCATCACCATAGCTTCTAAAGTCTTTACATTTTAATTTTTTAAATGTTCCAGGCTCTCAAAGCTCAAAAACGCATCAAAAAGGAAGAAAAGAAGAAAACCAAGGTGAAAACTAAAAAAGTTAAAGTGGAGAAAGAAGAAAGTAGTGGACTGGCGACTGAAACGACTTCATGATGCCCTTTTTCTATTTTTTCCTTCTTTTCGCTCCACCAAAATTGACCCTTTTATGTTTTTATTCAAACATGAATATTTCCTTTTAGAGAATAAATTTTTATTCTACTTTACTTTCTTTCAAATGGTAAAATGTCATTTTTTGAGAAAGACTTTTCTAAACCTTTATATGTCAGTGTTCTGACCAGACGACGTGAAACAAAAAAAAGAGAAGGTTTAGGCTGATTACTATTTCTCAATATACATTATTTGAATATGCCATTTCCTTTAAGAATAACAATATTTTTTGAATTCTTTTTTCAACATAATTGATAATAATTAGATAGCTCTATTTATATAGATTGCAAACATTTTGTTTGATTTTGAACATTTTTCCTATTTTGGAACATAAGTAATTTCATCTTCGTCTGCTTTTTTCAATGACTTTGAATATAAATCGTCTGCGTTTTTTAAATATCGTCTGCTTTGCTTGGTCTTAAATGGGTTATGAAAAATCGTGCCTATACTTTTAATGCAAAATTTTATTCAAAACATTGACTTGTAGCTGATATGAATAAGCTAAATGACTTCAAATTTGTTAGAAAGATTACTTATGAGTGTTAGAACAAAATGTCGACACATAATCGACAAAATATATATCAAAGAATATTTTTAAATTTTGTTGCACCGTTTTTGTAATATATTTAAAAAAACTAAAGTATATATTATGTCTGTTTTTGTTTTAGCATTTGAAGCCAATCATATCTATATTTGTATTTTATATTTGCTAGAAAATTTTTAGTCTTTGAAAATGTGCATACCTTCCTTATTTCATAGGGGGAATCTGATAAACGTGGCCAATTACTTGAAATTGAGGTCAATGGCTCGAACTTGAAAATAAATTATGTGATAGGTAGATCACGGTAAAAAGGACCAAAACTGGGAACAAACTTTTGACATTAATATTTATCTGAATCGAGAACACACTATTTAACATTTTTTACACCTTCATTTGACATCTTCCTTTTTATCTATACTAAGTAGTTGAAAATATATTCGGCAACTACCGTTAACACTCGTGTTTATTCCGCTAACGTGGATAATTCGCGTTCCCAATTATAAGCTATATTTTCACGAACACATCTGGTATGTGTGGATAATCCGCACGGTAGCTTTATAAACATTGAGCTTCGAAAATTTAATATTTATGTAAGGTGAATGGAAGGAATACAAACGAAGAAATGGTTTTCAAGGGATTATTATTGATCTATATGCTCGTGGTATATCCGAGATTGCGAGTTCTTACGGTAGGTACTGTACAAATTCAAAAGAGCAATTCACGGTAAAAGTTCGAGAGATTCATATTTCATGCGCATATAACACACCTATTGTAAAGAACAAACTTTTATTGCACTTCTGCTAAAACTAGTGCAACATTCATTTGTAAAAAAATCATTTTGATTTGGGTAATATCAAGATTAATAAGTATGGAAACATCGTGACGTTGAAGAGGACATGACTTTTTTTTCATTTATAAACTTCAAAAACTTGTACACCTGCTTGCATTGAATCCTCTTATTAGCGATTAGACACTAATGTATAATGTTTCAGTGAAATTTTTGATAGATATCATGAATATGATGTCATAAACGAACTTAGATTTGGTAACATTGTATCAGTACAGTGTAACCAAAGACTCGACTGTATTATATACCGACAAATCAAGGTTTAAAAGTATTACATTATAAAATAAATTCAAACTGAAATAAAAGTGGAATTTATTTAATATATCAATGTCCATAAGAGAAAAAATACAAACCAAAAATGTTTCATATATCCTATCCTATACAATGTCCGAATCTATGTTTTAAAAGAGAAAGATTTATTACTACAGTAAAGTATATATGAAGCATAGCACAATTTGGTAAGTTTGTCCATCTTATCGGCCCCTAAGGATCGCTATCGACCACTTTGCCGACCCCTGTTAATGCAAATGATTGGGCATGGTAAACATAAACACCGGCATGAGATGCATTCCACACAAGACGCTTGAGATCGCCATCTATTCCATCAGCTCTGCCTTTATGATGGGATGTGGCAAAAAAGTTGGAGTAAGTGATGATGTGATAAGAATTCATGCCTCAATTTAGAAGCACTTCCATCTGAGAAGAATAAAATACGCTGCACATCTGGGTATTCATCTTTGATATCTAAGATGGCTTGGTTGATAAACGTAGTCACTTGAAACTTTTCACGAACCATCAATTCATTTTTCTCCCAATTATAGATGTTCTTTCTATCTGCCGGGATTCATCTTCAAAATGGCCAATTTTCTCACGTCTGCTAAATGCGTGAACCCAGATCGCATGCAATTCATATTTTAGCTTCTTCCACACCTTACAAAGCTTCTCTTTTAAATGCTTTCATTCATCCTTCTTTCTACGCTTTCCCATTTAAAACATTCTGCTCTCAAATCTACTTCCTTAGAAAAATGATATTTTGGATCAAGCTTTACAAAAATAAAATCATCTGCTTTTATTAATGCTCTTTAATACGAATCTTCTGCTTCACATTAGATATCGTCTGATTATTCTCGTCGTTAACGGGTTAACAGCAAAATATTTCTCAAGTATTCCACTAGGAGATGCGCAATTATTCTTTCAAAGACAAATGAAAAAATCTCTTGGGCATCTAGATTTTTCTGTAAAAGGTATATTTTCGTTTGAGCTTTGGCATGATATGTCGTCTTGCGAGAAAGAGTAAATTATGGTGTTTGTACTTCTGGAAGTTTCTTATGTCCACACCTGCCTATATCAGTAGTGGGCAAACGCTGCTTCCAGAGCCAGATGCGTCTCTTTGTTCAATCTGGTGTGGCTCTTTAAGCCATTTTTTGAGTGTGTACACAAACCAGTTATAAAAGCTTTTTTAACTTATCTTCTCAAGAATACAGGAACACTTAAATGAAAATGATTGCTTTTTTCTTAATTTGATTTTTAATTTAACTTTCATGTTTTTTGTGTAAAAGTATGAGATTAAATCAAAAATATTTTAAACTTGAATAGTATGCTTTCATATATAATCTTTTTATCCCCTTATGTGCCCTTCTCTGGCGTATATCTTCATTATCAATATTAACGTCACGAGCTTAATTACGTCATTAAAATGTTATAAAAATGAGTCGTTTCCATAACTCATTTAATAACTGGCCCACTGTTACCAAAAAAGTAATGGTCGGGCATAAATTAATTGATATAATCAATTAACAGAAACAACATTCGTTTGTAATTTTGTGCCATGCATGTTAGAAGTCAATGGAAGCATGCTTTGCATTGTGAAAATAAATTCATCCCTTTTTATAAAATTTACAAAATACTAAAATTATATCTTTTTGTCAGCAACAGCCTGCCCATTTTTAGGATTCAGTATATAAATATGGATTTGTTCGCATGTTTGGTAGATATAAACCATTAAGTTATTTTTGTTTATTGTTCTTGCTCATCAATGTGCTTAAATCTCGAAAAGTACAAAAGTTAAATGTTTGAACTTTTAACTTTTATTTGACCCAACTTTTGCTTAAATTAAAATGAAGTGGACTTTGGGTTCCAGTCCCGTATACTACATTACAACTATTCTCAATTATGGACATACTGATTCCAGATTAGAAAAGAGAAATGAATTTATTCATAAAAACTCTTTTTTTTTGAAATCAAGTTCTTAATTGACTTTTCAGGGGAGAAGTTTGTAGTAAAATGGGAAAATAAAATGAAAAAATGTTTCTGTGTGTGTCTGAATGCCAATGTTAAGAAACATCTCGTTTGTTTTTTTCATGATTACAAAATCACCTTGAATAAATGGAGGACGGATGGATCAAGTATAGGGTTATAAATTATGAATGAATTGATATCAACAATAAGAACAAAATAAAATCATTTTTCTGCATTTCAACTAACACATCTCCTATTGGTCTCATAAAATGTCAATCAAGCATCCAGAAGTAACTAACTAAACCGTCGTGACTTTCCATTGAATTGATGCATCTTAACAACACAATCTTCTATTGGTCTTTCTAAACGTCAATCATGTATTAAGAAGAGAGTAAACTTTTATGAATTTACTTTTTTGAAGAACAAAATACGATTTTTTTTCAAATGCAAAAGATATTAAAAGGTTCGATGTGTAAAAAAATGTCTTGGAAATGATTCTATTTTTCAGCCAATTTTTGCATATATTGTCAAAATGTCAGTCAATTATTTGATTGCTTGATATAATTTATTGTAATTTACCTTTCTTCTAAACCTAACTTTAAAATTTTTTACCGGGTATTTATAAGTAGAAAATTAAATACGAATATAAACATTCAATAAAAAAATTGGCTGGGTTTTCTACCATGTTATTAAATTCTATTAATATGACCAGAACACGGTCAGAAATTGGTGGTTGATCATAATTGGCAAGCTTATATAGACGCATTTCCATATAAAATTGGGAGAGATTATGATTTGCTAAAATATTTCCAAATTCAAAAATTTTTATCCCCAAAATCTGTTGCTTACTTTTCAAAGAAAATACTGGAGTCGATGAATAAAGACAAATTCTATTGAACTTTTAAAATGATGTACTTGAAATAAAATGGATTTTTTCTAGAATTAGCTTTAAAGTTCCATAAATGCTGGTTTATTGTTTCCAAATTTTGCATTTTGAGTGTTAGCAGCGCAATACATATGACAAATACTTGAGTATTTAATTTTTGTAAAAAATGTTATTTTTGTAAGATAACTTCTTTCGTCAAATAGGCATCATTTGGAACATTTTTATTTTCCCAACTTTATTTTCATTGTGGCATAAAGATATTTTTGACAAGTCGTAGTTTTTTTTGCTACAGCCAGGTTAATTTTAATTTTTGAATAAACTAATCGAAATAATGACAGATTTCGAAGAAAATTAGATTCATTGAGATAACGATTAAATTCATCCAATAATAATAAAATGTGCTTGAATTGATTGGATCAGTTAAATTTCCGTTTGAAATTTAAAAGATTGAGTTATATAAAACTCTTTCTGCTATTTAGGTTTGTTATTATCTGCTTCATTCAATATTAAAAGTTATTTTAAAAGTACGTTTATTTGAACGATTTATCGTCAATGTTAAGTTCGTGTTTCTCTCTCAAATATTTAGAAGTTTCGTTTTAAGTCAAAAAGAGTGAAACATACTCTGAAATAACTGAAGAAATCATGTACAAAGTTTCCACTTAGTTTGCAAGCGTTTCGGTCTATCAATTCTAGAATATATTTTTAATAAATTTTTTGAAACTGATAAAGCTATAAACTACACACAAATGAATCAATCAATCAATCATAATAATGAGCAAACATTTTACTAACTAGCCATTTTAACTAAATAACAAATTATATTTCATAATAATGCATGTTAGGGTTAGCGTGAGGAAAAGCTTGAACTAAACGTGAAAATTTTTATCATATTTTTGATTGAGTTATACAATCAATATAAACTTCGATTTTTTCTCAAAAATTGGCAATAAATTTACGAGGCTTCAAATCCTTGAAAAGTAGGCGTAACTCTTTCACCATCTTTCCTTTGATACTGTTCGAGAATTTTTCTTTTAGGGGCATCACCTGCATCGATGCAGTGCTGTGACGAAGAGTGCAAATATCATGATGAAATTTGAGGAGCCAACCTGGAGTTAGCGTCTATGAGCAAAGAGCTATGTTGACGTATACTGTATAAAAGTATTGACTCTAATAAGCAAAAGGTATACTACGCATAATGTAGCTTCAAAGCTTGTATGTAAACAAGCTGAATCCAGTTTCATATTCATATATGCATGTGTATGTGTAGTATATCGAATGCTAGCGATAACGAAGGATTTTGTGTTTGCCTAAAGTCACAGGATATGCGATCCAATTTTGGATTTCACGTCCTTCCATAACACACACACACACGCATCCACGTATCCATCTGTATTCTTGGGGTGTTTGGATTCGATGTGCACCCCCCACAAAGCGTGTGTGTGTGTGTGAGTGTGATTCTTTGGTATATACTGTCACTGTGAGGCAAAAGTTAGAATTAGCTGCTAGCTAGAGGATTCACGACTTTTGTTTACACAGTCTCAAAATGGTGGAGTTGTGTGTGTGTGTGTATCAAATTTCTTATTATTCTTGCCCATTTTGCCGAGTCTTTCTAGCAGTAGCAGCAGTAGCAGCAGCAGCGTCTAATTCAAGAAAAAGAAAATCGTTGTATTTGTTCGTGGAGCAAGAGCAACAGCAACACCGATCATGTTTCTATCCACTCTGATTTTGAGGATGATGATGTTGCCTGCCTTTGCTTCACATTTTCATTTTGACGCAAGCCTTCCCGAGCAAGCCATCTCGCTCCTCTCTCAGCCAAATCACAACTTCTTCTCGTAAGTATAGCACAACTTTTCCTATATCAACCGCTGACACATATGTTCATTTTTCAATTTCATTGCATAGCTAAATGAATCTCTCTGCCACTCCCATTTGCTCTTCACAACACTTTCAAAGAGGTAGTGTATGGGGGAAGTTGTGTAAAATTTTTCTTTCCCATTTTAATTTCATCAAATTATTTTAAAGGCTGCAAAATCTCTTTCATATGATTTGCTGATATTGGCAAATGGTGGAGACGTCTGAATTTCAACTTTTAATCACTTGTTGAGATTCACTAACTCCATGCATTCGACAATATTCTATACTTCGTTCAATCTTCTAAGTGCTGGTAAGATTTTTTCGTTTTCACAGAGAAATTATGTTAGTAATCATTACTATCTTTTCTTGTTAAATCAATGTTGATTGGGAATTTTAGTTTTTTGCTAATAGAATACTAAACCTTCAAAATACTACAATTCAAAAATTGATCTTAATTATTTACTGATTGTACAATTATTTACCTTTGATTTAGAAAAAAATAAAGCTTGGCACTTTTCGCTAATTTTATAATTATGCCTTTATTAAAAGAATGGGATGCAGGAAAATACCTAGAGAA
This sequence comes from Nectonema munidae, assembly GCA_030549495.1. Taxonomy (NCBI): domain Eukaryota; kingdom Metazoa; phylum Nematomorpha; class Nectonematoida; family Nectonematidae; genus Nectonema; species Nectonema munidae. Next base: position 647,055 of record JAUIRK010000142.1, on the reverse strand, counting down.
AAGACATTTTAATCATGTCCATTTTACAAAGTTTGAAGGTCTAGATTTTAGTTAAAATCCAAAGTTATACTTCGAAGCATTGCCCTGGCTATCTTTAACCCATTAAGTAGCATAGAAATCAGACGATATCTAAAAAACGCAGACGATTTATATTCAAAGTCATTGAAAAAAGCAGACGAAGATAAAATTACTTATGTTCCCAAATGAGAGCATTGGGACTTAATGGGTTAAGGTAGCCCGGGCGGATGCTAATTTTCCCACAAATTCAAAATTTCAAATAACCCTTCAAAACGCGCGAAACTAAAATAAAATACATGTTTGTAGGTATGCAAAATATGGGATAAAAAGTGTAGCTAAGCATCATTACATTACCATTTAAGTTTAAACCATCTCGCTAAAATGATATAAATTCTGCGCCTGGGACGGAGAAAGGCCATATGATGGGGATTTTATAATTAAATGGCACATAGAACCCCAGTTCTCCTAAAGTTCAAAATAACTTATAGTTTTAAAAACCAAAATAAATATATAACTTATTGATAAATGATATTATAACTAACAATTGTACAAAGCTGAGGTAGAAGGAGTTGTTTTATTATTATAAGTAAAAAAATATTAAATTCTTTTTTCCAAAATGTTTTCATCAACTTTAGCTTTGAGCCTTTCAAAAAGTCTACCCATTCAATTTTTGATAAATCATCTTTTCTTCTCTCATATATAGCAATTTTGATTGGTTTTCTTTTGTGAAGCGATTTGAATCTTTAACCTGAAGTTCTTTTCTAAAGATTGACTAGTTAGCTCTCTTCATTGGTTAGTAACTCTAATTGACAGGTAACCACTATGCCTTACAAAGTAAAGTTTCATTCTTGGATGACGTCTGAAATTCTCGAATTGATTAAAAACGAGAGCCTAGGCTAACTCTTCGGTTCTAACAAGTGATTGCGGTAGCTTGCGTAATTATATTAAGAATGAGAGTATTTATTCTAAAAAATTAATTCCATTAATTTAACCACTGAGTAAAGAAATTGTTAAAGTGGCGTTTGATGGCGAATTTATTCGTGCAAAAAGTGTGATTGACAGAAAAGTAAGGACTTTTATTGAAGAGATTGCTGTTTTAGGGATGTGAATGATTCCCTATTTAAAAAGAGTACTGATGCTTAACGGTATCAACATTCATCATGTAAAATTGCATTCATCTTCTTTTTCTTCCATTTTGTCGCTTTGCTTTAACAAATTTTTTGTCTTCTCTTTGCTATTGAAACTAAATAAAGTGATTGATTTTCCAAAAAAAGGCAATCATTATTTCAAATATTAGGCCATATCCATCCAAAGTATTTGAAAAGATCCTTTTTTCTCAAATCTTAGATTTTTTGACTTTAAATTGCTTATATTCCTATCAACAGTTCAAAAAACAATTTTCCAGCTTAACTTCTACAGAGCTTTTGTTTGATAAAATTATCCCTTTTCTTGGAAATAAAGATGACGTTGGAATCATTTTCTTAGATTTCTTAACCCTATTAGTGCTGGACTAAATTTGTCCGCTCAAGTTTATAAATATTTGTAATGTTGTTACATATATATTTCAAGGATGTTGAATTCAGTGGTGATGTCCATTTTTTATGAAAATCAATCAAACCTGTCAAAAAATTGATCTAAATATGACAGCTCATCTCAAAAAAGAAACTTTTTATCTAAATAATAATTATATATAGTTTTTTACATATTATACCCATTTTCAAGCATGCTGAATTCATTGGTGATATTCAATTTTTATGAGAATCAATCAAACGTATCAAAAAATTGATTTATATATGACAGCCCATTTAAAAATTAAATTTTTTATTCTTATAAAAAGTCCATTTTCAAGTATGTAGAATATATTGATAATGGTCATTTTTTATGCCAATCAATCAAACCTGTCAAAAATTTGATTTATATATGACAGCTCATGTCAAAATTAAAATTTTTATTGAAATGCTTATAAAAAGTTTTTTACACATATAGAGCATTTTCAAGTATGCTCAATTTAGTGATGATGCTCATTTTTTTATGAAATCAATAAAACCTGTTAAAATTATCGATTAAACCTGTAAATCAATGTCAAAGATATAAACTTCAAAATAACTTCTACTTGCAGTATTTCTCTGTAAATTATTTTCTTAATTCATTTAAAAACCAACTTTAGATGTTTAATTCACTCAAAATATTTCATTTATTAGTAAATTATCTATCTCGATAGCACCTCCATTGTTTTGGCTACAAATTCGTTATCTGCGGGTATCTCTACGTCATTATGTAATTTTGCCATTCATTCTATGGTGATGCCTTCTTGGTAGCTCTTTTTTAATTAAAAATTTATTTTCTGCAATTTCTATTCGAAAAAACTTTTTTAAGGATTTATTTTGAGCATATTTTTTCCTCTCTCAAAGCATTCTGATTAAAGAATCTTTTTGATGATCTTAGACTTTTTTTTATCAGTATCGTGTATTTTATTATCAAATAATATGAAGAGTTATTCAGCCTGAATATTTGTCAACCAATCCCAGTTCAACGTTTTTTTCTGATGAATCATTGTTCATTGTTCACTTACAAAAAGTTGTCCACCTTCTTCATCTAAAGGATTCTCTCTTTCACGCAAAAGTAAAAAGATGGACTAATTCAATTTAAATTAAAAAATATCTTGATAGTGACTAAATTCTCACATATTGGCATCTGGGCCATTTTTGATAACTTTGACCTTCTCTAAATTTTCAGATTTTCTGTATTTTATTAGTTAAATGATAATTGTAATCCTAGATGATAAGTCATAGGTTCAAAGATTTTTCATTTGCAAAAGAGGAACTTCTTTTTTACGGTCAAAACCTTTTTTGGAGCATCCAAAATTAGATCAATACACCACTTCCTAGTTCATTATAACATGGTAGATCTTCCATGTAGTCAAGATACATATTTTTTTAATTATTTCTTTTGATCACATGTTCTCTTTTCAATTAGTTTTCAACTTGGTTCCTTCTCTCATACAAAATTTCAAAAGATTTTATAATACGTTTTATTTTTTTAAATAAATATTTCATACTCAACATGATTGAAGAAAGTATTATAAGCAAATAAATATATAAAAAAATTTTCCACAAATTTGATTGACACTGACAGATATTTAAAATCTTTAAGTGAAAAAACTGAGCCCAGAAATACAAACCAACATGATCGATTCGGTATATTTCATGTAAAATTTGAATCAATATTTTTGGAGACAACTTTTAGAAGTAAATTGTAAATTTGATTAACGCGCATGAGTATTTTCAAATCCTAAATGCAAAAAGTGAGTCGAAAAATAAAACCATCATGGCGGATTTAGTATAAAAACACATATTTTATGTAAAATTTGAAGGTATATTTTGATTGACATTTTCTAAAAAGTAGCCAGGGTTATAGAAAAAATTAAATATATAAAGTGTTATGCGTTCAAAACTGTATACGATTATAAATTTTCAAGGGAGTATATGATATAAAACCTGTGCTATAAGGTTTTGATCGACAGTTTTTGACATGAAAGGGTCATTCAACTACCATGAAAATGGTATCAAAGGATGCAGAAAGCTATTTTATGAAAAGTCAAGAAATTTGAAGGGATATAATTCAGTTAATTTTGTACAGTAAAATTTTTTGTGAAGGAGGGGGGCGTTTTATGCCCACAATACTAATAGGGCTAAAAGCGTTTGTTTCTGTTTCTCATGTTTTGTTAATTTATAAGTTCAACAAACTATGACTTCTGAAAGAAAACCTGTAATTTTCTGTCCCCAACTTGACAAGGATATTAAATGAGTAACGAGATGGGTACCTCAAATTTAGGTCCAATTTTTGTATGGCTGATATGCATGAATGTTTCGTTTTTTTGGAATAAACACAAATGACATTGACCTTGTTTTTTTTGTTAATATGTAAATAAGTTCAGCCTTCTTGATTTGTGTACAGAAGTTCCAAACTTGACTTGTATCATCATTTGAATTCTTTATCCATAAAGCTTAGCACGATAATTGGTTTGATGAAGTAGATGAAAAAATTTCTTGATCATTTTCAAAAGATTTTTTCTACCTCATGTGAATTTTTGTCAAGTACATAACGATAATTCCAATATTGACTCTCTTGAGAGGTTGAATGATCGACAATTAAAATGGTGTTACATTTGAATAAATTTTCCAACACAAGCCCACAATTTGTTCATAGGACATGACCTGCTTTGATTGAGAGATTTGTAAAAGTGAACGTTTTGCGTTTTTCTACGTTTCCAACTTTGAAATCAAATTCTCACAATTTATTTAAAACTGTAAGAACCTACATTCAAAATTACTCTTCCAGAAGTGCTCTACACTTGGAGAAAGCTTTCTGTACAGACTCAAGCTTTCTCATCAATCTGTAAGGCAGAAAGTACTTTTGTTTTACGAAAAATATAATTATTGATCGATAAATTTTCCTCTTAAATGTTTTCTTAATTTGCATTCAAAAATGAAAACACAACCATGCCTAGTCAACTTCCATTTTGTTTTGCAGTTTATAAATTGAATTTTATAATTTTATATTTGCTGATACCATTTCTGTAAAAGTAGAGTCTGAAGCCAATTAAGTGAACTCTTTGATTTTTGTTAAAATTTCTTTCTTTTTTTTAAATAAATTGAAGCAAAAGCTTTTTGGAGTGAAGCTGTAAGGAAAGAATTCTTTGAGTGATTCTTTGCTTCTTCCCCGCAAAAGGCGTTCCCTCCACTTTCTGCGTGTCTCAAGTCGAAAAAGATAAGCAAAACTCACTTTTTTTCCTTCTTCATACTTGCATATAAATGGATGCAAAATTTTCCATTACAGAGAAGTCACAGATTCTAAGTTGTTGTATTGATTTTATGATATCTTGATGTCCCATTTCTATTATACACAGTTCTGCCATTATAAATCCAACCAATTTTGGCTCCCCTTTTTCATGGTCATAATAAAAAAAAATTTACAATTTAATTTTAAAATTTTAATTAAAAAAAAATTATATATATTTATAATAATTTCTTTATTTTTTTTTTAATTTTGCAATTTAATTGAAATTTGAAAAATACTAAATTGAACTCTCCTCGATGTCACTTTGCTTCTTACCACTTTTAAAGTTGGGACAAAGCATACTTTGGTAAAAGATGCATGTCGAAATAATGACACCTGTTCCAGTAGATCAGTTATAACGCGGGTTCGTGGCTTGGACCCGGCCATCTACGCTATAAACGATCTACTGTGCATGCCCATTAATTAAACCATTCTTTCAGAATTTGAAAAACAAGGTTTCCTTTTGTTTTGGGTTCTGGAAGCCGCTTATAACTTTGGGCAGATGGGATTTCGATAGCTGATAATTAGGACAGTTAAAGTATATAAATTCAATTAACGTTTTTAAAATGGGTTCAAGAACGAATATATTGAATGCCTTTATTTTTTTAATTTTTAAAGCTGAACAAAGCCAATTTTTTTCCTGAAAAAAGTTTTGAATTAGGTCAAAATTTTGTTAAAGATATTTTTTTGAAATTCCTTCTCTCTAAATTATTTATATGGCATTTTTGAAATTTCTGTTAATCATTTTAAGCTCAATTGAGAAAAAGTGTGAAGTCTTAAAAGATTTAAATTCCTGAGATTTAAAAGAGATTTGAGATCGATCTAACAATCGAGGTTTTACGTGTTTTAAGTGGGAAAAGAGTTAGAAAACAGATTTTGACAGAATTATATATTTAAAAATAAAAAACGAGGTATCTAAAGTCTGAATTATGTATAGAATCAAAAATTTTACCTCGTTTCTCATAAACTATTTTATATTTTTGTTAATTAATAAAATATTTCTACAATTTAGATTGAAGGATGAACGAATTTTTTATCAATTCATTTTTCAATAAAAAATATATATTTTCTAATTTGGCTAAGTGCTAACTTTCAGACACTGTTTAACACAAAAGCAGAAGAATTGTACTTCCGCTTTTGTGTTAAACAGTCTCTGATTAAGGTCATTAACGAGTAAGCAAAATGAACAATTAGAATTAAGATTGTACATCGACCAAAAGTTATGTTTCTGAAAATTAGTCGCTCTGTATTGAACCCCAACACGAAAACCTTGTATAGCTACTCGTATTTCTGCATTTGTTAGAGCTTCTTGGAAAATTCCATCTTCTGCATTGTGGCTTTCTTCAATAACATTGTTGAAAATGTTTTACGGTCTTCATCAATACCTAGCCAGTCTCCAAGTTGTTGGCTTGAAATCACTTCTGTCGGTTTGAATGGGCGCGTTTTCAATAAAAGTACTTTCTCGTAAAATGTAGTTTCAGAGTTGGTTTTTTTGAAAACCACTTTTCCAAAAAATGTTTTTTATTGTTAAATCAGAGATTTGTACCCAAGACTTTGTTAGTAGATGTAGGGCATCAAGATTTGAATTTTCCTGCAATTTCATTTGCTACTTTTCCATTACTTTGAAGTACAGCTATAAACTATGTATACCCATTTCTTTATGATAAAAAACTTTTATGACTCCTGATATCTTGGTTCCAGTATTGAATTAATGTCACAGGACAAAATTAGTTCTTTATTTTTCAATGCCATATCAAGATTTGTGTGCAACTACATAGCAAAAGTGTATCAACAAAACAATTTTGCTTTTTAAATTTTGAAAAATAACTTTGTAATATAATCATTTGGAAACTTTTACTAACGGCTTTTCATTTTTACCCATCGTGCTAGCGAAACAAATAATGTTCTTTTGATGACTTCATTTCTTTAGCACTCACATTTTTAAAATGGAAAAGTAGTATCAGGCCGTGCTCGAAATATAACCACGTCATAGATCTACAGAAGAATATTCCGGTATTACTTTTGGTCATAGACCACGTGACCAAACTTCTGTTCCAGCTAAATCTGCACTTTCTCAATTATTATTCAGCCAACACTGAGTAGCGTAAAATTCCTCCTTACGACTTAGATTAGCCATTTCCTTGCATTTTTGTCTCGAACATTAGTAAAGAAATTTGTAAAGCAAATATGAAAGCTGACTCCAAAAGAAATTTAATGAACATCTTTTCCAGATCCAAGCTCTTTTCACTCCAAATTTTTATTTGAGAGTGATAAAGCTTCTGTATCTATTTTTAAAATTTCACATAAAGAGGTTGAGAAATTTTTTATTTCACAGCAGAATTTCTTTGACTGATTTAAAAAATTTTATTAAAAATAGTTTTATCATATTGCCTCATTTCAATATAAATAAAATAATAATTTCCTGATCTTTTAGAGTAAAAATAATGAAATCTAAGTTAACAATTTTTACAAGGAAAATTATTCATAATTATTTCAGGAAAATTGATTCTACCAAATAAACGGAATTCCTTTAGGCCTTTAAATATGACATTTTTGTTGTTTTAGTTGTTAATAACAAAAATCGGCTGATAATTATCGTATCCATGATTACAATAAAAGGCAAAATTTGGACCTCAAAAAAGGTTTGGAAAATTTATATTTTCACCTTTGCATATTCATAATTTTAATTAAGGATCAATTAAATCAGGGTTCTTCAACCTTTTTTACTCCACAATTTATTTAGGGGTATAATCATACGATTGTATAAAAATAAAACAAGCATAATACTTTAATGTCTTGTGATCGATGTCAAAATAAATTAAAATATGAGATATTTGTTGTTGTTTTCTCTCACTTCAAAAATTTTTATGTTTTGAAGTCTAACGAAAAGTAATAGGGCAATCATTTTTCCCAAAATGGGCCGTGCGTTGAAGAAGCATGAATTACATGGTAAATAAAGAATTGCTTTTCTAATTGTTCAATTTATTTTGTTGCATACAACTTATAGGTATAAATTCTTACTACCAAATACGCCCACTATTGTCTAAAAGTTTTTCAAGAGCTCCGAAATCAGATAACTAAAAATTCTTTCAAAAATGAGGAAATTTTTATCACCAAGCAAATCTATATTTTTAGAACACAGTGCAATTTTTTGTTTTAAAAACTTCTCAAGTTAACAAAACCAAATGATCTCACTGTGAAGAATGGAAGCTCATTTTGGAATAGAAATGACGTTAATGAGATTCATGTTCTTCACAGTTGGAAATACTTTGCCATCCCAAATAAGGTAAGAACTTTAAATTTTATACACAATTTTTGCGTTTTCATTAATTGACCTTTCTATTACTAATTAACGAACTAATAAATTGATTATTTTATTCAATCAAATTTATTCGGTCAGTAACTTATTTAGCAACAAAGGATCTTGAAACGCAAAATTATTGACGATTTAACAAAAAAAACTTCTTTTTTTTATAAAAAAAACGAGATTTATATTGATTCTATTTTAAAATTCTTTAACATAATATAACTTCTCTTATGCATTTCTTCGATGATTCAATACTGATAAATTCTTATCAGATGATTTTTTTTTATCATTTTTCGAAAAATCTATCTTTCAAGATGCTCAATTTCTTTGCTTTTTAAAAACTATTTGTTTATTACCCTATTTTATTCTCAATTTAGATGGCGTTAACTTTAAACTTTGGTTTTTTGTATTTAAGCTGGAATTGAAAAATTTTACTTCAAAAAATTCACAGAACTTTGTTGTCTGAAAAATATCAAGCAGATAATGAAATCTATTATTTGAAATAACATGCATACCTCTTGGATATAGATTTATAGCCATCAGAATTACGGTTCGCAAAAAAGCAAATGATCACTTTACCCGAGCTGACAGAATTTAACCAAATTGTAATTAATTAGAAGAAAAATAAAACATCTATAATAATATATATCAGTATTCGTTCTATTTGCAATTCTATTTTGTCTTTTTCCAATTCTATACTGTCATTTAATTTTGAATTTTCTTCTGTTTATTTTGGTTAAAACTTTTTAAAAATATTTTAATGAGTTAAAATTTTTATTATTACATTGCTATTTATTTAAAAAATAAATGTCAAAATTATGTCAAAATTTCAAAAAAATATTTAACCAAAAATGAAAGACAAAAAATTTAAACACAATACAATTAAGATGTTAAATTAATAAAAAATTACCTTAATTTTATGTTGTTAATTTTTTAGGTCTTTTCCATGAAATGTGTGTCATAGGGTTGTGCAACGAGAGAACTTCTTTACCCGCATCTCGAGTTACATCGCTCAAAGCAGTAGCAAACGAATTTACGCGGATAAATCTACACTTTTGGGTGCATGACTTTTTGTGATTGAAAAAGAGGATCATGAATGATTTCACAAAGAAAACAAATTCTGAAGAATGATTGCTTTTAAATATACAGAGTAAAAAAATAAAATTAAATAATTTTTAAAAGAAAAAAAATTGGAGAATGCATAAAAATCATTTTTCGATACCATTCTATTAACAAATCATCAATAAATTAATGTTTACGAGAGAAGGTTTGAAGAGTGTCTATCTTTCATTTACTACTTAACCAGATGAACTAACTTTTTTTTAACTAGATGTAACTTCATAATTCCAAACACAATTCAATTTTCAAACACATCGCTGTGAATTTAGATATAACAAAATAACGCCAAATGCATTTCAAGCGCGAGAAATCATACACATGCTCCTTCAGGGGACGACTAGGAGCAAATGGGGTTCATTCATAAATACTTGTAAATTAACTTTTTTTTATTTTATACTAATTATTATAATTTGGCCAAATTCCTCCAAATGGCAGTAAATTAAACTAAATAGAGATGAAAAAAACGATAAAGAAAAAAGAGATGTTATGGACAACTTTACAATTCAAAAATTATGAGAAAGATAAAGTCTAGAGAGAGAGAGAGAGAATATTGGGAAATATTGTCGGAGTTGTTCTGATATTTTTACACGGTGTCTTATCAACAAAGGAATTCAAACTGAACACATCTGTCTACACGCATCCGTCCACTCTGAATTCACCGATGCAGGAAGAAAATCCCCTCCCTCTTCAATGTGTATACCCTATGTGAAATCCCTAATTAAATATATAGTTAATAATATTAATATAAGTTATAACCTTAATAAAAACCCTATGTGAAATCGCTAATTGTGTAAACCCTAAATGAAATCCCTAATTGTGTAAACCCTAAGTGAAATCTCTATGCATCAGTATGAAGGCATTTACCACAAATCAGTAGCGTTATTAATTTTCACACATATGTTTGATGTTAAAAATAAAGTGTCTTTTATTTTATTGAAAATTTGTTGCAACTAAGGGCTAGAAGAAAAATGGGTAAAAATTCAAAGCTTGCACCGACTCTACAAATTCGCGTCAAAACGCCCGAAACTAAAACGTTCGAAAACAAAACCCCGGAAACCCAAAACGCCCGTTACCAAAACACCCGATAAAAGAACGTCTGACACTTGAATCTACAAAAAATATTTAAAAATTTAAGATTTTTTCTTGTATCTGCGCTTTTTTGCAATTATTATTATTATCTTATATATTTTTCTAAGAATATGTTAAATTTAACACTTTGTTGTTTCACATGCATAAAAAACAGATAAAAGATTCCTAATTTATCGATCTTATCGAATCGAACTATTCCTGAAATGGTGAACCAAAAGCAGAAATTATTTATATTCTTGTTTATAACCCATTTAAGACCAAGCAAAGCAGACGATATCTAAAAAACGCAGACGATTTATATTCAAAGTCATTGAAAAAAGCAGACGAAGATGAAAATACTTATGTTCCAAAATAGGAACATTGGTCATAAATGGGTTAAATTAGTCACATCTTTTCTCGTTTCAAACTGATTTTCTGGGTTTTTCAAAGCAAAGAAATCATGTATTTTTGTATGATCACTTTTATCATTCAAGTCAAATTGATCACTATCATTTCGTGTCAAATCGACCGTTTTGAAAGCTGTTCAAATTGAATAAGCTTCAAACATAGTACCCCCCGAATTATTATTTTCGGGCGTTTTGGTTTCGGAAGTTATGATCCTGCACCGGCTCTACTATCGACCGCACTCTGTTATTGATTTTAGACAAAAAAATAAAGTAATAAATTTTATTATTTTATTTTTTATAAAAAAATTTATAATATACAGAACTATGTAGAAAAAAATTTTACTTTATATTTTTTTATATAAAATAAAAAGCTGTAGAAAATATTTTTGCGAAGCACGCGATAAATTTTTTGTTATATGAAAAATATTTTTCAAATTCCATGGAGTCCAAAAGAATTTTCTCAAGCGCCCAACTTTTTATAACAAAATTGAGAGTAGGACGTAATCATAAAATTTTTGATTGTCCATTAAAAATTAATGCAAGTCTTCCAAACAAAAAAAATTGATTATTTGCATTCCCCATTTTTATTGTAGTTTTTATTAACATTCATGCTTCAGGTTTATTAATAAGTAAAGTTTACCAACTAAACAATTGATATAGTTAAAAATCTAGTTTCTCTGGTTTAAATATATTTTTAGTTATAAAATCGCAAACGGCGAAAAAAGCTTTAAAATACTGAAGCTCTTAGACATGTTGTGTTCTATAAAGGAAATTTAGCTTCAAAAATTCAAAAGAAAAATCTTAGTGTTCACATGGCGATAAAAGCAAACTTGATTGTGATTCATGTAAAATAGACCCTGTCCTAAACTTCTTTTCATTCCTTACTAAGTCCTTTATATCGAAACATTTTTAAATATCGCTTCTTTGGCGACTCTTAGCATCAACTTCTTAAAGAACGTGTCATTAACGAAGATAAGCTTACCATGACCAATTGTAAAAAACGTGTTTAGTCTTTGAATTATCTTCTTGGAGTTCGTTCCACGTGGTGATGCGTTTCGTTTTATGGGAGCATGTGATGACGAGTTATTTTTATGTTGACTTGTGACGATGTGTTAAGTTTATGTTGAAGTGCTGATGATGAGATGCGTTTATGTAGGAATGTAATGATGATCCATGTTTTATGCGAATGTGTGATGATGAGCAATTTCTTACGTCAGCGATTTGCAAACTGGAAAAATCGTCTCAGGAGGTCAGAACTTCTATCAAGATCAATGGAAATTCAATTTCATAAATAAATACCAAAACTACTATTTACTCAGAGTACTTCACATTTTTAATCCAAACGAAGACAAAATATTTGCAAAGAATGGCTACTGCTACAAAAAAACGGTAAAACAGCAGTCAAGATTTAAACGCTAGTTTTTGCGAAGTTGGAGACTTAAAGGGATTGGAGTCGGTGTCGATTTTAGAGGTGGATCTTTAAAAGCAAGAAAAAATAAATTTTCAAGTATTTTTAAAAATGGGAAAAAAAGGTTTAATTTCCGTAAGTAATGGAATAGTGAAGGTACAACAAAATAATTATTAAAAAGGGGGCTTTGTAAGTGAGTAACAAAAGACAGATCATATTCATGCACACCTTTATCATCAAATAATTTATGAAATGAAAAATTCAAATTTTTGGAAAACAATGCGAATACAGAGTTCTCCTCATCTATGGAAATTTGTTCTGTTTTGTCTTTCATTAAACATAGTGATCACTTTTTACGTTTATAAAGGCTGGAGCTGTTTCGAGTTGAGGATTGGACTTTTGAAGAATCTGCAACCATTTTCGCAGAATTCTTTCAACATTTTTGGGATCATCTCGACTAAAACAAACAAAATGGATAAAAATATTGAATAAGGAGGAAGATTAAGAATAAACGCTTTTCATTCCTCGTTACATTTCAAACATTTTAAGAAAATATTTCAAATTTCGGATTCAAATGCGTCATGAAAACAGTAAAAAATTCCAATCTTCTCATTTAATACAGATCAGAGAGCTTTCATTAAAAAAAGGAATATAAAGTAAATTCGATTGGAAAATCGAAGTAACTCACCGACTAAAAGACGTGATGCCTATAAGATTTCCAAGTAAAAAAATTAAGTAGCACAACCATTTTACCAAGTAATTAACCACTAAAGATTTAAACAGTGATTTCTTCAATATTTTATATTGTTTGTATCTCACATAAAATAAAGCAGAAGCCAAAATTGCAGTAGCATAAGCACAACACCTCTTTTGGAGAGAGAAAAAAATAAAGAAGAAAGTCTTACTTGGAGATATTTGGCACGCAAAAGGCAAGGTAGTAGCCGTCATCTTGTTTGTGAATATTGATACCGTCCACAATCCCCAAAGGCGTTTTTTCCTTCTCGTGGAAAAGAGTCCATTCAGAGCAGTCATCACAAATGTCCAAGGAGAAAACTTTTTCAGCCAAAATCTCATCCTCTTCGCTTAGCGGCGCTTTCAACCAGTAATACCAGACGTAGCGCTGACTTAAAAACACGTGATACGGGCCTTCTATGAAGAATGCTTTGGAGCGTGTGCTAGTTTTCAAATTATTCTCAACAATTTGGACGAGCAAGGCCTTTTGCTGGGGAGACTGCGCAGAGGCTATCCACTCATCGCAGGACATATCTTCTGTCGGAAAATTGACTTTATCTCCTGAGCAAAGTTCAGGGGAAGAAGGATTAGGATCCTGTTTGAGAGAGTGTAACAAAATCTCAGTCTCCGAATCTCTGCAGATCTTACGGAGAGCAATCAAAGCCAGGTACTTGGAGTCTTTGGGCATGTCAACGGGCAAGGCGAAGTCTCCAATGTTCTTCATTTTGGGCTTGAAGTAAAGGTGGAAGTTTATTTCGCGAACAAAGGTCGACATATGACCGAAGCGAGAGTGGGCGAGATTTCGAAAATCGTCATCCGCGCAAAGATCATTCGAGTACATCTTGTAGAGAATGGTGTGGCCTGTGTACTGCTGCTTTGGAAAGTAATTCATTTTGACTTGCCTAAAATTTAAAAAACGAGTAGAAAGAAGACATGAAAGCTAGCGAAGTAAAGGCTAAACATCTTGAATAGATGTAATAGGGTAGGCTTGGCCAAGGAATGGCGCATTGCATAATATGAAATGGCAAAATCTTTGATACCGAGAAAACCTAAGGTGAAAAAACAGTTTTTAAAAAGAAAATTAATTTTTTTGAAAATTTTATAGTGATGCTGAGAAAATTGATTAAGGAAAGTTTATTTTTCAAATTAAATTTATTTATTTATAAGAGCTACACCTAGCATGACATTTTTTAGAAAGTGGGTGATCTTTTGAAGACCATGTCGTTCGAAATTTTCATCCTCTTATTAAATTGAAGTTCTGTTGTTGATGCTAGTCTCAGCAAGATGATTTCTTTTTGATAGCTTTTTTGCTCTTTCGATAATTGTGTTGACATTTGTGTAATCTATTACTGCCATAACTGATTCAATTTCACTTCATTGTCAAGTGGGTGTCGAATGAAAAATAGGATTTAAATATTATAAGGGCAAAGGTGAATGCATTCGTTTTGAAGACATTGTCGGTGTCAGAGTGTGAAAGTCAGGAGATAACAATAACGGAGAAAAAAATTGAGAAGATTAGTTTCAGGCAGTATTGTATCGGATAGTCGAGCGTCGGGTAAATGAGTTCCGATACTAATGAGTCTTCTAATGCAGCCTTTCCATATGGTCTACAGAAGAGAAACACATTTTTGACCTTGGAACATAAAATACTGATTAGGCTGGCTCATGAAGAATTCTGTTCCCCAAAGATTTTTATAAAAGATAATTGTTAGTCATGGTATAAAACTTTCACTTGGTTAGATTATGGCATATCTAGCGATAAGGCTTTTTGTTACACATGCCGTTGTTTCAGTACTAGCACACCCAACTCTGAAAGAGCATTTGTGGCAGTTGGCTTTAACAATAGTTGGGAAACGTCAAAAAAGAAAGAAAAAAAAGAACGAAAGGGCTCCAAAAACAAAAAAGATAAACTCAAGCATATAAAGATCGGAACATGGAATGTAAGAGGTGTTAATAAAAGTGGAAAACTACAAATTATAATAATTGAACAAATGGAACAACAAAACGTTGAAATCTTGTTTATGCGAAATCCTACCCATTTACGACCAATGTTCCTATTTTGGAACATAATTAATTTCATCCTCGTCTGCTTTTTTCAATGACTTTGAATATAAATCGTCTGCGTTTTTTTAGATATCGTCTGCTTTGCTTGGTCTTAAATGGGTTATAGGGGAGAGTAGCTTTGACATCTTTTGAAGCAGGGGAAAGAAATACCATGTGAAGTTTTTTGGTGGCATCAAATCAAGGAACGGTGTTGCAATAATTACAAAGTCACCACGAAGAAAAAATGATAGCAATAAAGAGTATCGATGAAGCAATAATGGGATGTGTTCTGAAAGGAGTTCATAAAGAAAGAATGATCATTCAAGTTTACTTTCCTACAGCAGAGAATAAAGATGAAAAGATACTAGAGTTTTATGATAAAATTGAAACCTGATAAAAGAACTTGGTGGTAGAGGAGACCGAGCTGTAATAATCATGGGAGATTTTAATGCTGTTGTTGGAGGTAGAGCAGAATAACTTATTGTTGGGAACTATGGACTTAGGAAAAGAAATGAAAAAGGACAACTTTTGGTAGACTATTGCAAAAGCAAGTGTTTTACTATCAAAAGCACATTTGGCGTTCAAGCAAAAAAAGACGACACCCGTGGAGAAGACCCGATGGCCAAATTAGAAATCAAATAGATTACATTCTTATAAATCAGAGATACTGGAACAGTCTCAAGAGGTGTAGACCTATATGTCGACCCGACTGTGGAACGGATCATAATATGGTTATAGGTAACCTTAAACTCAAACTCAATAAAAAATGGAATAACAAAAAGAAGCATAAAGTAAATACGTCATTAAATTAGAATCTGAACAAAGATATAATGAATACAGAAAGGAAATGAACACAAAGCTTAATGATGGTTGCAATAACTGGATTGAAACCAAAATGCAATATCAGATGTGGCTGAAAACACTCTAGCTGAAAAAGTATTGAGAAATCATAAAGTATGTAAAAAGAAACTAATACTAAAATTAAATTAAAAAATTGAAACAACTAAATTTAATTCTAATTGAAAAACGAAACAAAGAAAACAAGACGAATAATTTTAAGTACAAGAAAAGATGTCATGAAATTCAACGAAGCTAAAGAAAGATGGCTCTATCATAATGAGTGTAAAGAAATAGAAAACTTAGAATTGAAAAATAACGTGAGAGAAATGCATAAAAGGATAAAAAAGTCTCTTGAAAAAATTCAAAGCAGAAAAAGAAGCAAATTTATTTCAGATAAAAACGGAAATCTATTAACAGAAGAAATAAAAATTAGTGGAAGATGGTAAAGTTACATGAATGAAATATTTGGTGATGATGAAGAAACCAAAAATATCTATTCAGAGACTGAATATTTTAATAAAAATGATACCACTTTGATTCCATCGATATAAATGACGTTATACAGTACAATAACGAAGACAAAGATGTAATCAGAATTGAAGAATACTATAATACTCTGAAACAATACCAATAGAGGAGGAGAATTGCTGAATGAAGAATGTTTAAGTTTATTGACGATATATATGAAACAAGTGTGCTACCAGAAGACTTTACCACGAGTGAATTCATTGCGATAGCGAAAAAATCTGGAACTGTCAAATGTGAAGAAAAATCCTATATCTCATCATACAAAATAAAATCTCAAAAAGTTTAAACTCTGTTCTAAACCCTCTTCAATACGGATTGCTTCCTAACCGTTGTACTATGGAGGCTATAGCTATCCTCTAATCTATCACAACGTTTAGCATCAACCAGGAAGAAAAAACATTTATTATTTGTTTTATAGATTTTGAGAAAACATTTGACAGAGCACATTTCAAGAAGTTTTTAAACACAATAGAGAAACTCAATATACTCAAAAAGTGTTTGAAGATAATCGAAAATCTCTATAAAAATCAAAAAGGACATTTCAAAGGATATGAAACATTTCCCATTAACGTGTGTAGAGGAATTCGCCAAGATTGTGTACTTTTACCAATATTGTATAATACTTATTCAGAAAAAGCTTTTAAAGACTTGGAAGATGATGAAGGCATACAAATTGGGAAGTTCAAGTTCAATAGAATAATGTACACTGATGACACTGTCTTAATCTCAGAAACGGAAGAGGTTGAACAACATTCTTGAAAAACTTTATAAATTAGGAAAAAAATTTGATACTAATATAAACATAGAAAAAACCTAATGTATGAAAATCACAAAAGTAAAATGCACAGACAATTTTAAATATCTTGGTGTCAACATTAAAAACGATGGAAGAGATGCTTCTCGTATTTCAATAGCTAGAATTCCTTTTCAAAGACATGAAAACTTTAAAAAAGTCGAATTAGTTTAAAATTAAAAAGAAAAATACTTGAAACATGCATTGGGCCAGCTTTGAAATACGGAAGTGAAACTTGGGTCATGAAAAGTATTTCCAGAAAAAAAGTGGAAGCTTTTGAAATGTGGTGTTATAGAAGAGTTCTTAGGAATACCTTGGACATCTCATAAAACTAACTCAGAAGTGGTTAAAAGAATGAGAATTGACGCCCCACTTTTAATGAAATCGATTGAAAAAAGAAAACTTGCTTTCATTGGACACGCGATCAGAGGAAGTGCTGGTGAAAAACTCAGAGAGATCGTCAAAACAATTGCTTATACCCGCGGAAAAGGAAGAGGGAGAAAACGAATGAAGATGCAAAGAAAATCACTAAGGGATGCTTCAAAAAGTTGGGAAAATTAGTGGAGGAGCGAAAAACTTATCAAGAGAAATGCTGGCAATGTCTATTCAATCATTCATGAAACGTTCATGCCAACCTTCGAAAACGAAGAGGCAAATGAGAAAAAGAGAAAGGCATGGGATGAGTTGTGATCGTGGTCGCTCCACGTCGAATGAGAAAGCCTCAAACAAATATAATCTATTTTCGTTAAACACCGCCATTCCAAAAAATTAAAAATTTAATAAATTTTGAAAAATAAAACAAAAGGTTTTCGCCCCCTCCCCCTCCCTCTAAATTTTGAGGACGACGAATCGTAAAATATATTAAATAAGGCTGGAAACATACCACATATTTTTAGAGGCAAAGATGTGAGGAGGAATGGCCTTGAAGATAACTTTGTACGATTCAAGGCACCGATTCAACTCCAATTCGTCTTGCTTTTCCAAAAGAAGTTCCACAAACTCCGCAATACCCTGTCCTTCTTTGCATCTTGCAGAGTAATCCTTTACCTATTCCACAAAATACAAAAACATAATCTCTTGGCTGAACGAGAATCAGAAAGTAGGGAAGAGTTACCATGTCATCAAGTATTTTCATTTTTGAGACATTTTTCTCGTCGTATTCGTAAAAGGCATCTTTCTCAAGGTTTGCATGCAAAGCAAAATCGTTGTCTTGACCTTTCGAAGAGGTTATGCGCGTGTTTAAATTTGATTGGAATTCTTGGGACACAAACTTCAAATGATCCAAGGAACTGCTGAAATTGCTTTTTGCAAAGCGAAGACTCTTCAGAGAAGATAAAATCCTCATCTCTTTCATGTGGAAACTTTTAATAGCGGCTCTCCATAAGCTGCTTCAAAAAATCGCGCATCAGTGTGTTCCTTTCTCATGCATTTCCCAATAGTCAGCGATATCCCTCAATTCCCTATAACAATTACTCTTAAACAGTGGAATTCGGTCCTTGGGGGCATTTCTGAGTTTCCATGAGGGATTTGGGACCACCGACCAGCAGACTCAAATTGACAACTTTTCAATTTTCATGGAATATGACATTTACATCTTTTAGAACTGCAGTAATTCCTCACAGGATCTAACTCTGTTCCCAAATGAGGAGGAGTTTATGGAGAAATTTAATCCAACAAAATATTTAGTAGACCGAGCATTGATAAAAGATTCAAAAAAAGTAACTTTATACATGTGATGAAAAATTCAAGCCCATACATTCAGACTTTGTGCACTTATGGTAAAATAAACAAGAACAGCGATCTATTTTAAAAGTTTAACTGTAGTCTTCATAAATTATAAAGAAAATTTCATAAAACAGTGAAACCGGATAAAAAACAATTCGTTATATCCGAAATTCATTGCATACGAAACATTTTTCAAAGAAAAATAAAATGAACTCTTTCAAAGTTTATTTTAAAACAGTATACTTTTTTTGTGAAAAATCTATTTTTGTTTGTTTTTCCAAGTTTGAAGTAAAAATTTTTTTCCTCATTTTTAACAATGAGGTGGAACAAGGAGCTCCTTGCTTCAGCTCCAGTAACTCATTTCTGCTGCTACTCATCATTTTCTTCTCGGTTGTTATCAGAATCAATATTTTCTTCAAGTAGAACGCAATCGACGTCAGAAGTGACTAATGAGCGTCAACACTAATCATATCTTGAAAATTTTATATCCTTGTCCACTAAAGTAATCTCCACAATTAGAAATAAATTCATCATAAATTGTAATTTTTTTTTGATTTTCATTACAATCCATAGTGATATTTTCTTGAAATATAAATCCACAAAGAGAGAAATATTTTTGATTACATTTTCGCCACCGTATTCCAAGCAACTTTTATATTAGCATCAACATTGCATCCATGAGGAGGTTGAATTTAAAATATTTTTTCGGCTTATAAAAATCCAAAATTCTTTCAAAAAAACTTCTTTCTATGATTACATTTTAAGCTTCTTAACAAGTAGCAATTATGATACTCAACAGCATCGAAGGCTTGAAGTTGTGAAGCTACCTTAACGATTTGCAAATCAATCAAAGATGTGTGAGCAGTACAATTATCCATGAAAAGTATGCCTCCTGTCTCCTCTTCTTCCTTTCTCCATTTTTTTATATCAAACAATTGTAATTCAACTTTGAAAAATTTTCGTCATCCATGCTTTTGAATTGAAAGCATAATTTAATGGAAACTTTTTGATGTCCTTGAAACATCTGGGATTTTGACAATCAAATTGAAAAATCTTGAAAAATCAAAGGATACTTTTCAGTTCCATTAAAGTTTGTTACAACTAAAACGGAAATCCTTTATTTGCTTAATTTACCTCAAATACAATCTTTCCTTTTGTTTGGTAAATTCTTCCAAAAAAGTGACTACTTTGGTAGCACAGAGATTTCTAATCAGAGATTACAGTTGGGCTGACGGAAGTTGATTATGCTGTAATTTGTTTAAATGAAATATTGTGTTTAGTTTTCGACATTGAAATTTCAGTATTATTTTTCTAGCAACTGAAAGATTTTTTCTTTATAAGCGAAATTCGTTGTATCCGAATTCGTTATAAATGGAATTCTGTATTTTTAAATTTTCCAAAATCAAAATGCATTTTTGCATTCTTTTTTCAGATATTTTAATAGTATCTTTTAAAAATTAATATGTAAAAAATTACAGATAAAATAATGGATTTTAGGTAATCTAAACATAATAAATAGCTAAAAGAAATAGTCAATAAGTATGCATAAAATTTTTTTTACGTTCTTAAAGATCACAAAAGATTGAAAAAAATAGTTTTTTTCCTTGAATTTTAGTTCATAATTTGAAAATTTTTAGTATCAAGATCGTTGAATTTGGTCCAAATATTTTTATTATAAATACGAACAAGTCGTAACACAAAATATAACAATAATCCAACTTAATAATTTTCAATTCGAAAAATATCCATTTATAGATTGCATAAAAACAGAAAAGGTTCTAGTCAGGGTTCTAAAAACCTTGAACCTACATCATCCCCTTCTTCCATACAAAATCCAAGAGGGAATTAAAAAAATATCATACGCTTATATCTCCCAAAAATACACAAATTATGACATTAAAGTTATTAAATTCTTATTTCAGAAACCACGCCCCATCTTTCCCCGTCCCAGACATAAGGTAACTAACACTTCTGACTTCGTATTTTTTCTCATGACTTGATTTTATCACATGATAATTAATTAATCATTCTGTGACTTGTTTAAACAAACAAATAAAATAAGTATAGAGATTTCTCAGATGTGTAGAGTGTTTGAAAACTGGTCGCTATACTATATTTAAAAACTGAAACGTTTTTAAAGCCTGAAAGTGATAACGCATAAAAAATTCCAATCAAAAAGGTCTTTGTTTTTCTCGAATAAATTTCTCTTGTGTAGCGACAGCGGTACAGTTATTCTATATAAATATATTTTAATAAAAGTGCAATACAAATATCAAAGACTTTAGGAAAGTATTAATACTTGCTATAGTTTGTCTTTATATTTAGTATAATCTCTATACTTGAATTATTTAGTTTATGGGTTTTTGAACAGGGTCGTAAGTTATTTTAAATAATTGGGACAAATTTTTTAAAATATATATTCTCTGAATCAGCCTCGTCACCGGACTCTAGGTATAAGGAATAAAACTGATTTTAATAGGCCGGGAAATATAATAAACTGTATATATTTCAAGGGAGTTCTGGAGGCAAAGCCCCTCTCCTTTTATCGACGGGCCTGTCCTGAAAAGATGTTTATTTGCACATTACAAGATAACGTATAGAAACATTCAATTAATGAAAAATTTTATATATACTATACATAAATCACATATAAATAAGAATTGCAACAAGTATAGTGACATAAGAGTAATTCAAAGATTTCAGGTAAGCGTTTATAGAATTACTATGAAATATAACGCTAACAAAATAATGTATAAGAACATTTAGGACATCAAATAATCAAAAAAATAATATAAGATAGTCATTAGTATGTAATAAATAATTTGTATTAATGATTCTATTTTTGATTATTGATATAGCTATTTGTTTAAGCAGGCACTTTTTGGACAAAAATATTTAATTTTGGAAAAAAACAATATATAAAAAGCTATAGCTGTACGAACTAAAATTATGAGATTTTTTGGGTAAATACTACTATTGCAAAAATTAGGATAAATAAAATTAAGGTGCATTATGACTATAATGTCCATTAACCACGCTGCCGAATAAGAATGATTCTGGTAAGGACATGAAAAAATAATGCTAAAAATACATCTTTTAAATATATTAAATGGATATGACATTGTTGAAATAAAAAATAATCAAAATATCTAATAACTTCTCAATAAATTAAAAAGAAAATCTTTTTAAATATTAAACGTACATTTTAGAATAGGAGCAAAAACTAATCACTAAATAAAGGAAAAAACTACTTTTTTTATTTATCGTTATCTAAAACAGATCCGAAAGCTGGCGAAAGAAAAAAATTAAAACGTTTAGACTTCGTATTTAATCACATAAATTTTTGGAAGATTTTTTATTTCTTTGATATATAAATAATCATTCTAGTATCACTACAAAACATTTTTTACTTTTACGAGTATATTAATAACAGATATCTTTTTACTAATGCATAATTGTTTCTTAATGTAGGCTTTTAAGATTTAAAGTATCAAAATTGTAATTTATACCAGGAAAAAATATTTTTCACACTAATCTATATATTTAACGAATATGTCATTAAAACAAACCCACAAACATACATTTATTTGTTTTCAAACAACCAATCTTCTAGAACGCTTTGAAAATTCAATCAAAAACTCTTCAAACGTAAACGCAGATAATTTACTTTTTGATATTTGCTCATTGTTGAAAGAGTGAATTTCAATTTATTTATTAAATTATAACATAATTAGAAAAAGGAATTAGTTAAAATTCGTCAGTTGTCACGATTGTGAGTCAAAAAACCACAAAAGAAAACTCGAAAAATTAAAAATTTTATTTATATTTTTATTGAGTTATTATATTTTTCGGCATAAATTTTCAATTTTTATTATTTTTTATTAATAAAGTTCCCATCTTTTACACTAATTTGATTGCCTCAAATTTAACCACACAAGATTGAATAAGGAGAAACCTGCCTCAAATTTAACCACACAAACTTACACTGCAAATCAAACTCTCCCCACTGCGCTCAATGTGGTCAAAGAGATCATTCTATTGCTTCTTGTATCTTCAAAGAAAACCCTGTACGTTTAAAATACTCTAATTGCAAACGATAACATTCACCCCTCTCATAAGCAGGGTATTACTTATTTGTGGGGAGAAGTAGGCAGAAGTAGGTAGAGATTTAAAAAACAAAAATTTTGAAAGTATAATTTTTTAAATTATATTTCCAATAAAATGTTTATACTATAGTTTACTTTTTATAAAAATATATATAATGTGTTGTTGTTGTTGTTTGAATGACACAGCTTATAGATTATAAAAAAATTCGAAAGCTGGCTTGAAGCTTAAAAATATTGAGTGTTTTTAAAATACAATAATAATTGGTATCACAAGACAAATCTTATTGGAAGAGAAATAGAGGAGATTAAACTAGTTACACAATTTTAACATGTTCACTATATAAAATATTATTTTATTTTTTTATTTGTTTTTAATTACTATAATTTATTTTTTGGATGTAAAAACTCGAGCTTAGTATATATTCAAAATTTTGTATTGCTATTTAAAGTAGTTTTCATTTTATGTTGCTTTTTATCTGCGGCTTACCCTACGGCTTACTTTAGTCTGACCCGTACTTAATAAAGATATTTTTTTTCATTTATGTACAATTTTTTTAAATTAACATATATTTTAGAATGTTTTTTAGGCTTTTAACTTTTTAGATTATATTAAACATAAAATTAAATAATATATACGTTTATACATTTTTGTTATTTTTTTGTTGCTATTTTAAGATAATTGATTTTTTAGAAATCTTAAACACTTTTTTATATTTTTAGATACAGAATTTGAAGAAATCTTGGAATTTTATTAAAAAGTGCAATAAAGAAAAATTAAAAGCTAATTTAAAATTTTATTTCATTATATTTGTTTTTATGAGTAAAATGTTTTTTTATTTCAAACTAAACTTTATCTTTCAAATTATTCGAGAATTTATACAACGTATACTTTAAAAATCAATAGTGTATGCTACGTTGTAAAAGGTTGCGCTGATCAAAACCTTTATTATTCATGTACAAAGGGATAATATTATTTAGAATAATTTTCAACTAATTTATTGAATTAAAAAAAGGTAACAAATAAGCCTTTGTGATATGAATATGACTTCTGTAAAACAAAAAGAGTGATGTTAAAGTTTTATATCAAAAAATTAAAACAACTGTTGAGAAGAATATGATTTATTAAGTACAAAATCTACACTGTAGCTTCTGTAACTTTCAAAATTGATTTGCTTGAGAGCTCTAATTTTTTTTTATAAAATATAAGTTTTGGTATAACTTCAAAT
Source organism: Nectonema munidae (assembly GCA_030549495.1). Lineage (NCBI taxonomy): Eukaryota > Metazoa > Nematomorpha > Nectonematoida > Nectonematidae > Nectonema > Nectonema munidae. Next base: position 622,896 of record JAUIRK010000142.1, on the reverse strand, counting down.
AGTTGGTTGGTTGGTTGGAGATATCAAAGCACTTTCTACCGTAAGGCTATATGCTCGCATTATACTGATGGTTAATCACAATTTTTGTGAATTTGTTTTTAGAGTTGGGAGCCTTGGGGATCGAACCCCTGACCTTCAACTGTTAAGTTGAGAGGTACACCTTAACAACCATTGAGGCTCTACTACTAGGTGTGTCACTGCATATAAAGTATCAAAATATAATACCAAAAAATTAATAAAAATGTATAAACGTATATATTCATTTACTTTTATGTTTGATATAATCTAAAAAGTTAAAAGTTTAAACAACATTATAAACATTTTATTGCAAAAATAATCTAAAAAATTTATACTTTCAAAATTCTTATTTTTTAAACCTCTGCCCACTTCTGCCCACAAATTAGTAATACCCCTCCTAAGCATGCCCCTTTCGATTACAACACCTTACTAACCTAAATGAAAACCACCAAAACCTACTCAAAACCTATGTATGTTAAACATTCTCCACATAAATCTAAACCACTACAAAACATCTTGGTCGAAACTCTTTAACATCCTACATTCTAACTATTTTGATATTATATCCATAAACAAGCCCTACACAAAAAACTCTTCTTTGCTTTCAATTCCTCCAAATTACACTGTACTACAAGCCCCTACAGTAACTCTTTATTCAGCCTATATCATCATAAAATCATCTATACACATTTCTTTCATTCATCAACACTCGACTCAAGAATACATATTTGTACTAAAATTTAGCGAAAACTCACCCCTTATTTTCTGTCCACTCTACTTGGCCCCTTCCAATACAAATGCCATTTCCTTAAACTTTTCTCACGATCTTAAAGCCACTCACAACCTATTACTACTTTACCTCAAAAATCATCACATAATCATCAGAACAGATTGCATTTCCCGTTCTTTCCTGTAGAACTACAAAATACGCGTGGCGCGCAACTCCTCTCCTTCCTAGCCTCATAATCTTTACATAGTCGATACATCTAAAGACCCTACTTTTATGAAATTTACTAACAAAAAAAGCGCGTCCTCTAATGTTGACCTGACCATAGCCTCAAAAAATACATTAAAATTTATTGCAAATTGGCACATCTCAAACACACTATCTGCTTCCAATCATCTTTTTGTAACTTATCAAGTTAATAAAAAACCTTTCACAAGACTATCAAATCAAAATACACCTAAAACTCACTGGACCACCTTCCTAAATCAATTAAAGTCAAAACTTCCCTCAACTATTACCCACATAAATTCTCCGAGTGATCTTGACTCTGCAACCCTTACAATTAAACCAATTAAACCCAACAAAGACTTAGGCCTCATAACCAACTGGCGACCAATCACCATCCTTCCTACTTTAGGAAAAATCTTAGAAAAAATTCTACGCAAAAGATTTCTCTTTCACATCACAAGATCTAACAAAATTAGTCCCTTTCAATTTGCATACCTCGCACCAGTGGCGGATGAAGGAATTTTCAGTGGGGGGGGGGGGTGTATGAAGAAAATATATATACAAAATGACAAGTTAAAAAGTATTTTTTAAAGTTGAAGTATGCGAAAAACGAACTAAAAAACGTATGATTGAAATTTAAAAGTTCAAATTAAATTTTAATACAAGTTTTATTTTAAAAAAGTCAAATAATAAAATCCTTTCTTATATTTGTATCACGAGTTGGGGAGGATGTATCCCCCCCATCCTTCCACCTCTAGATCCGTCACGGCCTCCCACATAAAAGTCCAGAATCCGCTCTATATAGACTCTCCTCCTACCTCGAAACAAAACTATCTTCCAAATTAACATCATCCGCCCTCTTTCTAGACTCCAACAACGCCTTCAATTCAGCATGGCATCCTGATATCATTTTCAACATGATCAGACAAAAATATCCCAATTATCTCATTAAATTTATTTAAAGTTACCTTTCAAATTGGTGTCTTATATTCAACCACATTTCTCTAGTTGCAATTCATTCCCTATTACTATCCACGCCACAAGATGGGTGCCTCTACGATATCCTCTGAATTATACTTATATTATACTTATGATATAATAGCTAACATTTCAGCCTTTTTTAAATGCTATTCAGATGATCTAACCTTGATCTTTATCTTACATAATAAACATCAACTCTCTCTATAACACGGTAACTTTTGCAGCCGATTCATTAAAAATAAAATTTAACGCAACAAAATCAACTCTTATACACTTCACAGGAACACATTCCCCTCACCTCTCACTATTAACATCGAGCGATATCCTCATCCAACCATCTTCCTCCATGAAATATTTAGGGCTCACCTTTCAATCAAACCTCAAATGGTCATCCCACATCAAAAACCTATACCACAAACTATTTTCAACTCTTTTTTATCTTAGTAAAATTATATCTTATAAATGGGGTCTATGTATTCAACACTCATCTTTTATATACAAATTAATCATCCTACCTACGCTTGAGTATGGCATTCTTTCATGGGGCCTATAATTAAACTACAACTCATCACTCACTTATCTAAATAAAATCCACCGCTTTTGCCTCATCACAATGACCAGGGCCTACAAAACCTCCCCTACTAGAATCTTAGAATTCATCACGAACTGCCTTTGTCTAACCCTTCATCTCAAACAAACTGTTATCAAAAAATATATCATGACCCGCAAAGAACTAAATTCTTATCTTAAGTCCTTCTATTTCCATAACACTCAAATTACTCCCTCTCAAACTTACTGCAAAACCTTACTCCAACAATTTTTGTCTTCACTCAACAACATTCTCATCCAACCCAAAATCAATCCACCACCTTTATTTCACCCTTCTTCACCATTACCTTCCTCTCTTCACAACTGTTTCATCAAATCCATCGCTAAACTTCTAATTACTACCCGCTCCAACTTTAACTCAATTTCATTAAGAATATCCCTGGATAGCTCAAAAACCGCAAACAAATCTTCCTGTGCTTTTGCACTCTTCAAAGGCTCTTTCTCCTTTGCCTTTTTACTCAAAAACGTCTGCCATTGATCCCTCTCTTCCAATATATAGTGGTGAATGATATGCCCTTCTACATGCTTTCGATTACATAAGCCAAAATGAGTCTTCCTTTAGACATTACAACACACTACACTTTTTTACAGACTCACAAAACATCATCAAAGACCTAAGCCTCAAACACAACATCCCATTCTTAACATACACCCTTGTTTTAAAAATCACTTACTTATCAAATTACTTTGAAATACACCTCTACTGGTGCCCAGCTCATTCAAACATTCTAGAAAACACTTATGTAGATAAGCTAGCTAAAAAAGTACCCCCAAATTTACCTTACAAACGGGATACCTCTTTTCCCCTAAAACATATACCCCTCTACTTAGATCTAACACTCAATACCTTAGACAAGAGCTCATCCAATCCTCACCCTCTATTTTCTTCCAACATATAAATAATCTAAACCAAATTCTGGACATTTGGTCAAATAAGAAATTCTTCCCACCACGACCGCTAATCAGATGGTAGCCGGACACTGCCCCTGCAACTCCTATCTCTACCGCATCAAAAAATCACCAAGCAATCTATGTAGATTCAACTGCAATCAATAAGAAACACCTCAGCATCTTCTACTTTCCTGCTGCCACTACAACCACGCAAGAACTTCATTTCTTTCACTATCCGTCAAAACTCTCAATCGTCCACCATCTAATTTCTACGAACTACTTTCATATCCGAACCTCCTTAATGCCCTAAGCTCTCTCATTATCTTCATAGAGTCAAACTTGCAATCTCCGAAAAGACCAATATTCTTTAATACCCACCTTACTACCTTTGCTAAATCAATCATCCTTCAACTACCACTTCAAAAATCCAGCTTTCTACACTACAAACTCCCTCAACAACTAATCAATTTCTCCAAAGTCCCTCATTCCTAATCAATTCACAAGACAAATCAATACAATTCTCTCGAACTTCAACTTTATAACTTTTCAAGCATTTCGCAAGCATATGGAGAAGTTCGATAGTGCTTAGATATTTCTTCCTACCTACCTACACTACTTTGATTATTTTTTATCTAATAATTGCTATTTTACATTTAGTTCTATATTCATAAATTATGGAATGGATATTTTCTAAGTTCTAGGTTCTTGTTCCAATTTACTTGAAATTTCATGTATAGAACTTTAGAAATTCTAACATATATCTGAACAAATTTTATTCTATCTGAATATTTTAGTTTTATTGAAAAAGATTTCTAGCCTAAAAATATCATATAATGTTTCTAGATTAATTTTTATATTCAGAAAACCTTTATATAAAATTTCAAGGTGTGCTTTTTATATGTAATAATCTTGATATATGTTTGTGCTAAAGCTTAGAGTTGAATCCTCAGTATACATGATGATCTCTGCTTCTTTATTTTTAATACAGTTTATTCCATTAATGAATTTTAAGTAAGGTAAATGTCCTGAGAAATATTTCTGACTTGTTATTGCTAAAAATTAGGTTGTTTTCACGAAACTGTAAATAGCTTTCAATAAATTTATGGAAAATGCCTCTTATACCGATTTTTGAAGCTTTATGAAGAAGAACTTTATAGTTGATTTCATCAAATGCTTTTTAAAGTCTAAAAAGAAACAAATTGTAATTTAATCTCTATAAAAGCTTCTTGATATGAGAAAGCATAGTTAGAGCATGTTAGTAAAACCTAATTTGATTTTCTGCGAAAAAAAACAATCCTTATAAGGTGGGCAATCAACTTATTGTGAATTATTTTTTCATAAATTGGTCTGTATGAGATAAATGTGTGAAAAGTTTAATTGGGCTTTATCATTTTAGCAAATTTCAAATGTATACACAGCACATCAACTTGTTTTGAATTTAATTAAAATTAAAAATTGAAAATAAATTATTATTGATCTCTTTTTTGGAAAAAGAAATTAACAAATTTACTAGTTTACGAAATTGTTATCAATGAAAAACTCTACACAAATCCGTTAGATGTAAATTCTTGTTGATAGATTAACTTAAGTTAACTTTTAGAATTATTATCTGACAAATAAACATCCGTTACTTTTTACTTCTGTTCTACCATTTTTTTTTATAACTTTTTTTCTTAATCCCACACTCATTATTGATTATTATAAACGCCATCAAGAACTAGGCTATTCATTGCCAATAACACCTACTTGCCAGTTATATAGCAATAAAGTCATGAAACATGCAACGGTTTTGGTAGTATGCTTGCATACTATCCATGCTATCATGACTTATGCTCTTGAATCGAATGTACAAAGCGTGGCTTATAAGCCTTCAAAGATGTCCTGTGCAGAGAACACGTTGTAGGGGCTTCACCACTCATATGACGTAGATTGAATACCACGTATAAAATATTTATTTTCTTACTTAAATGTTATTTCACAACTTAAATGAGTACAGTTGCTCCAAAACATTTTATAACGAAATTCTAATGCAGTTCAACCCAATTTTAGCTGAGCAGACTTAAAAAGAGATTTAAAACCCTTCTTTAAGATTAAGAATAGCAGCTATCTACAGCCTTTCATCCTTGGTTTGCCTCCTCTAGTTCAAATATTTTAATTTTCCAAATTGAAGAAAGCATAGAAAATATGATCGAAGAAGAACCGCCTTGCAATGTCCGTAACAACAGCGGTAGCAGCTAAAACGAGTTATATGAAGATTTCTGAAGATTTTCAGAATTTGGTTAAGGCCTATTTGGAAACCCACACCACCGACTTGATAATAATAGATGTTGCTTTTTTTGGACGAATATGTTTTCAAGGATTTGTGTATCAAGTTTAGAACAGCAATTTTCTCTAGTGGTGCAGTGGAAGAAACCGTAGGAGTCGAACGCTTTGAGAAGGAGTCGGAGTCGTAATGATTATGATTGAGACACCGACTCATATTTTAAGAATAGTTATACTGATCATTGTTGGATTAAGAATTAAACGCATAGACACCATTTTCATTCCCCAACGTTGCAAAGAAGCAGTATAAAAAATGTTTACCATTTTGGTCAAACAATGTGTTTTTGCAAATCTAAGAAAAAGAGCTAAAAATTTTAATAAAATTAAAAAATAGACCTTCTTTATTACACAAAAATGCTGGAAAAGAAAAATGCCCAGTTTAGATAGAAAGATTTTAGAAAAAAATTTAAACAAAATGCTTTTGAAAATATAATTTATAATAAATTTGGTCTTTCAATTGACTTAGATAAAAAGGCTAATATTGTGTTTATAAACAATAATTTGAAAATCTTTTTGAAGGCAAAGTAGGAAAGACACTAAATTACAAATACAAATCAATAAAACAGCGCCTAATAAATTATGCTGAAGAAAATAGACAAAGAATTTGCGTTGCAACATATAGCAGAAGCGTGTAATATTCAGGACATCTTTCAATGACCATCTAAAATCGATATTCACAAACGACCTTGAATTATGTTAGTTATGGATTGAAAAGTAACTAGTGAGCAAATTTACATATGGAGAAATAATTGGAAACAGAAAAGTTGATGGTGGGTAATTATAAATTTTTATAGTCAATGTAGCATAATTATAAATAGGTGGTGTCTTCAGTTTTAAAAAAATAGGCATAAATGGGGTTGCAGTAGAAAAAATATAAATAGGTTGCGTCAGAGTCGCAAAATTATTTAGGGGTCTGATGAAAACTTTAACATGTTACTTTTCGTGAAGAACTATATGCATCATTCATAAACAAAATTCAAAATGAGAAAAATTCATTCTAGCATGTCTTTTTTTATTTATAAAACTAAAATATTTTCTGTCGTTTTTATTATTTTTTAGAATCTAAAATCGTTAGTAACTAAAAAAATGACACAAAGATATTTTAAAAAATTAACCTTTGAATACTAAACTCTAAAAAATAGCAAACACTTTTAGCAACTTAGTATTCATTTCTTGTACGCCTTTAGAATAGGATAATTTAATTGGCTATCGAAGCTCGCGAGACTAATGGTGTCCAGTTTTGAAAGAATGCTGATTTGTTATTATGTAAGTGCTTGATCTGAATTTGCTTTTTGTAAATTCTCAAAACTAGTTTCTTCTCTCTTAGAAAATAAGTGAAAAAAATTGTTAAAATTTTATTAAATTATTACACATTAAAAATTTATATGTTCATACGTATATTTTCTGTTAGAGAATTTCTAGGTCAACGTGTCTGATGTCCGGATGATCTTTAACAATTTTTTGCTCAATCCGATCAATTTCAGCGCCAACCAAGTCCACAATATTTTCTCCGTGTTTAAGAAGGAAAGCTTGAATAGCAGCGACATCTTTTATTTCTTGTGCCTCAACGAGTAAAGAGGTTAGGTCTTTTTGATTTAGATACGCTTTAGTAACTTCTCTCCCATCGATGTCTACTTCGGCTTTGAAACGAATCAAATTGCCGCCCATATGCGTCGCTTTGACGTCGTGGATCGCGCGTATCATAATATCAGTTTCGAGTTGTCTGCAAATTTCTTGTTGAAGATCAACTGGAATCGATTTACCAATCAAAACATTGCTATTCGATTTGATGATGAAAAAAGCGACCAATCCAAGCAAGGAGCCTATACCTAAAGAGCCAATTGCATCGATTATCGCTAAATCAAAAGTGTAGCTAATGGCCATGGCAATGGACGCGATCACAATGCCCAAGACAGCGGCCATGTCCTCGAGTATGATGACACTTAAGTTAGGATCTTGGGCAGATAGAGCGTAATCCAAGGAAGAAAGGCCTTTCAGGGCTGACGAGCGACGCAGAGCTTTGATCGCAATGTACAGCGTAAATGACTCCGACAAGAAAGAAGTTAAAAGGATTAGGATTGAGAGAGAGGGGTTTTGGTACTGCGTCAACGCTGGGAAGATGATGGAGGAGATGGCGTGGTAGAGGGATAAGCCGCACCCAAAGAAGAAGATCCCCACACCGCTGATCAAGGAAGTCACATGCTTCATGTTCAGGTAGCCGTAAGGGTGTTCGATGTCCGGTCTCTTTTTGGAAGCGGATAAGCCATAAGCGAGAATGATTTGATTTAGGGTGTCAGCAAGTGAATGAACACTCTCCGCAAACATACTGGGGGATGCAGTGAAGGAGTAGCAGAGACACTTCATCACGAAGTTAAGGCCGTTTACAACGATCGCCAACCAAATAGCTCGTTCAGGTGAAATCTTCGATAACTTGACCTCATTTGATGTCTGCTCTGAATTCATCGGCGGATCTTCAACTTTGTTGAAAATCTTGTTCATGCTGTGATACTTCTTGATCAGTTTGGAGAAAGAAGAATATGAGTTTTTGAGGCGCGCAAGTCTTTCCTCGCGCTCCGTAATCAGCTTGCCCACGTTATCCAGAGAGCCATACACTTCAATAGCTTTGCTCTCCACCTGCTTCCTGAGAAGAAAGGGAATGCTTGTGAAATTGTTGAGGTGGGGATTGCGTCGGTAATACAAGGTCAGGGATTTTAAGTGCTGGGCATTCAAGCAGTACTGGGACATGGCTTGGGTTGAAGTCATGAAGTTGCGCTCAGTGAACTTCTTGTCGTAATCGATCGCTTCTCGGGCGATATTCTTGCTCTTCGGCGTCACTTTGATGATGGCAGCCATTTTTCCATCGCTCTCACTTTTCTTCGAGAATGCTCTCATGCACTTCCGGATAGAGGTTGGAGGCAGGATATGTCTGCAGGAAGTTAGACTACGCGCCCTCAAAATCCTAATCACTATTGGACAGATTTCCATCCTTCAGCTTTAAACAATCGGATTTGAAAGGTGGTAAGCTATTGAAGGCACTAAAATATTAAGTGTAGATTAAAACGTGAAATAATCAACATTTTGTAAAAATAAATTTAAAAAAAAATAATAAAGTTAAAAAAATAAATGTATAAATAAAATCCTTAACGGAAAAATTTTGCGCAAAACAAACGTACAACGAATTTTATTAGAATCATTATCGATTTTTAGTCAGACCGCGAGCTAAGCAAAATTTTTAAGGATCATTTTTAGTATTATAGATTAGATTAGTCCAAAATTCACCTATCAATCGAAATTATATGCTTTATATGTTTTTTTTTATTAAATTTGACTTCTGATATTCAAAATAAGAGAAAGTTAAAATTCAGCATACTATATTAATTAGAATTATTTACTAGTTAGCTTTAGTTAGATCCTTTATTATTTAGCTATTTAATTGGTTACAAAGTTTGTAAGTTAGTTTATTTGCTAGCTATTTATTTGATCATTTGTTAAAAAAATCCTAAACTTTTTTTCTTCATTCGTGACGAGCTATTGTTTATAAATTATTTTTAAAAATTTTTAACGAAAACTCACTAAATAATTGATTGCGAATAAAAATGGAAATCAATGACACCTGTCAAAAATTAATCAAACATGTCAATCAATGCCAAATATATAAACTTCTAATTATATTTCAATTCCACGATTTTTTGTTTAATATTGTCCTAATTTCTCAATAATTTAAACTAAGCTTATCCATATACAGTAATATAATATAATACTCAATTTGATTCAAAAAATATTTTTATCACTCAAGGTTTAAATTTAGGATTAATTTGGGACCAGATTTTTTTTTATCATTTTTGAATAATAATTTACGTGCCCAAATCAACTTTTCTCTATTTCGTCATGAAGGTATTTTTGTCAATCTTAATTTCTGGTTAAAATGATGATTAATTCGAACTTACATCATGTTTGCTAAAAGCTCACTAAATTTAAATTCATAAATTTTTAAATCTCATGAAATTTTTCAATAATAAACCCATCGATTGCTTAAATATTTTATATTATATTTAATGATAGATAAATATATCAGGCTAAATTTTTTTATAAAAATTGCTGTAAAATGTAAATATTACTGGATTATAGTTTATCCTTTGATGTGATCTCTTTGTTAATCTTAGCTTTTTTAAATCAATATCATGTGTTGTAATAACAGGAGATATGGATACATAATACTCAAACATGTGTAGTATATAAACAATAAAAAACGATTGTGAGAAAAAACTTGACAAAGTTTTTTTTGGAAAAAAACTGAATTTTACCCATTTGATTGACACTTTCAACCATTTTTACACTGTAATAGCCAAATGGAAGTACAGAAATGAAGAACATGGACGATATTGTATTAAAAAATCATTTTAAATTTGAAGGACTTAGTGAGAATTTTATCCTCATTCAAAATTTTAATAATAATTTTCAATCAAAAATAAGATTTTTTATTTGAGTTTTTGAGAAAATAGAGTTTTTTCAGAATTTGTTTTTTCCGAAATGGTCAATTTGATTCATAATTCTACACATTCTTGCAGCCTAATTGCAAAAACTAAGTCATGAAATGAATTGAGCATCTTAATAGAAAAATGAAAAATAAAATATGAAAGTATGTTTTTATGAAAATTTTCAGGCATACATCACTTATTTTATTTGCACTTTGGCGCATTTTTTCACAGTAATAGTCAAGATAAGGCCAAAAATGGTATCATCGTAGTCAATTTAGAATAAAAATATTTTACTTAAAATGTGAATAAAAATTAATTTAAGTCCAAAAATGAAATCAGCATGGTTGATCTAGTATAAAAAATAAAAATTAATATTCTACGTAATAATTTTTATTCATCAGCCACAAACTAATTTTTCTAATTGCGAAAAAGAGTACAGAAATAAATTCAGCATCTTCAATTTATTTTTAAAAAATATGTCCAAAAATGTATTTAGAGACACATTCTGAGATGTAAAACGCAAATTTGATTGGCACTTTCAGACATTTCGAAATCCTAATTGCGAAAACTGAGTTGAGAAATTAAAACAGAATGGTCGATTTGGTATAAAAAAATTTATTTTATTTAAAATCTGAATGGATGTTTTTGGATACAATTGTCAAACGTAAACTTTAAAATTCATTGAAACATTCAGACATTATGACATCCTAATGCGAAAACTGAGTAAGGAAATGAAATCAGCATGAATGATTTAGTATAAAAATATATATTTCATTTAAGATTTGAATAATATCCTTGGACACAATTTTTAGGTGTAAACCGCAAATATGATTGACACTTTCAGAATTTTTCACACTCAAATTGAAAAAAAAACGCGTAGAGAAATCAAATCATCATGGTGGATTGGGTATAAAAAAGAAATTTTATTCAAAATTTGAATCAAGGATTTCGAAGGCAATTTTATCATCAATCAAACTTTGGATTAATGTTTGCTACAAAGTGGCCATGTTTATTGAAAGAATATGTATATATAAGTGTTATGTGTTCCAATATGTATTTAATTATAAATTTTAAAGAGTGTATCTAATGTAAACACTACGGTATTGATTATGAATATTATATAATCAAAATTTTGTTGAAAAAAAAGTAGCAACGCCTGGGCTATTTGCAGATAGAATTAGATATAAGAAACATTTCTTTAAAATGGGTGAAAAATATAAATAAAAAAAAACAAAAAACATCTTTATTAATATTCTTCAACAATTTTAATTTTGACGTGACTTCTTAAATTGTGAAATTGGTTTTGAACTGGGATGATGAGTTACAACATTTTCCTTTGTCACGACCGTCACAAGTCGTTCCACAATATCATCGCTTACAGCCTCATCTTTTAAAATGGCAGCCTCTTCCTTCTTTTTCTTCTTCTGCTTTCTTTCGTTTCGCCATTTTTCTTCGCGTTCCTCGTCAAACTCTTCCACGATTTCAACAACTCCATCATTCATTTCACTCTCAACGAACTGTCTTCGATTCACCACCAATTCCTTTTCCTTCACCCTTTTCTCGCGTCTCTCCTCCAACGCCACGATCCGAAGCGAAATGATTGTGGCTGCTTTTTTAGCTGAAACGTTTGCGTACCAGTTATCGCCGAGTAAGAGCAAAATTTCATTGGTTCGAATGAGATTCCCGGAAAAAAAAGCAACAGAACCGATTGGAATCATCGCATCATACCTGAGTTTGTCTGGAAAGCACAACAGTTTAGCGTGTAAGTCATTTAGCTCTTTGATCACATTGTTTAGATTCTTTAAATCAGCGTCAATGGTTTGGATAGATTCTTTGATTCTTAGATTGTACCTATTTTTGATTTCGTCTTTCGAAAAACTTTCATTTTTCGCCATTTGCAAAAGGGAATAATGAACGAACTACTTCATATTTCTGAGTGCATTTTTAAGCTTTCATCCATTTTATGCTAAAAATCAAAATATAAAGAATTGTAAAAATATCACATTATGAATCAAAAATAGACACAGCTAATAAAAAGCCATATCTACCTGAATCAACTCTTAAGCAAATTCATGAGTTAACAGCAATAAATTATTCTTTTGAGCGAAATATTGCCCAGGGCTGTAGAATTAGGGTCAAAGTCCATTAATAATGCACAAGACAGCTATTTTGAAAAAGTCAAAAAAATATTTAAATCATATAACATTTAAATTCGTTTTGCAAATATCATATATGGCTTCATTATCAACCATAAAAGCACAATCTGAGTGTTCTAAAGTTGTGTGAGTAGTCTTTAATACTCAACTTATTTGTTCAATTTTTTTCTCTTTGGGCTTTTAGTAATAATACATTTATTAATAAATTGCAATCTAAGCAAAATCGCGCTCTCAAATTCATTGAGAACAGCCATTCCGCAGACATTAAAAAGTTACACAATATATTAGATGTTAAACAAATAAGGTCTTTGAGTGCTTCTACTTTCATATACAGAAATTTTAATTCAATCCATTTCTCTAAATACATTTTTTTAACGAAAACATTCATTCTCACAACTTGAGAAATAATGACAACATTTTCTTACAGCGTTTCCCCAACATGCCTAGACGTAATTGTTTTCTTTTCAACTCCATGGTTACATGGAACACTATTCCACTAAAAATTGGTTATTTAAAAAATATAAAATGATTCAAAAAAAACTACGCTCTTTTTTACTTTTTTTTAACATATGATTTTTTTCCTATCATAATGTAGTATATATATATATATATTTTTTCTTAGAATCAAATCTGTATTGTAATTAATTTTTACATAATTATTTTAACGATAATCTCCCTTTTCGCAGCCTTTTTTTTGTTTTTATCATTTAGAATTGCCTGCACTCTTCTCCCTTCATGAATGATCAAAGCCACTCTCAATCTCCAAAGTTCAACACTTACTCCTCAGAAAATATAATCAACAACAATATCATAAAATTTTATATATTCATATATTTATTCGATATGTTTTTGTACTTTTCTTACTCTCATCATGGGTTTTTTTTAATCTATCATCATTTCACTTCAATTAAATTTGATTCACCATTTCTTTTTTTTCTTCATACTGAAGTATTTTAAAAATTCAAACAATAATTCTCATTGTAGTTGGAAAGATGATAGATTTTTTTCCCATTCGAGCCTATAAGCATATGTTTCTGCTCGAAAAATTTTTCTAATAGACCTAATAAACTTACTTACTTACTTACTTATTAAAAATGAAATTCATTTTTAGTAATGATATTAAATTAGTACAGGACTAAAAGGTACAGCAAGCAGCGTGATATAATTTAATGAAAGATATTCGTGAACATTGATCCCCGAGTTCTACATATGTGGGCCAGAGAAAAATGTAAGCTTTAGGCCAGTATATGCAAACTCATAAAAAACTACTACACAAACATCTAAAAAGGGCCTTTGAATAAGGGCGCAGAGCCGGTATCTAATAAAAATGAGGAGTCGAAGTTCTTAGGTCAAGTTGGGAAGCGAAGAGTTGGCGGCGTCAGGGTTAGTCATTCTTAACCCTAACCCTAACGATCCGACTCGCCAGCCTGCGTCAAAGACAATTCGCCCCGTATAAATTCACCCACAAGAACATTATAGTTGTGGTAGCATTATTAGCATATCATAACAATATTCTATGAATGAAGTATAAAAATCTCGTCACGTTTATATCTCTGTGTACAGACTTTATTTGCTAAGAGACTTCATTGTTAAATGCATTGTTATGCTATGTATTGAAAAGTATAGGCCTAATAGCATAAATAGTACTTTGTCGTAAATTTTCGAAAAAATTGTACATTGACACATGTGGTCATACTTGAAAAAACACAACCTCTTGTATGCTTACCAATTCGCTTCTAGAAAAAATACAGAGCAGAATACTTACACACACTTCCATTAGAAAAAATCCCACCCACTTGGACAAGTTCGGTGATGTACTCGCTATATTTTAGACCTGAAGAAGGCATTTGCCACGATATCAGATAATTTACTTCTAACTTGATTTCCTATTTTGAAGTTTTTGAGGTATTATTTATTGGGTAGGCACAAATTGTGAGTATAATGGAGACCACTTCCTCCTTGAAATATATTTTTTCAGGGATACCACAAGGTCATAATAAATTATTTTCTTTTTATCTTTTTACAGATGACATCACCTTACTTTTAGCTTTTTCTAGTTTTTACTAGTTGAAATACCTCCCATAGATGAAGTTAGATCTAATTTCCTTACAATTAAAAAATGGCGTGCAAACAATTCCTTGCGTATAAACTCTAGTAAATCTAAATCAAAGTTTTTTTTCAAATAAAAGGTATGAGTTCTCATTTGGATTTTAATGAAATTGGCATTGAACTTGTTGAAAGATTTTCCACGTTTGATCAACTTCCTTGTACTGACCACATGAATCATATTTCGAAAAAATTGTACAACACACTTGGAATATTGAAGAGATTTAAAAATTACTTCGATATACACGTGAAATGAACATTGCACAAGCCTTTGGTTATGCCGCATTTTGTTATAGTGTTATCAAACAGTCTCAAAATTTTACAAAAAAACATTTTGATAGCAGTTTTTAATATAGGTCATACGAAACACATCTCATCATGCTTCATCAACAATTTATTAAAACTAAAAGATATAGATCATTTGCGGCTATAATTTTCTTAAACTGGCAAAATTTTTGGACACATAAGATCTTCCTTAAAGTTCGCAATTCCTCATTGTATAATATCAAGTTCCAAGAAGCTTCTAAAATATAGGGTAATTTTGTTTTCAAAATTCCTTCTACAAATTAAAAAATATTGTCAAGAATTACTTTATGGCGAACTATAAAAGTATTCGTGATGTACAAAATTATTACATATACTCGACAAAACTGTGATAAGCGCTTGTGTCTAAGTTTAGATCTTGGTGTATACATTTGAGAGAGCTTGTTTCACTTTGTAAATGTGTATGTGGGTGGTTTCGTGTGACCTGGGTGTCTGAGTCAGAGAAACATTTAAGTATTATTATACGGCATAGTAGTATGGAAAATTGGAAATAAAATGTTTAGGTAAAATTTTGACTTTCATTCTGAGATATTTACGTCGCCAGGAAAAAGCTTTTCGAAATGTCAGTCAGGAAGTAATATAGGTTGGGAAATTCTGATTTACACACAAAGAAGGATGCCTATATAAATAAGTTAAAAAATGGAAGCTAGCCTTTAACAATATGCATATTTTAATAATATAAAGAAAAAATAGGTTAAGGACAAAATCTTGGATATGATTGGTGTTGAATTTGGTGAAGATGGACCTTCTACTTATGATTAGAAAGATTCCTTATAATTCAAATTAAAAAATTATCAATGTAGATTACACAATTTAATTTAAGAAGTTGAAATTGAGAAAATGAAAGAGAACGGCAGATAATCGAACTCACATTCACAGAGAGGAGATGTTTGTGGAGTTGCAAGGAAAACTTTCCAATCCGACTATTTAAAATATTTTGACCCAACTCTTACTTTCGACTTGGATTAAAGAGTCTTTCATATGCTAACAAAAATGTAACATTTTCTCCGTTTTTAATAGTAAATCTGACTTTGACTCTTAAATTAAATTCAATAGTGACTCCGAGTCAAATCCCTTTAAATTTGTGAATGCACAACCTTTAATAAAAACTTTAATTTCAGACAAAGGATACAAAACGTGTTTAATGCTGTCTCCCCAAAAGAATTAGCCAGGCTAGAAAAGGAGTGTCATAAAAGTCTCGGCGAACCAAAAAACAGCTATGGTCGCCGATCTTGAAAATGGAACTGCCTCCACAAATCACCATAATACATGATTAATCACTGAACGGAAATTTTTAGTAACATAAATTTAGCAAAGATATCAGAATTTCATGAAATCAAGATATTTTGAAATAAACAAATAAATTGTACTTTTTGATAAAAAGGAAGTTTGAAATAAATAAAAAAAAGGCCATGATTGGGGGTTCGCTCTCTAATATCATTCCAAGGGGGCAAACATTTTTGCCTAAGAAGTTTTAGATATTTAGTTCATTTTCTTGTTTCTCATCGTAAGATTAAAGCCTTTTTAAAGATATTAAAACAATTATTTATTATATAATATATATGAAAAATAAAAAAACACCCGACTCTGACTTGATTGACAAAACTCTTTACTAAAAGACTCTTACATGTAATGGAAACTTGCATTAAAAATAGTCTAATATATTCATAAAATTAATAAAATGTAGGTTTTATTTGTAAGATGAAAAATTTGGGGCGTACTAAATAATTTAATTTAAATTTTAAATAAGCCATTTTAAAGAATGTAAAGTAATGATTACAAAATTAGAAATAATAAATTTTATTGACACTAATTTGTTTCTGAAGCTGTGGAAGCTCAATCAATCAATCAAACACTAATTTGTTTAAAATAAATTGAAACTAGGCAGATGCTAGAGATAGTCACCATCAGCTATCGAACTGAGACCAACTGGATAGACACCCTATGTTGATTATTTATGATTATAATCAGAGTAAGAATCACAGAGATTCCTAGAATGGTAATCATAATAATAATTTTTAAAAACACAAAATTCGAATTTGGATTAAAATCAGAACTAGACAATCAGAAAAATCAGATTCCTTGTATAATTGAAGAGCTGGAAGCTTCTCTGTTATACATAAGGAAAACGAGAAGAGATTTGTCAAAAACTATGAACTGCTTTACACAGTAATTTCCGTATTAAGATAACACAATTTGATAACAATCTGCATACCGAGAAGAAACAACTATATCAGAAAGATTTTTTCATTCTTTGAGCCAGAAGTTACGTAAACATACCTTTAGGGTTTTACACCTATGATAAACAGCTAATGCCATGCATCGGCACAGATGAGAATCCAATAAGCCACAGGAAACTAAATTTCCCTATTTTTTACACCTCGAATTCGTCTGTAAATATCTATAAATATGTTTTTTACTAATCAGAATCAAAATTCGAATTGGATTTTTAATATCAAAATCAGAATTCTAGAAATAAAAAGATCAGAATTAGAAACATAGTTTTAATTAAAAAATCAGAGAATTAGAATTTCACCACTAGACCTCTAAATTATACTTCATCTAAATAAACATAATTTATATTCTATTTAAAAGCATTTTCAGATAGATTCGCAAATTTAAGTTTTAGCGTAAGTTTACTCTCTATAATATATGGCGACTTTTTAATTCAATTTTTAAAGTCTAGGATTAAAAATTAATCGTCTGCTCATGTATTTAAATAAATTTTCAGGGAATTTAAAGAAGATTAACACCCTATTTTTTCCAAAAACATAAAAAATAGGATCTTTAGATAAATATTCTATGTATCTAGGTGTATTATTGAACCATATTACAATATTTTAACTGGCAAGCGGCAGTTATAGAAACTATCTCTCTGACAACATTCTTATTTTATTAAACTCTATTTATAAATAACATTCCTTTTTAAAATACCTTTTTCTAATAAAATTCCTCCATTTATTCTTTTAATTAACTTATCTTATTAAATCACTTAAACATATTCTGTGATATGAAGCTTATTTTTTGTACTTGGCCCTCAAAACAAAATTTAGTTTTAATAAAAAACATTAAAATTTAAAAATAGTCTTAAATTATAAATTTTCTCAAGGTATTCTATAATATATATATATGCATTATTTCTTCTTGCCTAGGTGATGGAGTTATCCAAGGTCTATTATGATCCTAATGAATACCTCAAAACAGAGTCTGGGAGTAAAGTGAGTCGCAAATCCTTTCTCTGTGGACCGAAGCAGATTGTACTGGAGAGACAGTGTATCATCAATGCCGGTGCTATCATTCGTGGCGACATTTCCACGGTTAAGATCGGCGAAAAGGTTTTGATTGGCAAGAGTGTTGTTCTGAAGCCGCCAATGAAAAGGCATCTAAAAGGCGTGATATCTTTTCCACTGGAAATTGGAAGTTGTGTTTTCATAGATGAAGGAACGATTGTCAAAGCTGCTAAAATCGGATCTTACATTCACATTGGAAAGGACTGTGTCATAAGTAAGATTTATGCCTTTTCAAGTCTATTCTTAAATAAATATTCGTAGGTGGCAGACCGAAACCGTTCTATTAACCATGCTGCTTTGTTTCGAGTTTTTGTATACAAATACTTTCCTTTAGATGGCCCCATTGAATCTTAAATTCAGAGAAAATTTCGTCATAAATTTTTTTAATATCAAATATGTTTTTTTTTAAATCATTCATTCCCAACTTTTAAGGCTGTTTTTAGATTTTTGGGCTTGATGACCTAAAATTCTTCTCTGAAAATATGTCAGTCTTAAAGCCCATAGTAGAAGGGTGTTCCAAGCTTCAATGGTAAAAAATAAAGTTTCTCATTTATCAGCGCACATATGCTCATAAGAATCTCCTGTGTAAAATAAGTATTCACTTGAATTTTCAGAAAATTTTAGCAACAAATAGTCACCGCTCAATAGAAAAATATTTATTCATTTTTTTCTATTTTTGATTTTTAGACATTAAACTGTTCTAGTTTTTTGTTATCTCTTAAAAATCTTTTTCTTACTTACTTTGTCACTTTTTTTTTGAAAACTAGCAAGAGCACAAAGAGGGTAATAAGCTAAACGTCTTAAAAATACTATTTTGTAGTCTTTTTCCAATGATAGGTAATTTGGCACGTAATATGTTTTAGCTACAAACAGAGAGAAGATTGCTAGCGAGTGTTATAGTGATTTGTCTCTTTTTTTTTTAAATCATGGTCAAACTTTTCATTTATAACATATTTCCTTTTTTATTTTTTCATTTTATATTTTAGATATAAATTTTTTTGTTTAAAATGTCAACAAGAAGTCAAGAAAACATCTTTCTGATTGGTATTCCTCTTGAATCAGATTTTAAGGATTTCAAGCAACTTCCAACCAAAAAAGATGTGATGAAAAGATTGTTTTACTTTATAAAGAAACTCCAAAAAACAGTAACAGAATCTTGTTGTTTTGTGGCGAGTGAGGTTATCAAAATATGGTAGATTGCTAGTCTGCCTACATCTCATAAACCGTTCATAGTAAAAAAAATTCATTCCCTGTATGAAAAACATGAAAAATTAAAGAAAAACAAAAAACGTAAAAGCAGAACACAAATTATAAAAATAACAGAGTTTTGTAAAGAACTCGAAAAATTATTTGACATCTCACATTCAAACTTTACTTCTTTAATTCGTAATAAAGAAGACATGAGTTTTCTTGAAGATGAGAAAGGTCTGAGGAAAATGTTTATTGGGAAGGAAGATAAAGACTTCTTAAAAAAAGCATTGAAATTATCAAAAAGGAACGAGTATTATAAGAAATGTATTCAGGATAACAAGAAAATCTTGGAAAGTACTTCGATTGGAATGAAAAGCGACATTTCTTCATCTTCTGATAGTGAAGAACATGATATTTCTGAAAATGCTCCCATTTCTTCAGCTGATAGTTTTGTGTCTTCTTCACATGATACTAAAAGTTTTGAAAACGAAGACTTTATTGCTGCTTTGGATAGAACTGGAACTTCTACAAGAAAGGCTCTTCATCTTGTAATACCGGCTCTAAAAGCTGTAGGTTTTGATGTGAATACACTGACGCTATCTACATCATCTTTATATAG
The DNA here is from genome assembly GCA_030549495.1 of Nectonema munidae. Classification (NCBI taxonomy): domain Eukaryota; kingdom Metazoa; phylum Nematomorpha; class Nectonematoida; family Nectonematidae; genus Nectonema; species Nectonema munidae. The sequence goes on along the minus strand of JAUIRK010000142.1, from coordinate 602,956 downwards.
ACGCGGTCAACAATTGCTCAAAAAATAAAAGAATCTTTTAATCCTGATACTCCAATGATAATACATTTTGATTCAAAATTGCTACCGGATAATAATAGAAGTAAATTCGAGCGTGTTCCCATTGTTATATCAGGCAAAAATGTAGAAAAACTTCTTAAAATCCCTAAAGTGTTACGTGGAACTGGAGAATCGATTGGTAAAGAAGTTTTGAAAACATTAGAAGATTGGCCAGCTTGCTTACCTTGGATTGCAGGATTGTGTTTTGATACAACTGCAAGTAATACAGGAAAACACAAAGGAGCGTGCTCAATCATTCAGAATGGAGTTGATCACCGTTTACTCTTCTTTGCTTGTAGACACCTTATTCATGAATTGATGATTGCTGCAGTAATGGATATTTTTTGTTTCTAAGGGTCCAGATATTACTTTTTTCACTAGATTTAAATCAAAATGGTGCGAAATTGACCAAAGTTCTTTTCAACCGTTTGAAATAAACAAAATTTCTCCTGATGCTTTTGATGATTGGGTTTACCTTAAAAGAAAAGAATTGAGTACATTTTTAGAAGAGCAGTTAGTGAAAAAACAGGTCAGAGAAGATTATCGAGAATTTTTGGAATTATCCCTGATATTTTTAGGTGAGCCTTTGGTTCGAAAGTTTAGATCTCCTGGAGCTTACCACAGAGCTCGTTGAATGGCGAAATGCATTTATTGTATCAAAATATATTTATTCAGAAATGAATTTAAAATGAAAGCTAATGAAGTTAAGAATTTGAGAAGAATTTGCGTTTTTATTGTTACAGTCTATGCTAAATTCTGGTTTACTTCTTCACACGCAGCAAATGCTCCAGTCAATGATCTTAAACTTTTATGTCTTTTGGAGGATTACCATAATGTTGATTGTAGTATTGCAAAGGCTGCTATTGGTAAAATGAGAAGACATCTTTGGTATCTTAGTGAAGATCTAATACCATTGGCATTTTATTCGCAACTTGTCAACCTAGAAGAAAAACAAAAAATGCTGAATAATCTTCTACATAAAGAACCTTTGAAAGGTGATGGAAGACGTTTCGAGTGGAAAGGATCCTTCAAAAATATGCGAATTGAAGAGTTTGTGGCAAAACGATCGAAAAATTTCTTTGAAGCTCTGAAACTTCCTTTTCCAGCTTTAGGATGGGAAGATATCACAGGAACAGTTGCTAGCATAAAAGTTGTGAACGACATAGCATAGCAGAAAGAGCAGTATCGCTAGCAACTGATTTTAGCTCAATGCTTACCACAGAAGAAGACGACAAACAATTTCTTTTTCAAGTAGTGGAGTACCACAGGAGTTCAGTTGGTCATCCGTGTAAAAAGGCATTAAAATAGTTTCAGCTTTTGATAATATCAATAAATAATAACCTTTATCATATACTAATTACTTCTTATCCTGTTGGTTACATCTAAAAAAAAGAAAACTTTTCATGGATATCTGAACCAATGTCACTTACTAACTACTTTTTATTCTGTTGTTTACATTTGAAAAAAAGAGGACTTTCCATGGATTTTCATACTTTTTGAGCTGTGGGTAAATAAGAATTTCTGAATCTAAAACTTTGCTCAAATGTTTTTTACGTATAGGAGACATAATTCAAACAGTGTTTCACAAAAAATGAAAACTTTTCATTTTTTGGAACACCCTAGAATACACATATAGTGATTTTGACATCTGAAAAAATTCTACCCCTCATACCGATAAAAGTGTTAAATTTGAAAAAGTTCCATCTATGCACATGACAGAGACGATTCGCATTTTGTATTTGTGCGAATGGGATGTGTGCTTTAGACTTCTTCACCCGCACCCGCCTAAAACCCCCAAAATTCTTTCCCACTCAGGCGCCACTCATAACAAAATTAGGGCGCGTATCCGATAAAATTCGATTTAATTTGTTGCCCATTTCAATTGGAATATTAGTTCTCGTCTCGAGTGATTTGAACTTAGATTGAAAATATAAAGATAATGAAATTTATTTTTCATCATCATCTCTTCTTAATTCACTATTCCTTCATTTACTATTTGACGAGCTGAGCTAAAATGTCTTTCACTCACTGCACCGGTAGCTAACGAATAGTTCATTTGAGATTATAATTTAGAATACAATACGCGTCACTATAATTCCAAGCGGAAACTTATGCTTACTGCACAATGTATATACATTTTACTCGAGTTTTGTTTTTGTACCCATTTGTTCTTTTGTTTCGCGACATCTTGCTTTGTAAAGATATAGTATTCGATTATTTTTTCAAAATCGTAATTTTTACATAAGAATTGAATGTAGTCAGAGTTTCTATCATAGTTCAAATTTTTTAATCATAATTTTCAGCAACATCACTTGTTTTCCACAATTAAGGACAGAATAAAACATTTTAATTAAAAAACGTTAAAAATTTTCGGTATCTTTTTCCTTTATAGTGGGCAATTTTTAATTTTTTTGCAATCTTAGTGTGCGATCTATGCCAAAAGGTTGGGAAACCCGGCTTTAATGATCACCATACGTTGTTTAGATTCCGCGTGCATTCTTCACGACTGCTCTGCAATCGCCGATAATTCCGTCTTGCCCGCAGACACCGTTGTTCCATCTTTTTGCCTTTACGGCGGAAATCCCGCAAAATTCGTTCGTTATCTCCCTTCTTGCATCCAGGATGTTATGACAGATTTCTCCACTTCATACTACACAAACTTTATCCCGACTCCTGTTTCCTCAACTTGAAACGTGTTCATTATTTTTTTCCATTTTCGTTGATTCAGATTCCTGTATTTAATTTGCTTCAAATTATTAAAGTATCACATTCCCTATATTTATAAGCAAACATTTTGAATTCCATCAAAAAGCATAGTTAAGTTTAGAATTGCTTGTGACGCTTGCACTCCATCCTTTCTGATATAATGGCCCACCCGAATTAATAAAATAATATAAATTTAATCTTTTTGAATGCATCTTGATAATAGGTAGAATTTTAACACAAACTCACTTAATTACGTAGCTTGATTCTAACAATGCTAGAATTGGTTCGCGACAGCACTACCTAAAGGCAAAACCTTTGAATTCTTCAGAGAAAGAAGGCCAACATAAAAGACAGTTTCACTGAATGAAGCTTTCTCATAATTAAAAGATATGATAAAATAAAAAGCCATTCAATACCTTATCTTATATAATATTGATATATGCAATTAAATCAATAAGGTATTTTGTATATTCTATAGGTATTTATAATATACACCGACTTTCTTTTTACTGAAATATCGAAACTTTTCGAAGTCTTCATTTTTTCTAACAAATTCAAAATAATGTGATGTTTTTTAAAATGAAAAATAATAAAAAGTATTATTTTATTTATTATTCAGCAACTCAAAATGAGTCGAAATTTTTCAACATTTTATTTTTCAAATAAACACTCGTGTTCAATGCGCTAACGTGGATAATAATTCGCACCACAGCTTTAGAAACATTGAGCTTCTTATATTGAGATTTATATAAGATAAATAGAAGGAATACGAATGAAGAAATGGTTTTCAAGGGATTATTATTGATCTTATTATGTGCATTTTGCCTACTTTCGCTCACACACTTTTCCACACCAACTTTTTTTCCTGGCTTAAATTCTGTTTACGTTGATCACACGCACCCATGTTTTTAGTCATTAAAAAAGCGCGAATTGGATTGCAAGTGCTTACGGTAAATTGTGAAATACATTGTATTATTTTTTATTTATTAAAAAAAAGTTTTGATAGAATTTCCTTTTATTTCGAATTTTTACGTGTTTTTTCGCTCTAATCGATTGTTCTTGCTGAAATTAACGATGAAACCTATGTCGGAAATTAGATTGTGAAAAGCTTTGCTTCTCAACTCGACTTATATTTCTGGATGTTTTCTTCTACTCGAGACGGACTTAAATTTAAAGTTATACTGTCTTTCTCTTAGCCGTAGAATGACCAAGTGTTCATTATGACCTCTCTTTGAAGTTTGAGTGTCCACACTGATTTATCATCAGAGAAGGCAAATCAATGACTCCGTTTTTGACTATTCTTCTTTCAAAGCGTATGCAAAATAAATTGCTTCTCCCACATTAGCATGCTTTTTCATAGAAGCAACCGGTTATTTCTGGCATGACAAGTTTGTCCTTTTATTGTTTTATAAGGTATTTATTTTCATTTTGTTCATATTTATATGGTCTTTTCATATACCTTGATGTGGTTGCTAAGATATTTGGAAAGGCCAGTTAAAAAAAGACGGTCAAAATAAAGAATGTAAAAATAAGACAAAGGATTTGTAGAAAATGTATAAAGTTTTGATGTGGGAAAGGTAAATGTGCCGTCGTGTGTTTTCATCGAGAAGGCACAATTGCGCCGCTTGTATCGAACTATGAGAAAGTAGGCTTGATGCGGGATCGAACCCAAGACCTTGAGTTATCGAAACCAGCATCTAACCAACCTTACTCACACCCCCTCTTTTTTTTTAGGGAAATGTGCTTCAAAAAAGTTTTTTCTATTTTGTAAATAACTTTTGCTTTTTATTAAATATTTTCTATTTAAATTACTCTTAATCTTATCTTATAATAAAAGTTTCCTGAAGGTTTTAACGGGTTAACGACCAGACTCGAATTTATGAAAATATGATAGTCTGCGTTTATAAATTCTTTATCGCCTGCTTTATATTAGATATCGTCTGATTATTCTTCTTCTCGTTCACAAACAAAAACAACTTTGCTCATTTCAAGAACTTTGCCTTTTCTGGTGCAAACGTATATTTCTCATTCTAGTGTCTACCTTTATCCATACTGCTTGACAGACAATGTTGTACACATAAAAGATGGTAGTGCTTATATTTTATATGAAATTAGTATAACCTTTCATTTAAAAGATGATATCGAATATAAACACCCTTTTGAATCAAAAAATAAATATTTTATTCATCTTTTTAATGTTATTTATGATAGTTTTCCATGAAATTTAAGAAAGTGTTCTTATTTTTTGTATTGGAAATTATTACAGCTCAGAACTATTTCCATGAAAGTACTCTATTGCTAGATTCCTTGCAAGGCATGTTTCTTGACTTGGATTGCACAATATCCTTTATCCATCTCCAAATAACGTTCTAAAATAAAACAAATCATTTAAAGGAACCCGTTAAGCGCCAGAATAATCAGAGGATGTCGAATGCAAGACAGACGATTTGTATTAAAAATAATTCGATCATACTTTTGTAAAGTCGATTCTGTCAAAAAGGCAAAAAATGCGCGTGGGAAAATATATCCTTAAAAATCGGAAGTAAAATTTATTTGAAAGCTCCAAAATCTTTATAAAAACATAAGTTAAATGCACATTTGTTCAAATCTCAAAGAGACTGAATTCGATTTTTCAATGCTTCCTCCATCTTCGAAGGCGCGAGTCTGTCTATAATTGCACATCGCCAATATCTTTATCGATATTGTAGGAAATCCAATCGTCCTTGTAGAGATTCTCGTCGGAAGTGTGCGTGCCTTGATCATCATCACACATGAAGAGCATGAAGGAAGAAATGTCGGTGAGCATGGTTTGTGTTGCAATGCTGAATTTACTGGTACTGCTTGTGAAGGAACTTGCTCTGGGAAGACTACTTTTGTAAAGATTCAAACCTAAAACCGATCGAGAGTTTATGCTCATTGGTTAAGATATTTCGTATTCATGCAATACTAATCTTAACCAATCAAAATCATTGTGAGAATATATTTTATGATTGTGATCATTTTGATTAGTTAATTTTATAATTGACACATGCATTTCTAAATTAAGAGCTTTAATAAAAAGTTTTTTCCTTCATTTTTAAAATAGAGTTGTTTATGGAAAAAACAATTTTATGATTGTGGGGGAAACAGGTGGGGGCAGAGTGATTATTTATTTTTTTAATTTTCTTTTATTTTGAAATATTGAAAACTTGTGATCTGAAAAATATAATTATTTAAAGTCAAAATCGTGTTCGGTTTCATTTTAAATCCTTGGAATAATTCTAAAATTTTTCTGTTGAATCATTTCTTCATCACACCCTTGGGTTGTAGTAAGAATAGGAACTTATTTATTTCATAAAACGCCTATAACTTTTGGATAATTAGGGAAATCACCGATTTACTTCGGAATTTCATGGATTCCCAAAGGACATCATCTATTTACTGTAGTGACTCTCGAGTTTTTCCATCAAATATTCAGGAATTAAATGATCGCCAGAGATTTTTGTGAATTCTAGAAAATCCCATATAAAGCTGTGATTTCATGAACTGTTTGAAAATTTTCAACATCTCGTGATATCCTTGTTTTACATTTATTCACTTCAAAATTAAGGATGAAATGTTCTGAAGTTTAACAAAGTATATTTGAAAGTGACCCCAGAATCTAAATTTTTTTGAAAGTTCTAAAAATACACTATTTATTTTTGAAGCAATAAACTATACTTTTTGTTTTTTCTTTCATTAATACGTCTGTTTGAGTTTTCCGAGTTTTAGCGAACCTAGTTCGGCGAACCCTCGGTTGAAAACAAATCCTTTGGAAAGATGAAATGATTTTAATTCAAGCTCTCAATATTTCTAAATTTTAGATAAAGAAGTGTCGCTGGGTCTTTTAAAAATGCGCGGAAGTTATAAAAAGTTATCAGAAATAGTAAAAAGTCTATATTCAGAATATTCTTAAAATATACATTTTGGATCACCATGGTTATCAGCAGATCTTAACTACTTTTTTTCTAGACACTTTACTCCGAAAGTTTTGTTACTTAGTGTAGTAAGTGTGTTCAAAATTTTGGGATAACATTTTGTGCGAAACGTATATAAAATACTTTCACTCTGAGTGCCACAGTCCACGCGAACGGGAGAACTGGAAGTTCTTGAAAACGTGTTGATGGTGCCAGCTGGTGTGCGCGTATTCGCGTTTTTTTTGGTCGCCATGAGAACCGACTTTTTGATGTTTCTTTCGGGGCGGAAAAGGATGATGAAAATCTTGGGAGTGAAGAGAATGACCAGTGCGACCGTACTGCTCAAGTTCATGCTGATGGCGAGAGTGGTTATGCGCAGTTTGATGTTATCTTTAGTGATGGCGAAGATGGGAACAAATGCAAGCCATATGATGCACGTCGTGTACATTGTGAAACCTGGCAAAATCAAATAATATTACGAACGCAAAAATATTCCCTTTCCACAAAATAGTCGAATCAAAAATTTATTTATATGAGGGAAAAAATATACTAGTTAGTGTGACTAACTCACAAACTAACTAAAGTTGTAACTAGACAATTTTTTGAAATTTTTTTTCTAAATCAAATACTTTCACAAACTTAATGTCATTTTTTAATTAATATTTACAATTCATAGGTTAATAAAGACCTTTTTATTTTCTGTTATAAATTTTTTTCCCTAAATGTCACTACAAAGTGTCTGAGGGAAAATGTACTCGTCAAATGCCCTGCATCGAATTGTTTGGTCAGCGTGCATTACCTTCCATACTCACCCGTATTTTCCTCAACTAACTCAAGGACAAATTGCATAAAATAAATTTGTTGAATAAGTAAACTTCCTTCATTGAAATGAACGAATTACGAACTTTCAATATGATTCTAGTTTTCTGGGACATTCTGTTATTAGTCGGATTTTGAGTCATGTGTTATTCTTTCTATTGAAATTATGAAGGCTAATGCTTGAAAAATAGAAATAAGAAGAAACCGTGGATTAGTGATGAAGTTTTAAATCAAATAAAGAGATAAAAATCAGTAGAAACAAGGTTATATCTTATAGCTCACTATGCACATTGATAAAATATAAAATTGTCAAATTTGAAGGAACATGTTTCTTTTCTTATTTTGGCTGTAGTGGATCAAAAAATATGGAACAAAAATAAATTCTCCGGTATCTTTCAAAGAAAAAATTTTTTACCATATTTTACAACAATGAAACCTATCATGATTCTGAGTTTGTTGATGTTTTCAATTCTCGCAATCAGGACGACATACCTTTTCCCAATTGCTCACGAAAACTCGTTTCTTTTTGACAACTATTTGTTGCCACTATTAAATATTATGCACCTATTGTCACTTCTTACTATGTTGTAAGTTGTATGTTTTTTATCGTTCGATTAATTAACCCATTAAGTACCATAGAAATCAGAAGATATTTAAAAAAAACGCAGACGATTTATATTCAAAGTCATTGAAAAAAGCAGACGAAGATGAAATTACTTATGTTCCCAAATGGGAACATTGGGACTTAATGGGTTAATTAAGCTATACTAACCAACTATTTGCCTTATTTTTGTAGAGATTTTGTCACGCCCCCAAGTTTAATATTTGCTATCCTTGGGCGATTTGTCTGCACTCAGAAGATGTTACATCCTTTTTAGAGCAAATGCATTGCGTATATTTTAAGGAAATTACCAACAAACTTGGATTCGTTAAAAGCCTCCGGAATTTTGCGAGTTAGAACAGCGTGGACTGTGCAAATGAGAATGAGGAGTATGGGGTAGGCATTAGCAATCAAATAGGAAGAATCGAGACTGGGCCGACACACCAAAATGTTGCTTTGTCTTCTTGGGTAGTAGTTGATTGCGTGGGGGTGCGTGAAAAGCAGTTTGATCGCGATGATCACAAACTCGATGGCGATCAAGAGCGAACAAATCACTATTTGCGAATTCGGGCTGATGAAGGCCGGACGATGTCTGGACTTTTTGCTGCTCGCAAATATTCGGTAGATACGATTGATCTTCGTTAAAATTGCGGCGTGACACAGAGTGAAGCTGCTTCCCGTTCCGATAAAGGAAATAGCACAAACAACATCACTCGGCTTTTGTAGCAGTAAAAATGTTGTGACGTAGGATAAGAAAATGCCTAAAAAATGAATAAATGTGTTCCTTTTCACCACTCAACCAAACAGGCTCCATTTTTGGCAAAAAAATGTAACAATTTTTCATTTATTTTAAACATATTACAACAAAAATGAATTAAAACTAATTTAACTTTACATCCCACTAGCTTACCAAACCCCTTAAGACCTTCATGTCCAACGAGCGTTATCATCGGAATTAATTTTGCTACATCATTCCAAACAAGTATAACACTCAGCGAGTAGCATTCAACAATGCCGACCTATGCAACAAACAGAATGCTAGCTAGAAAAAATTTCACAAACCCTAAAAAGCACCTGTTCAATTTTTGAGAGCAAAAATATTATTAAAATACAAAACTTTATTCAGACGAAACTAATGAGTGATTATGTCTTTTAATTTAATTCAAGGATTGCTTGCATGTTACTATTTTGTTTTCTGAAAATGTAAGATTCCTTGAGGATATTACTATAGTGCAAAAGAACATGCAATTATATAAGTTATTAATTAGTAAGTATTCTAATTATATTTAAATAAACCACTTATGATTTGAATACTTTTATTTTTATACCATTTCTTTCTCCCCCATAGTCTTGCTAAGCCACTAATTTTATTGTTCAAAATGTGAATTTTATGCAATTCTATTTAATTCTCCAATACCAAAATTGTATGCTCTTTTTTTAAAATTTAATTGCTCAGAATATAATTGTATAAATTGTTTTTAATTTTCAAAATCAAATTGTGTGTGAAACTTGCCCAGCAGAAGTGCAAATGACAGCTCCTTTCCTGAAGCCTTCACAACGGGCGTGTCCTTGTACTTGAGGAAGACTAGAGTAAAGAATAGAGTTGAAGCGATTCCGATGCTTGAAAAGAAGAGCGTAATGATGACAAAGGGATCACTAAACGAGAGGTAGACTAAAGGAATTGGAACACAGGAAGTCAAGTCGCTAGCAGGCAAGTAACCCATATCGCATTCTTCACAGGAGTGTATTGTTGGCAGGTATTGAGATGCGGTACACGATATGCAGACCCAGCAACACCTAAACAGTGTACACTAGTTAACACATTTACGACCAATGTTCCTATTTTGGAACATAAGTAATTTCATCTTCGTCTGCTTTTTTCAATGACTTTGAATATAAATCGTCTGCGTTTTTTAGATATCGTCTGCTTTGCTTGGTCTTAAATGGTTAATATGCGAAATATATCCATCAGTCATTTCATGCATGGACTACTTTCCTTTTTAGGCAATTCACCTGGGTATTAGGTTCTCTAGTTTTCGAATAGAGAAATCACAATTCTGAAATATTGAACATCAGAGCATGTGAAATTAATTAATTTGATTGAAGTATCTAGTTTGTAATTTCAAAGTAAGAAATTTTCGAGAGATATTTAATTTCTAGTATTTCAAGTTTTTTTATAACATTTAAAATCGTTCATATATAAAATTAGAAATCACTGTAATTTCGATATTAACCTTTTTGTGACCAGTGTATCATATATGATACATAAACAATTTTACCTTCGTCTGCTTTTTCAAAAAGTTTTGTATATGAATCTTCTGCTTTTTAATAAATATCGTCTGATTTTTCTGGTCACGAAAGGATTGAGAAAGAATTTATTAACAAATTCGGTACACAGACAAAAAAAGTTATTGAAAAAATAAAGCAAAACATCGCAATTACAGCATAGAAACACTGTGGCTACACTTTATATATTCCTAGTTGGAAATAAGATATAGCTTGATATGTTCTTTAAATTTAGTTAAAGAAAAAGCAGGTTTAAAATATTCTACCTTTATATATAAGTGCTCAACAAGTAAAAAAACTATAAACTTTTTAAGCTAAATATCTTTAAAATTTGAGAAAGAATTATTTGCTAATTTGTTTTTGAACGATAATTTGTGAAATTTTGTTCCTGCAAAATTAAATTACTTTATCGTATCTCAGTTTAAAATCTTGACTTAAAAATTTTGCCTAGAAATTTAGTAATCCTACGTCTTACTTCATGAAACTACTGAAATATCGAAGACTGAAATAGAGTTTTCATGCTAATTCCGTTAATAAGGTTCCACCGCCTGTGTTGAGAACTACTTCTCAAGACAAAGTTGAAGATCTCATGACTTTGAAAAATATGCAAACATTAACTGAATAAATGTTGTTCATATTTTATGCCCCAAACTGAAAAATCTTTCTATCGCTGTTTACAGTTGAACTGACGCTTTGGAGGTAGAGCAAGACGTTCTACTTCAAATGCCATATGTTCAGTTGTGAGAGATTTCATATTTACTTCGGTGTGAAAAAGCTTTGGAGTAAGTTAGGCAAACTACTTTTGCAATGTAACTTGTAAAATTTCCAGTTGCATAAAAAAGTAAATAATCTATAACTTAGTGTGTTTACGGTTTGCAAATCTTTGCATCATCAACAAGAACAAAAAAAGTATTGAAGAAATTCAAGAACAAAATTTAGAATTTGTTTTAGAAGTAAAAGATAAGTTTATATAGTAAAAGAAAGATGAACGCTCATTCTTGGAGCAAAATTTTTCCAAAGTCCTTTTTGCAGTCACTTCAACAACACTAAGACTATACGTGGAATGAATTGCATTTATAATCAAAATTGATTAATTTTCATGCTAGATTGGGTTCAAAGGCAATTTCACAAGCCCTTCTACACAATATTTGATTAAAATTTGTTAGATTAGATTTGTTCAAGCTGCAGCAAAGGTCATCCAGTACTAATGATAGAAGAACAAAACGTGTTTGTCGATTCTTTTGATTGTTATTGATTCATTTCTCTATTTATTTTGTGCTTTATTTTCTTTAACATATGAAAGCGATCAATTGTTGATTTTATTTTCGATTTTATTCGAATATTGATAAATGTAGTTTTTTTCAACATTCAAATCATTTTAAATCCTTACTTTTAAATTTCTCAGTATTTAAAAATATTTCTATCAAATATTTTATATTTCTTTACTTTTTTTGTTGGTAAAAACAGTTGGTGTTGGTTTGTGCATTTCTATTTTTGAATCACTTTGTATCAAACCTTAAAGTTTAAATTTTCTGCTTACTTTTTTTAAAAGTAAATATTTATATTAAAAAAAGAAAATGACGATTTTTAATTATGATGAAAATTACAGAATATGTGCGTAATCTACGAGAAATTAGAGATGCCTGATTAAATTGTTTCAAGAATTTAAATTTGTCTACATTCATGAAAATACTTCATTCTTTTGCTTCCCTTGAACGATATTTTTCTCAAATCAACCTTACTAAAATAAAATTTATAAACGTAGTAGAAAACGTGTTATGGCGAAACAACACAACAAAAATAATACCACATGTGTTACTTGGAAACCAAAAAATAACAGTCAGATTTACACGACGCAAAAAACATACATATATTGAAAGAAGATAAATAATAATTTATCTTAGCATTTTTAGTGAATGATATTTGCTACTGTTTTTTTAAATATATTTCATTAATCTTCGGTTTTTTACTACTAAATTAAGGTCTATTTCTCATCTAAGCTCCAGTTTCTCTAAAATTCATGCATAATATAGGATATACCTCAAAAATAATAGAAAAATTCAGAAGAAAAGGAGAAAGGAATTTTACTTGTCTCCTTGGAAAACTTGAGCTTGATTTTCGAGACACGGTTCACTGCAGACGGAGTCGGGGATCTTGGAGTACGGAAAGCGGAATTGAATGTCTTTGATTCGCACGTCCAACTTCTCTCTGTGATAAGTCCCCACTTTCACCCACTTAAAGACGCCCCGCTGCACTTGTTTGAAGTGGATGATGTTGTAGCGAGGGGGACCATCACCATTCTCCAAAAATTCAAAGTTGTCTCCTGTCAAACCTTTGAAGGAAAGATGTGAGATTTTAGGCAGAGTAAAAAGCCTACTATTCTCTATTAGTGAATTCGTCCTGAATAAAGTGTTGGGGCGAAATTTAAATTCAGCAAATTAACTAATTTACCAATTAACTAACTTTTCACCAAATAACTAAAGTGATTATTATTTAACATCTGTTATCCCAATGTTTGACTTTGTCCGCCGCCATTCATGACAATCACTTTTTGTGTCTTTTGTCATTTTTTTATTATTTTCTCACAATTTGAAAAAGAAATGCTCTTTAAATGAATTCGATATTTTTCTTAAAATCACTTAGTGAAACAAACATCTCTTTTAATGGGACTTATTCTAAGCAATCATTAACACATATGGGTTGCGTTAATTTCAATCCTGGATAACATTTATTTTTGAATGGATTCAAGAATGCAGGAAGCTTAAAAATACGAATCGTGCGTTGGAAAGAAAGTGCGAAAGGACCTTTACCTGTGAAAGAAACGTTTCTAACGTATTTCAGTGTCAGTTCTCCAGGAGGTGGGTTCATTTTGTCACAAAGCCCGGGTTGGCCATCACACAGGTCTCTATGCATATTCTTGAAGGCATAGGCGAACGCCAAAACAGCATCACTCACAAATTGCAGTTGGTCTTCCATCTAAAATTTTTATTATGATTAGATTACTCTAAATATTTACTTCATATTGCTCATTGATTATTTCATTATTGAATTTTCAATCTAAATACACAACTCATCAATTCTCTATTCTACATAAATTGATGCATTTTTGAAAGGAAGAATATAAAAAATAACAAGAATTTTAGTTTTCTAAAATAATTTGTTTATTTCAAAGAATCGAAGTAAAATTTAATATCAATAAAATCATCGCAGAGATAGAGGCTGTGTAGAAGATGAAAAAAGTGAAAATGTGCAAATGGAAAGGGATAAGTCAGTGGTTCTCAACTAATGGTCCATGGACCACTAATGGTCCATGATATTTTTTTTGGTGGTCCACAGTAATTTTAAAATTAAAAAAAAAATAAAACTTTATTGATTAAAAATTTCAATGAAATTCAAAAACGTCACTTAAAGGTTAGAGACCAATCATAAACTTTTAAGAAATATTGAAGATGCATACTTATGCCATGCGAATTTGAGAAATATACTGCACAAGCTATCACGTTGTATAATTCATCAAGAGATTTGGAGTGGAATAAACCATGACCGGAGAGTTTGTGTGCGAACATTTTGCCCATAAAACTTTTGCTTAACGGACAACTTGCCAAATGTGTTTAACTTTGTTCTATTCTATATTCTTTTTTATTTTTTATAATATGTATTATTATTTTCGTTTAAGGAAACATTACCTGATTGACCATAAATTTGTTATTTTCCCTTTGACATCTATTCTGAAATACAAAATTTTTAGAATGACAAATTTTCGAAAATCTTGGGTTTTTACATCTTTAGAGTGAAATATTTTTTCTCAAAAATGTTATCTGACTTGACATTTGAGGCGGTAAAGGTAAAGGTACCCTGGAGAAGGCACAATTGCACCGCTTGTGCGGGATCGAATCCAAGACTTTGAGTTATCGAAACTCACTATCTAACCAACCTTACTCACGCCCCCATATAAGATGTTGTAACAGAAACTCAACTCGAAATCTCCCATGTTAGAATAGATGTCTCGCAGTACTTTTGTTCAATATCCTAGGTCAATCAGATAAGGTTTCCAATAACTATCCCTGTCGCGAGAGTCTAAATACAGAGGAGGTGGGGGGGGGGGGGGGGGCAAAACTGATTTTAATGGGGCCTAGATTATAAGAAAGTCTAAAAAGAATAAAAAAAAGAAGTAAATAAATATATAAGGAAGTGGGGATAAGAATGCGCTTTACTTAGTTTGCATATATTTCACAAATTTCTTCCCCGTTAACGACCAGAATAATCAGACGATATCTAATGTAAAGCAGAAGATTTGTAAAAGCATTGATAAACGCAGACGATTTTATTTTTGTAAAGTCGACTCTGGTCGCTAACGGGTTAAAGAACACAAAAAAAAAGATGAAGGAACCTTGAAACCCAAGTTTTTTCTGAAAATTTCTTTCCCAGTACACTTTTTTTCGCTCCATTCAGGATTGATAATGTGGTTTTCAAAAGTGGGTGTGCTGTTGACGAACTTACACTTAAAGTAATGCTCCCACAACTCCTTGAACCATGGGTTTCTTCTGTTCTGCTTCACCGACAACTTGAAGAAGTAGTCTTCAAAATTTTGGATTGGGTTCGCGAGAGGCTGCACAGAAACCGTGCCCTCAACAACGGCCTCTTTGCCCTTGGTGACGATGTCTCTTCCACTCCACCCATCACTTCCAATGAACATGAATCTTTGCGTCATGTTCTTTCGCAAAAAAGCATCCATTAGCATGCCCACTTCTTGATCTGAGCCGTATATCAAAACTCCTAAAGGTGAGGATGAATTTGATTATTTAATCTAAGCAACTAACACTTTGTATTAGGTAATAATTTTTTTCTTGTTTGAAATAAAGGAATATTTCGTATACTTTATATGATATTCTAATTTAGAAAAAAATTTATATGAGTAGCTGTAACTTTTAGATATCACAAAACTTTTACATTCTCTTCCCACTATTAGGAAGTCTTTGAAATCATTTAAAACTTTCTCACAGCGTGTACAGTAGGAAATGTATTTAGTTCTGTTTATATGAAAAATGTCTTTTAGGGAGATAAAAAAGAAGATAAAAAGATTTAGGAGATTTTTTTTATTTCCTCTTACACAAGAACTATTAAACTCTTTTTCACAAAATCAAACTTAATTTTGATTGAATTAGATACTAAAATGCTCGAAAATTGGAACGTAGCTCTCATTCTAAAATTTAAATAGCTTAAAAAAATTTATTTAGTTCTCATTCTGTAAATCCTTCTATCCTTGTATCCAAGGCTAGAAACTTGACAAAAGTTTACTACTCAAAAGGCATTTAGTTCTTTAATTCAATCTTTGACCCAATTTGCTTGTGAAATCATATCAATGAACTTCTTCAACTCGCCCTTATATAAAATGATGAGCAATCTTTTTTAATTATTGGAATGAATGAGATATTTAAAATAACCATCGTTGAGAAAACAATTTGAAATTTGTATTTTAAAGGTTTCAGCGTTTAGAATTGGAAAGTAATACTTTCATAATCATAAAGCATGCCCATAAAGAATTCTTTTAAAAGCTTTCGATAAGGAAAACTCAAAAAAAAGTTCAACCAATGGGAATTCCTCTCAGAAATGTTCAAATACATTTTTCATGCTGTTTGTGAGTTTAAGGCTTTTTCATTCCTTGCAGAATCTTAACTCTAGTTTACATAATTTTGGGTGTCTAAAAATTTGTCCAAATCACAATTAGGGATTCATAATGAATCTCAGCAAAATTCTTCAAAAAGTTATTATGCTATTTTCACGGATATAAGCAGGGCGAGTAAAAGACAATAAAGTCAACTTTTATTTCCGTTTAGCAAAAATTCTTTGAAGAAGATTTTTACTTGTTTAGTCTAAAAATTTTTAAACTAATTTCAAATTTTTTTAATCATTCAAAGTCAATTTTTTGAGTTTAGGCAATAAAGTCAATTTTTATATTTAACACTTTTTATTCAATGTCAACATTGTTATCAACATACAATTTCTTCTTTATTTCAACACTTCCACCATGTTCTTTTTTTCATCTAATAAAAGGTTTTACTGTAAAGTTTACCTGACTGAGGTTAAACATGAAGAAGTTTTTTGTAAGACAAATTTTTGTTGTTGACAAACGCGGTTACATACGATATATCCGCTGCAGAAGTTATGGAATTTTATTCCCAAACTTTTTTATCATTGTATGTTTTTCACATCTTTTACACAAGTTTACCTTAAAAGTTAAGTTATCCTGCAAAATTGTAGATTACCAGCATTAAATTATTCAAAATTAGTAATAGAAAAAGTTGTTCTCTTTTCAAACCTATCGGCAACACTTCACTTCCAATTGTAACGAAATTGACAAATTGGTTGCAAGCAGCAAAATATTTTCATTAAAATCTTCCAGCAGTGAAGAAATTAATGATGAAGATTATGGAATTTTATTGCCAAATATCAAGAAATTGTTAAAAAAAGAAAATCTGTGTCAAAACTTGCTAACAATAATTAGAGAATATTCACGATTCATTGAAAGTCAACATAGAGACTTTTTCAGTCGAAGATGCCTTTACTTGTTTCTTCAACATTAAAAGTTATCTTAAAAATGATTCAAATAAAATGAAATCAATAAAATCGTGAATATGTAAAACTCAAATCTCTCGCAGTACTTATCCCAAATTACAAAATTGTCAAGTTTTAACTTTAGAAGTAGAAAGATCCTTTTCTAAACTGAAAAAAAACTGCGATCGAATTTTAAATCAGAAAATGTCATTAACTATATGTTGTTGTATTACAAAGTCATGGATTCTTTGAAATAATTTTCAATACTTTCTCTAAAGTGTTTATAGTTGTTCAATTCAATGAAATTTTAAAAAGTCAATGAAGTTAATTTTTTCCAATTTTTTGGGTCAATTTTTCCTCGCCCTGGTTATAAGTTAGATAAGGACTTATTTAGTTGAAAGTTTATTTTAATTAATTAAAAGATTAGTATCACTTACTAATTAGATTAGTAAAGCTGTTCTTTGGATTAGTTAACAATGATTTTACTATCTTGGTTAGTTAATCAGCTACGAATTATGCTATTTTCACAGATATAAGTAAATAAAACACCAGACAGAACATTCATTATTTTCTTCAACGTTAGAAGCGTTGTGAATTAATAGCAAACACATTATGCACCCATGAAGATGCAGAGAAGGTCTCATTTGAAGTCTGCAAAAGAGAGATTTAGATGGCGTTAAAAGCAAAGATTTATATTTTTAAATAAAGAGTTTTATATTTTCCATGTTGCTTCATAAAAATATCCTCAGAACAAATCATTAAAAAAATAAAATATTAGAGAAAATTATTTTCAATATTGGTTCATTTTTAATCAATAAGTGTGTTTTATAAATTTTCAATTTTTTTTTAGCCTATTCATATCAATTTTCAAATTTGATGTCATTTTATTGAACTCTGTATTTTTCTGGCAAAGTAGCTCTAGTAATGGACACTTACTGTTACGACTATTTTTTCTTCTTTTTTTTTCATTTATGTTTATTTAGAAATAAGCTTTCTTTTTTATTAATTTATGTAACAGAAGTCAATAACCAATAATTATTCTTCTTAATTTTTAGCTAATTAGTGTTAGTAGGTTACACTTTCAAACTGATAAGCCTTACTAACTCATTAGTGAAAATTTGGGCAAGAGCGTTTACTAATTTAATTAGTGGGTAGAACTGATTTTTTTCTCAGGGTTAGTTAAAATTAATTTAAGCAACTGTACTTTTAATTAAATTTTCTACTATCCTTAAGACTGAGTCTCAAAAATACTTAAAATATTATGTCATTGAACTAAGATCATCAAAACTATGAAAAATTTCATTTTATACCTTTTATCAATAATTCAAATCAAGATTTCAATAATTATGTTGTGAAAGAATCTATAAAATTCGAAATAAAGAATTTATGTTTATTGAGAAATTTATATTTATAATTTTAAACCAAATTTGGAGAATTGGTTTTTGTTCGATATAAATCATGTAATATTTAACTACCTTCTCGTAATTAGGAATGTCCGAACGTAGTCTTTCTATTTCCATTGAAAATCTCAAAAAGTTATTAATTCAAGATGACCGGCACTTATTTTGTGCAATATCCTGTAAGCGAAAATTATGAAAAATAACTTGGACTTGTAAAAATTCTATAATTTTTAGGTCTCTGATTTTAATATAAATTTCTTTTTTGCCGTCTTTAATAAAGTATCATATTTTTGATCATGTCATAACATTTTCTTCTCTTATTTTAAGATCAGGGGAGTCTCCTCTCCATCTTCTCGCTTTTTGAAATTTATAACAAGAAATAAGTTTTACAGGACTTCTTCTTGACAATACTGAAAGAAAAACCTTTGAATTCTTCAGAGGAAGAAAACTAGATATTTGTAGATAGTTTATATAAAAAGCGCCAATCACCACACATTGCTTAAAAATGAAGAACCAATCAGCGTCTTACTTACCTCTCGCATTCTGAAATTCAAGCATTTTATTCGCAATGATATTATAAATGTTTTCTCTGGCAACTCCAGAATCTTTAACCAGTTTTTCTTTTACAGCAATGCATATGTTTGACTCTTCCAATTTCTTTTCTAAAACTTTGAAAGCCTAAATAGATGGAAGAAAGAAAGTGGTTTGAATAACAATTGTTCGAGATTTTAATTTTTAAGAAACAATAAACAATATTTAATTGATTTATCTAATATTTTATTATTTATACATAAAACTTTGATAGGTGATTATGAAGCAAAAAATCTCATATTATTCCATTATTGGTTTCAAATTCAATGCTAATATTTTTCAAGAATTGTATATCAATTTTTTAAAATTTGTTAAATTTATCTTTGTATTGATCTATTTTATTCGTATGTTTTTAGATTTAATAGAATTTTTTAAACTTATGAATTAACTCTTGAAAAAGCTAAAATATAAAGCACCATCCTACCCCTAAAGGTTTTTTCAAAACGACTCCATGATTTATTACTTTAGAAATTATTTTGTAAAATAAGGTCGTATAATCGGAAAAATAGTCAAGTGGGTTGTAAAGAAAATTGAAGAATCTTCATCGTTTTCCATTGCAATTACTTTAGTGAAGGAGAATACTGGTCCCGAAATATATTGTCCTTAGGGTATCCGAACAACATGTCCACAATCCTTTAGAAAAGACATCATTTTGACGCAATGGTGTTAGGGTATACTTCTCAGCTTTACAGTTTAAAGGCATAATGCGAGCATATAGCCTTACACATGAAAGTCCTTTGAAATCTTCAACCAACCAACCAGCTCCCACCCCAAAAATTGAATGATTTTTGAAAAGTAGAAAAAAAAGAATCGCACCCCACGTTTTATCTCCAGGAAGTGAATCACTCAGAATGAAAGTTTTTAGTAAAAATTTAGCTTTATTATTTCTATTAAATTATACGATCTATTTTATGTTGCAGCGTAGCACATCTGACTTTGAGTAAAAATGGTTAAAGCGAGTGAGAGACGTAGTTTTCTTACTTTTTCACCGTAATTAGACTCCTCATAAATGACGGAAATGTAGGTCCAATTAAACGTCTTGATGAGTTCAATCATGGCAATCGCTTGAAATTCATCCGATGGCACCGTCCTTGAAAAATATTCAAAGCGCTCTTTGTTACTCAATTCTGGGGAAGTTGAAAAAAAGCTGATCTATAAAATACAAAGTTATTTCAGAAGGCAGTCAAAAAGAAAAAAATGGAAAATGACTCGAGCTTGTCGTTATCAACACTTTTTCATATACTTAATAAAGCAGGCAATTCTTATTATATGGGACATTGGTGGTGTCCCATTGTGCCTCAAAGGGTTAATCAATGAATTAAGCCTTAAGTTTGGTCTAACGGTGATTTGACTAATACCAATTCTTCCAGAGACTTTAAGCCAAAAACTGATAGGTCTAATTGGCATATTGACTTAACCCATTTAAGGCCAAGCAAAGCAGACGATATCTAAAAAACGCAGACGATTTATATTCAAAGTCATTGAAAAAAGCAGACGAAGATGAAATTACTTATGTTCCAAAATAGGAACATTGCCCGTAAATGGGTTAATATCGATTAGTCTGAAAATGACGTAATAAAGGAGAGCATAAAATCACGGAGACCAATCGTACCTTTGAACGAGCAGCATATAGATAACACATAATCTAAGAAAATTTCTAAGATTTCTTTCTAAAGATTTGGTTTAGCAATGTAGTTACTTCCAAAGTTTCACATTTTCTTCGGAACATACACAATGTCCTATACTGACATATATTTGGCAATGTTAATATAAACCCCATATGACATATTTCATCCAAAATCCCAAATTTTATCTTTTTTTTTCCTAATTTTTTCGGTCAAATGAATAAAAGATCAAGATAGTCGTGGACCGTTGACAAAATAATTATAAAGATTAAAGTTTTTAAAATCCGCATTTTATATTTTGTTCCCAAAGCTGTTTACCAAAACAGAATCCATAAATTATATGCTGGCTTAAAAAATTTAAAAGGGCCATTCGTTGCTAAATTAAATTTTTTTATAAAAAAAAGTTAATTTTTTTTTATTGTTTTAAAATTTGAAAAGATAACTTTTCGATCACTATCGCCATCAATAAATCAGTCGAAGGCGTTATGTACAAAAAATTAAGAATGTTTTGTCTTGTTTTATAAAATACATAGTAATAGGGTTATAAAATAAAGGAAAAATTGAACATTTTTCATTTTTAGTAGTTTTGATGTAAATTTTTTTAGGAAATAAATATCGATTTTTGAAATTCAATTCAATTTCAATTTGTATTATATTATCAAAATGATAAACAAGAATTAGAAAATTTATTTTTGGAAAATGAGTTTAGTGTTATAAAAATTTTTAATAAGTCATTTGAAATATATCTCAAAATTTTTTATTTAGATTAAACACAAAAACAAAACCATGAGCAGTTAAATTACTACAGAAAGCAAAATATCATATTTATGTTTTTAATCAAGAATTCTGGCTAATCCATAAAATTAGACTCATAATACCTGAGGGCGAACGGGGCAGGGGTGTTAAACGAGTGAACTCTGGTACTTTAAAATTTTGAAAGATAAAATGAATATATGAAGGCAAATATATATTTTATAAGCGGTATTTTAAAAAATCACCCTCATCATTACAAAAGTATTAACAAATACCTTTCTAGAATCAATGAGGATAATTGAACTTAAATAAGAACAAAAGTTGGTATGTTCTAACTCAATAGTCACACCGTGATACTCAGAATCGAAAACGTTGGCTTCGGGTTTAGTTCACGTACAATTTTAGCAAATGTTGAGCTTAGAATATCATTCTAAAATTTCTTGAAGATGTCAAAATTCCTTTTTCTAATGCCATGTCAACAACTGTAGCCAAGCTGCTTGCAAATCTTAAACCGAAAATAGCAATAATTCATTGCATCATTCATAGTGAACTTTTGATTGCACCAAATCTCACTCCAACTTTTAAATAAAAAATATAAAATAATATTGTATATAAGATTTT
Organism: Nectonema munidae; assembly: GCA_030549495.1. Lineage (NCBI taxonomy): Eukaryota > Metazoa > Nematomorpha > Nectonematoida > Nectonematidae > Nectonema > Nectonema munidae. The sequence goes on along the minus strand of JAUIRK010000142.1, from coordinate 581,007 downwards.
GTGCTTAATTTATGAAAATATAAAAGCTGTTGTTTCTGACGTAACACAAATTAAAAGGCTAAAAACGAACTCAATGAATATAAATAGGGAAAAAAGAAAGAAATTAATTTTGAAAGACTTTTTAAGAGAGAGAGAGAGAGAGAGATGCAAGCTTCAAAGATTAAGTGAAAAATTTACTTGAAAGTTTTCATCTCTTAGGTTCCAATATGAGGATTCATTTTCTTTCGAGTATTCAGAAAGAGTGTTTGTCATCTTGTAAGAGAGCGTTTGTTCCGTGGTTTTTTTTTATTAAAACACCGACTATTTAGAGATCTAAAGCCGTCTTTCTTAACCTTTTTTTACTCATGGACCCTTTTTCTCTTCTTTTTTTCTTAGTGGACGTGGACCCCTTCATAAAAATTGGACAAAGAAAATTTATTTTATATTTTTCACTAATAGAATTTTTTAAAGAAAATAGTGTATACTTAGAATTCATATTGAAATGAAAGCAAATTCTAATTAAAGTTTTTATAATAAAAAAAGAAAGACATTTAATGAGAATATCTCATTAAATCAACTTAATATCAACTGCAATTTCTTTGTATCTGGTTGCATTGAAGTCAATGCTCGTCGTAAAGCACCTCTTTTCACGATGTCTAGTTTATTATTGCGAACTATTTATAATAAAAAAATGGTTTTCTTCATGGACCACCAAAATATTATTGTGGACACCCAATTTATAATATTTTACCTGTGGACCCCCTGAATTATTATATATGGACCGCTAGGGTCCATTTGGACCCCGGTTGAGAAACCCTGATCTAAAGTTATAACACTCAATAAATAATTCTACAAAAAGGAATACTTTATACCGTACAGCCTTAAATGAACATTTGAGATGAAACAAAATTCATGTGTTAGAAAATGGATTTAATATTTGAAATCAGCATCTAAATATTAACTAAAAACAATGATAAAATTGATTGAGTAAAATTTGTGTCGTGGTGTGAGATTCCGATGCTTTTCATTTATTGGATTTAATTAAACAAAATTGGCTATTCGCATTCTTGAGAAATAGGCTATGTATGCCCAAGAAGGAGAGATAGATTAAATTTACAATTGAGGATATTAATCTCACAGCCGTGACACACATAATCTCACCCAAAAATGGAATTTCTACTTCCAATTGAAACGGTATAGGCATGGATTAAAAGGATGTTATACAAGGCTAAGCGATTGATTTGATCGTGCACATTTAGTTCAGTAATTTATGCAAAAAGAAAATTATAATTATTTGGATGGAGGAGTCGTTGTGAACGTTCATTTTCAAAAGCCTCTTCCATAATTAGGGAGAAGTGAAACGAGAAGGAAATTCGCGAGATTGTGTTGAGAGATAAAGGCGTCTGTAAGTAAATGAGTGAGTAAGCAGGCAGGCAACAAATCAGCTCAGATTGCCTTTTTGGCGTGCACCCGCTATCTCATGGAGAGTGGCTTGGAATGCAGTATAGATTGTCCACGTCAAGGCTTATCATGGCACATTTTTAAAACGATGAAGTACATAATCGATAAGGGTGTGCGATATTTTGAAGAGAACTCCAGTGTGTCTGCACACGCAATCAAGTGCGTCGTGGTATTTTGGTGTGAGATTCAGCTCTCTGAATAATTCTGATGACCAAGATGATTGATCATTCTTTAATCAAGAAACTCTTGCTACAGGAAAAATGCACTATCACTCTTTGAAGCAGATTTTTAAAAAGTAATTGCTAAAACCCTTGTATGCCAATTCTATCACAAATTTTAATAGCTTGTCTAAAAACTGTTTCTTCCCTCCCTCATAAATCCCTTTTATTCCAATCTTCTTTTACAGGGAGGGCAAATCTTGCAAAAGATAATATAAAGATTTTGTAGGGAAAATGTTAGTAGATCAGATGCGAATTATCCATGTTGTGAGCGAGGATGCAGGCAGCATGATGAGTTTCTCCATCCTCCTTATAAACTAAGCTGTACATCATTGCTCTTATATCATTTTCGAGTCTCAAATACAAACACAAATAGTACTTCTATCTTTTTTTAATAAACTTAAAGATGCGCGCGCAACACATGTTATAGCTCAGCGAATCAAAACGGCTAAAAGGAAATTGTGAATAAATTTTGAGTTGCTTTTATTGATATCCTGTCATGTTTGAGATGATACGCCATAAACTTGTTTTTATCCTTACATTTTACACAATAATTTTTATTGGCTGCAGAAGTGTTGATAAATGTCAAATTGTATTTACATTTTCGCTGAAATAGCCCTTCTCAAAAGTCCATTCGGCCAACTGTGTGTTTGGTAAAATTTTTATTCGGTCCGGGTACCGCGTCTGTACGTAAAATGAGGATGATGGATGATACATTTTTCCTATATTTTTCGAGGCGTATTATGCGTCCACCGTTGATATCTATATCATACTTTCCCAAAGTGGGGTAAATTTCCCCCTAGAGAGAAATTTGAGTCTACAAAGGCCGAAAATAACAATAAAAATCTTTCCTGAATTTTCTCTTATCTAAACCGTAAGAGAGAGAGAGAGTATGTCTATTGAAAATGGCCGCGCTAAAAGTTTTACTTCCCATCGATAGAGTTGCTAAAATTCAACTCTGCACACATAGTGCCACTTGAAGAATGTATGAACATGTATGAAGGCAAACACATATAGGATGGGCCTCTGAAAAGTTTAATAAAGTTCTCTGAGAGTTGTCTAAAATTAAAGTGTGGATCCAGCACTTTTATGACTTGATAACCAAATTGCCACTGTGGTTAACCTGGCATGGAGAAAATTGTAAGGCGGAAAATTGCCATTGCTCTAATCTGAAACATCAAACTTTTTCTTTGCTAATTTTGAAAAACTTTACCCTAATATTGGATGTAAAAATTTTTTAACTTTTTAAATAAGTTTATTCCTCCTTTTCAAACATATTCATTTAGATACTTCCATCTCTGAATTAAAATGCTGGATAGAAGAATTTCGAAATAAATATATTTCATTTCAATAAATTTTATTTCATTTTCAACACTTTTTAGTGATACAAATTTTGAATGAACTTAAAATTTCACATCTTTAATATGCAATAATATTACAGTAAAGTTTTTCAAAATGATCAAAGGAAAAGGGTCAGGGTTTGAGTCAAAGCAATAGCAATTGCTGCTCTCTTGTGAAAGAACATAAATGTTAGGAATTTTTGTATTAGCAAAATTTATATATGAAAAAGATGAAACTGTACTTTTTACTAAAGTTTAGCCAAAAATCTTCACATCCATGACGGGAATTGTGTTTAAAAATAAATTTAGAGCTTAAATTAATAATTAATTAAATTAATTAATTTTTAATTTAATAATTTAGACTTTTATATCTTGGGATTGTTATCTTTCCAATAAGAATAGGAAAGGGAATGGATTAGAGTGGCACTTCTGCCGGTCAAGGTATTTTTATATTTTTTAATTTCTTCTTTTCAGCTTCTTCACGATCATCGTCAAATTCGCTAGGGCATCAACTTTAAGGAATTTGGAAGGCGTCTTATATTTACTGACCCACTTCATTTGTGCTAGCAGTCCCATTTTCTGAGTTTTCATTAAAAATGGAAACACACAATCACACCCATTCTAATTCAATTATTTCCTCCTACTTTGCCTTCTATATCCTGCTTCGCAACCTTGAATTTTAATATTTGCTGGTGCGTGCATATACGCAAGGTATGAAAGAACTTTTACATTTGAAGAACTTTGAAATGGCATTAGCTTTATTTTATAGAGTATATATTTGCTTCGATTTACAGTATCATCTTGTTCTATGTTTAATGTTTAATTTTATAATTTAGATTGCAAAATTTATCTAAGTGATGATATATGTTGTAAAAAGTCCGAAACCTGTGGAATTTTGAACAATCTAAGTAAATTTGCCACTTGGATTGAAGTGACACTGGAAGGAGCTCCAACCACTCCAGATATGTAACTTTCAGCCAATGAAGAATCACTCTTACACGTCGTCTTTTTGAAATCTTTGTCGTTGTAGTGGCTTTCAAGTTGATTGATGGATCCTAAAACCAAACAAATTCCATTAAAAGTAAGGCATCAATTTCATAGGCTAATCATCTATTTACTACAATATCCGCTGATCATGTGTTCTTAACAAAACTTAAATATACTTGTCATTCAGAGCATTTAAAAAATTTGCTTTAATAAGGAGAAAATTTATAAATCCAGTTCTAAATTATGATTGACTCTTTTTATTACTCCGTGGTTGCGAAAAAACTTTAACATTATTTTGCAATAAATATAGAGCAAAACTGGGCTACAGATGATCTATTAATTTTAATTCAAAAAAGTGACAAAGTTTATTTTAAATGGAAAAAAGACAACCAAAATATATTCTTAAGAAGAAAGTTTTGCATTTCAGAAATCAAGCAAAGCACTTTGTTAAACATTTGAAAAAATCTTTTTTGAAAACTTGTTTGAAAAGTGTCAAAGTAATGAATCTTCTTGAAAAATTATTAACTTTGTTTTGAAAAGCAATTTTTCTACTCAACCACCTCCAGAAAGCAATGAAAAACTTATGACTGAAGAATCAGCGTTATGCACTGTTTCCAGATGTTTTAAAATCCTAAAACGGAAAAAGGTTAAGCATTGGATGGATCTAATTATAGACTTAAAGTTCTATTTCTAAAATGTTTGAAAAACTTATATTTCTTGATATCAATTAATATGTGGCAGAAAACAATTTCTTTCTAAATATGAATGCGGTTTTAGGAAATCGCTTTCAACAAATATATTTCATTCTTTTTTGTTAGTAAAATGGTTCTCTTATTATAGAATCTAAAAATGAAGTAAGTTTAAACTTCTCCTTTCTTAAAATCATATCTCAAAAATAGATAGCAAGCCGTTTTTACAAATAATCATTCATCTTCTACCAAACCCTTTTTTATCAGGATCACATCAAGGATCTATATATTAACCCCTCTATAATTTAGTATTTACATTAGGGATCTTACTATTATATTATCTGTATAAATACTATTTCCAATGATTATATTTATATGTAACTTGCCAGTTTAATATTCTCTTGGTTCTCAGATAATACTGTAAAAATTAATCCTCCCAAATCTCGTAGCATCATGTTTTTTTCATTTGCTAAAAATGTGCCAGAGTTACTTCAGTATAAATCATATAGACTCCTTACATGAAAATTTTTTAAATGGCAGTTTCTTTTATACACACATATGTTCTATACCTAATATATGTATGTACTAGAGCTTCTGATTTCTCGATAAAATTTAATTCTCAAGAAACGAGAAAAAATATATGATTATCGAGACACGAGAAAATTTTCGAGAAGTTAAAAAATATTAAAAATATTTTACGAAAAAAATATTTTGTTTTTTTAGTGAAATAACTTTTTAAAAAAACAAGAGCATTTAAAGTTTCGTTTTTCAAACTCAATCGTTTTGAAGATAAAATTCTTCCGCATTGACAAGAAGTTGGTTGGATGCATAAAAGAGAATTTTTTAACAATTGCATCGATTCTGATAAATCAAAATTTTTGTTTTGTTTGAACATCTGTAGTTCTTCTTCTATTGTACTAACTTTTTCTTCTTTTTTATCATACATGAATTCTTTAATTTCTCTATTTAAACTTTGAGTTAGAGATTCTTCTTCAAACTCATCAACAGATTGGACTTGAATTTGGCTTTCTTGTATAACAGTTCCATGCTCCGAATAATGAGAAAAAATTTTATCAAAAATATTTTTTGCACATTCTGAAATTTCTTCAAAATTTGAATATTCAAAAGTTGATCGTGCATTACACATAATTATTTATTTTTTATTAATATTTATTCAAAATTTAACATGTTTTCAGTAATAAAAAATTTTTTTAAATTCTTTCGTCTCGACAAAAATTTCTCGAGAATCAAGAAATAAAAAAATTCTAAAATTCTCGAGAAATCTCGAGACAGAAGCTCTAGTATGTACAACATAAACTTAACTATAACTTCTGAGAAACAAAATTTAGCGTTTTTGGTTATTCCTACAGGTTTATGCTTTCGTAAAGAAGCTATAATGAAAGTTGGGTATAATCAGGTGATATTTCTTAACCAAGTTATTTCGCTAACTAGCATAGAGTTTTATAACTTAGACAAGGACATTGTTAGTTAAAGGGAATTATTTAATGAGTTTAATGCATTGAAGGCTGATGATATGACTTGATATAACACATATTTTAATATACAGAATTTTTAATCTAAAATCAATCATATTGTGAGTTTTGTCAAAGTTTTCCACGTTATAATCTCTCTCTCTCTTATTGTAAAATTTGTTACTTATTTACAAAATGACACCACAAAACGTGCAAAAACGTTTAGAGTTATTTTGAAATAATTCATTAAGTTCAAAAGTCTCATAAAATATTGAATGTTTTCATAAAAATAGAAAAGTTAATCACGCTTCAAAAAGGCAGAGAAGGAAATAAGATGGAGATTAAGCGTTGAAGATGATGCAGCTAAAATTAGCATTTTGCGTTGATGACATTGCACTTCTGTGCTGCCTTGCGCGAAAATAACGGCAAAAACTCATTTCCTATTCTGATGATGATGATGATGATGATGATCATTACTGTTATTGTTATAGTTAAAATTTGAGTGTTGAGGATGTGAACGAACACACAAACCAATAAAAGATCAAATAGAGCACTCCTTCAATGCATCGACAATTCTTTCATGGAACATAAGCAGACACAGAAAAAGTTGTGGTAATATCAATCATTAGAATCAGAATGGTTGCTGCTATTCAAAGGAGTAAAGCAAAAAGTTGTGTTGAACATGGAAGCTAACTTTGCTGAATAAGTCCTTTTTGGAAAATATTTCTACGCTAATGAATGAGTGGCAGAAGCTTCTATAAGCTTGGCAGAATTCTGGATTAAGTTTAGTTGGGGTTGAAATTGTAGAAATGAAATGATATTATAAATTTTTATTGATTTATTTTGTCAGGCGCTTAGTTAATTAATTTGTTAGTCTCATGATTTTCTGCTTACCCAAATCCTAATCCAAATCCATTTCTTAACGTTAAGCATAATCCTATTTTTAAAGTTAAGACGCACTTTTTGAACATAATGTCCTACTTTACATTAGTAATATAATGCCAAAGTACCCTTTGAACATTTCTTTCCTTCCAAATATGTACATTCGCATAAATTATTATATATTAAATTTGAATATATTATTCATAATATATTTCTAATTTGTCTGACTTTGTTGTCTTTTTGAGCAATGCAATATCTAAATTTAAAATTCAATACAGATAAATTTAATTATTATTTAACCAAAGATGATGAATTCTTTTTCGATAACCCCAGTTAGAGTCCCAGCCTTTAATCAATATTTTAATTAAAATTTCTCTATAACTAAATTCAATATTCTTAGTTCTCCATCTTTAATTAGTTGTCTATCTTGACAATTCTCCTCTAAAGATTGTAGACATTTTCAATATTTTTAATATCACATGTCAAAATCTTATTTTATTTGAGGAAATTGCAAAAATTATTATTTATTATTCATAGAGATATAAAACTCATTAAAATGTTCAACGAGCGTAACGATGATCTCAACCCATTCAAACAAGGTTTATCATACATACATACATACTTTAGGAAAAATACTTTTTTTTCATGGAAAATACATGAATATACCTTTGACTACTCTGAGATGTTTTTTTAATTCAAATTTTTCTATACTTTTTGAAATGTTTTTTTCTCAAAAAAGTCTTTTTTTCCTTTATTGCAATAAATAATAGATAATTTCTTGAATTTTGTTGGAAAATTTTTAAAATTTGAAAAAAAAATGTTCTCTTAATTTCACAATATTTGTATTTACTTACACATATAAATGTTGCTAAAAATAACCTGTAAAAATTTCTAAAAGCTTTAACATTGAAAAATTTGAATTAAAACATAGTTTTATCTTTTATAGCTCTCAGTTTTCTATAATTTAATGTAAAAATATTTACCTTTTTCATATACATCTTCCCAAAAGTTAAGGGAATAAAATTTCCAAATTTTAACAATAATTTTAGATATAGATTATTAAAAAATATGCATTTTTTTCTTTTTTTAAATTATTTCATATTAAATGTTTACTTTTTTAAAAAATTTTAGCATATTTTTCATTTTTTTCAATAAAAGTCATGCCCAAAATTAAGGAAAAAGTGAACTTGCAACACTTGTTAGCCCTTTTTCAATGAAAATTTTATTAAAAACTACGCCCATCAATCCCTTCTTTTCCACCATTTCTATGCTTTAATAAGAGAGAAGACTGTCTACACCGATTCCAAAACAAAATATATTCTGTCTAGATCAATACCCACAATAAAGACTCTTCTTCTATATTTGTATTCATAGAAATCAAACGAAACAAAAAGTTGAAACAACAACATTGTCGCTTGCATTGCATTTCATGTTGAACGTGAACAGTATAAAATAATTTGCCAAAAGAACTTTGATATACGTATACAACGTTGAAAGTATTAAGTTTACGAATATTTTAAAAATCGAATACAACATTATTTAGTCAACCAAATGTATATGAAGATTAATAAAATAGATTAATTTTATTAAAGAGAAAAATATTCCAAAGTTATCAATTAGAAGAAGAAGAAGATTTATTTTGCAAAATAAGATAGAGATTTGATTTTTTGCGGGATATTCAAAAGATAAAAATGAACATAGTCGATTTTTTCCATTTTTATTCTCATAAATCAGTAAACAACTTTAAATGCCTAGGATAGACTACATGATATATAAAGGGAAATCGTGTAAATTGAAAAGGCCAGAGAGCATCTTCAAAATAGATGTCTATATATATATATATGAGTTATTTTAGTTTTATCGGTAGTCAAAGCAACAAATGAAAGAGCATCAATAGCAATCTTCCACAACACATTCAAATGGACACTTTTTTATGTACAATTTTTTATCTTCCTTTTTGTACGAGGCAATGTCCAAGTTTAAATAATAAAAATCAATCCAGTGTAAATTATTGTTGCTTCAAGAATGGGAAAGTTTATATTCGAGTGTTTGTTAAAACTTTGAGCATTAATAATGAAGTAGGAGAGCCAGTTTTTCATTTTGTAATTTATATTGAATATCAGTGGCGCTAAAATTGGATCATTTTATCAAAGATATTCAAGGTTATATTCATAAAGATCATTCAATTTGAGTATTTTAGATTCAAAGAAAAGATGGTTTGTATGTGATAACAAGTAAACACCATGTATAAGTCGCTTTTTTCTGAGACTTAATCAAAGTTGAAAGATTACAATGTCCCATATGATCAAGCGATAGTTTAGATGAGGTAGAATAAAAATGATAAATTAATAGTTTTATATTAATAGGAAGAGTACTTTTTAGTCTTTGTAAAATCCCACAAACTTCTGAAATTTTGCCATTAACATTCTGAATATGCTCCAACCATTTAACCTACTGTCACATTTTAATTTTTATTAAAAATCTTGCTACAAAAATGGATTCTTCAATTCCTACTTTGTGCTCTACAACTTAATACATGAACACTTTACTCGTTCTAATCACTTATTGCATATTCCGCAAATTGTTCAAAAATAAAACGTTCTTCCTCGTCAATTGTTTCTATTCTAGGCTTAATCTCAATGGCTCTAGAAATTTTAAAGCTTCTGTAAAATCTATCTTACTTTGTTAATTGTATTTTATATATATACAATAAACACGTAACCTTATCAAGGTTAGAATTTAGGAGGCTTTTCCATTTATTGTGTAAACTGGATGATGATAATCAACACTCTGAAACATTGCATTTTTCAGCTTCAAAAATTAATGAGTTTTGTTTTGGGACATATTTATGAATTAGATATGATGAGGTAAATAGTATTTTTGAAAATGAAATAAACTAGATGTACGGAAAAAGAAATTCCTTCACTTTATGATTCGAACAAATTGGAAGTGTTCAAGACTGGATTAACTTTTTACAAGTTTTTGAAAGGTGTCAAGGAATGACCTTAAACGTTGAATTTTAATTACGTTCATTTGAATATGCAAAAATTTTAATCCTCTCTCACTGATTGTATGAAATCCTTCGTGACAGAACTCATTAATCAAGAACTTGCTGTTTTCTCTATCGACGCAATCACTCTTAAACTACCGATTCAAAGCTATGATGAATGATCTCATTTTGAGTTTAGTAACACTCATAGAGAGATTTAATTAAATTCCAAAATTGATCTTTTAAATTAGTTGACAAAGTTAAATAGTTTTAGAGCAAGTAAAGGAAACTGCATGCAAAAAAGGATTAATAAAAATGGAATGATAAACATGAAAAATAAGAGTGTCTATCTGTTCAAGATTCACAGTCAAAAAAGTGGGGATTCCTTCATTAATAAATCAACTTCTTCACTTTGTGAGGACTGAGTCTTGACTTTTTGAGGACTGGCCTTTTACTTGCTTCTGCTTTTAGGGACCACGAATTCATTTTGTGCAACGAAATGTGCTTCAACTTTGAACTTGGAACTTGTATTGAGGTCAATAGCATAGAACCAAATTGAAATCAAGTAAATGGAAGGAAGATATAAGCTCTTTCTTGGCATGGTTAATGCAAAAAACATTTCAACACGTTGAAAACCAATAGGACTTCCAACAGCAAAGAAAACCTTAATAAACTAAAACTGAATATAAACATCTACAAATCACAGCTAATTTTTTGGTAAGATCCTGCTGTTCTTCTAGAAAAGGCTTCAAAGCATTGAACTGATAAAGAGTGAGGCACATGAATGGGCAAGGCGAGGATAAATTTTTTCGGTTCAATATGTGCTTGAAAAAATGATGAATAATTCCATCGGGTATGCTTCTAACCAATACAAGCAAGACTCATTAAAACATCTAAGGCCTGTTCACTTATTTAACGAGGAATGCGTGTGTAGAATTGGATTTGTGTGAAAGTTAAAAAAAAGTTTCCAACATCAATTCCATTTAAACA